>CM018692.1:60853536-60866036 GCA_009363875.1 Mikania micrantha | reverse complement strand
TTGCATTATTACGGAAGCAGTGTGCAGCTTTCCTATCTAATGTGGTGGAAAAGGAGAAAGATAAGATCAATATTGAGGATGTGCCAGTAATGCAGGAATATCCCGAAGTGTTTCCTTACGACCTACCGAGATTACCACCGGTTCGACCGATAGAATTCCATATTGACTTAGTTCATGGAGCAACTCCTGTTGCTAAATCTCTGTATAGGTTAGAGCCTTTTGAGATGCAGGAATTGTCAAATCAATTGCAGAAGCTACTGGATAAAGGTTTCATTTGACTGAGCTACTCGCCTTGGGGAGCTCCGGTCTTGTTCATGAAAAAGAAGGATGGATCTTTTCGGATGTGTATTGACTATAGAGAACTGAACAAACTGACCATCAAGAATCGGTATCCATTGCCGAGGATTAATGATTTATTTGATTAGTTGCAAGGAGCACAATACTTTTCGAAGATCGATTTGCGTTCAGGATACCATCAGTTGCGGGTACAAGATGAAGACATACCGAAGACGGCATTCCGAACAAGGTACGTGCATTACAAATTTATGGTGATGCCTTTCGGATTGACAAATGCACCAACGGTTTTAATGGACCTCATGAACCATGTGTGCAAGCCGTACTTAGATCAGTTCGTCATTTTCTTTATTGACGATATACAGATTTATTCTAAGAGCGTAGCTGAACACGAGCAACATCTTAGGAAGATCTTGGAACTGTTAAAGAATGAGCAACTCTATGCTAAGTTCTCAAAATGTGAATTCTGGCTAAGAGAAGTTCATTTCTTGGGTCATGTGATTAATAGTGAAGGTATTCATGTTAGCCCAGAAGAGTTATTATAGAAGGTTTATTTCAAACTTTTCTAAGATAGCTTTGCCTCTCACCAAGTTAGCCCAGAAGAGTGAACCGTTTATTTGGGAACAGAAACAAGAAGATGCTTTCCAAACATTGAAGCAGAAACTATGTGATGCTCCAATTTTATCTCTCACAGAGGGTACAGATGATTTTGTAGTGTATTTTGACGCTTCCCATGAGGGACTCGGTTGCGTATTAATGCAACGACACAAAGTTATCGCGTATGCATCAAGACAGTTGAAGATTCATGAGAAGAAATACACTACTCATGATCTAGAACTGGGAGCAGTAGTCTTTGTGTTGAAGATCTGGAGACATTATTTATATGGCACCAAGAGTACCATATTTACTGATCACAAAAGCCTACAACATATCTTTGATCAGAAGGAACTCAACATGCGACAACGTCGTTGGGTTGAACTTCTGAATGATTATGACTGTGCGATTAAGTACCATCCGGGCAAAGCAAATGTCGTGGCAGATGCTTTGAGTTGAAAGGAACGAGTCAAACCCTTGCGCATAAGAGCAATAGGAGTGACTGTACAAACGAGTCTACGTGATAAGATTGTTCAAGCTCAACAGGAATCAGTGGAACGAGACAATCTGAAGAAAGAACTGGATTGTGGAGCAGAACGACAGTTCGAGATGAGATCGGATGGAGTTATCTACTACCAGGATCGTGTGTGGATTCCTGCAGTAGATGAACTGAGGAAGCTTATTTTTGATGAAGCACACAAGACCAGATACTCGGTGCATCCAGGCGCCGATAAAATGTACAAAGATTTAAGGGGATTTTATTGGTGGTCGGGAATGAAGAAAGATATAATCGAGTATGTCGGTCGATGTCTGGCGTGTGCGAAGGTAAAGGCGGAACACCAGAAACCGTCTGGTTTGCTGGAACAGTCTGAAATTCCTCTTTGGAAGTGTGAACAAATAGCTATGGATTTCATTACCAAGCTACCCCGCACTTCTAGTTGTCATGATACCATTTTGGTCATTATTGATCGTTTACCAAAATCTACTCATTTCTTGCCAATGCGTGAAACCTTCATGATGGATAAACTGGCAATATTGTATATAAACGAGATAGTGGTACGTCACAGTGTATCATTGTCTTTCATCTCAGATCGTGATAGCAGATTCACATCAAGATTTTGGCAGTCTTTGCAGTAATATTTAGGAACACACTTAAACTTGAGTACAACTTACCATCCACAGATGGACGGTCAAAGCAAACGTACTATACAGACCCTATAGGACAATTTGCGAACATGTGTTTTGAATTTCCGGGGGAATTGGGACTCCCATTTGCCACTGATCGAATTCTCCTATAATAACAGTTACCATAGTAGCATCGGATGTGCTGTCACACCCCGAGCCGGCGGGATGGATCGACTTTTCCGTCGGGCAGAAAGGTCTCGGGGCGTGATATCGGGAATAATGATCAGAATGATCAGATTGTTTACATTGCACATGATATGTAAATGAGAAACTCTTAAATGAAAATAGAATTACAAAGTTAAATTACATCAGTTTAGTTCATAATTTAACAATGTAAATCTACTATCAACATCATAATTCTTCTATCTTGTATCTGCACAAGATATACAAAATAATCTGTAAAATTATGTTTCAAAAATATGCAGGTCCAAAAACACTAGGTCCTCTATCTGGCATCCTAGTCCAAAAGCGATAACTTCTTAATTGACCTGTTCGTCACTTGAGAAGTCATGCAAAAAGATCAAGTCAACACATGGTTGGTGAGTTAATGTATTTTTTGTTTAAAAATGAATTTGAATAACCACTTGGATGACAACCTTAACCTCACCATTAACCACATATACCATCCAGTTCAATATGCTTATATACATGGTTGTAGAAATCGCTAGGCGCTAGTCGGGCGGCGAGGTACCGCCTAGGGATTAATCGGGATTAATCGGCGCTAGGCGGATTGGAATTTTATATGTAATTTTACAAATATTTATTATATACACACATTAATATCAATAATATAATATAATACTTCAAATATATTAAAAAATAAACTTAAACATAATAAGCCAAGTACTTCAAATTACAAACTTAGACACACAATTCAGAGTTTATAGATGGATTACAATGTTTAGTGGCAGGGTTCAATGTTTCAGATGTTGGATTTGATGTTTTAGAGACATATTACGTATTTGGGGTTGAGAAATGCCTCGAATAATCATTTATCTAGGTCCTTTTTACTCGAAAAAAGCCAAAAAAGCCAAAAAAACTAAAAAAACCAAAAAAACCAAAAAAAATAGGCCGCCTAGGCCGCCTAGGCACTGCCCAGGGCAAAAATTACAAGGAAGCGGGTGCCTAGTGTCACACCCCGAGCCGGCTGGGTTGGATCGGAGTCCCCGTCGGGCGGAAGGTTCTCGGGGCGCGATATCATGAGTGATAATCAAAAGTGATCAGATTGTTTACATTGCACATGATATAAATTGAGAAATGCTAAATAGAATAGAATTACAAAGTTAAATTACATCCGGATCGTTCATAATTTAACAATGTAAATCTGTCACAAACATCATGAAATAACTATCTTGTAACTGGACAAGATATACAAAATAATGGTATGATGATGTTTCAAAAATATGCAGGTCCAAAAATACTAAGTCTTCTATCTGAAGTCCTAGTCCAAAAGCATATGCTTCCTAGTTGACCTGTTCGTCACCTGAGAAGTCATGCAAAAATAAAATCAACACATGGTTGGTGAGTTCATATAGTTAAAATTAGAAAATGATTTGTAAACCTCTTCCGGTAAAGACCTTAACCTCATTAACTCCACATGTAATATCAGAATCGGTATGCTTATATATAGGGCATATGTAGGGTCGAACTTACCGCCCGCCCAGCCACCGTCCCACCACACACTAATCCGTATATGACACTGTTGTTAATGATAGTTAAGCATTTTTACCCTTCTCATTAAACCCAAAAGTACTTCTGTTCTTTGTCCCTGTAATTACAATCATTTGAAATCCATATTGATTCCATAAGTTTATCACACAATATGATCAACCATAGCAATTGTAGAAATAGTTATAAATGCTTAATTAAATAAACAAATAAACATTTAATAAAATCTAAGTCTTAATGATTGGGACTTGGTCAACTCGAGTAGACTAGTCTGTCAATCAAGGTACTTAGTAGTTAGGGAATTCTGTAAATATCATCAAACATATGACCTACAAATCAAACGGTCTAGCTAGGACTTCTTGAAATGTAGGATTTTTGTTTCGTACTTGATTCGTTTTGTTTCATTGGCATATGTTATCTTTGATATTTCCCAGAGTTTCCCTTGAAAATGATTTATTGATTCGTCTGATATTGTGGCAAGATGTACTTGATTCGTTGATCATGGAATACTAGATTCGTTGATCATCAAACACTTGATTTGTTGAACATCGAATATTAGCTTTGCAAAGATAGATTCGTTTGATTCGTTGAACTCCCACTTGTTTTGTCAAAATAGTTTCGTTTGATTCGTTGAACTCCCACACTTGTTTTGTAAAAATAGTTTCGTTTGATTCGTTGAACTCCCACACTTGTTTTGTCAAAACAGTTTCGTTTGATTCGTTGAACTCACACACTTGATTTGTCAAAATGTTTTGTTTGATTCGTTGAAATCACCCACTTGATTCGTCAAAATGTCTTGTTTTGATTCGTTGAAAGGACACACTTGTTTCGTCAAAATGTTTCGTTTGATTAGTTGAAATGTTTAGTTTAACCCAATTATCCACTTAATTATAAGTAGATGAATTTAGTAAAACCTGCATAAAATTCACCTAGACATGATTCTAGGTTAACAATTTACATATAAAAAAACATATGTTAAATAAAAGCATTTAAGTATACAATTTAAACAAACAGTTTACGCATGCTTCTCAGCTCCGCGTTTTAAAACAAAATGTTAGAAAAGGGGAAATGAACTCACCTGTGTTGATGTCTAATGTTCTACCACAGAATGCGCACTCTAGTTTGTAGGCTAAGTATCTTCAGTTCCTGAGTTGTTTTAAAAGAATTTGAATACTATAAATACGCGTATTAATAGTCGTATCTAAGGCTTGGTCTCGGTGTGTGTAACTAAGTGTCCTAATTTACTAAGTGTCTCAATGATCTAATATAACTTAGTTACCCTTTTAGGACCTCAAACCCCCTATTTAATTATAATAACTTACTTTTAAATTTTAAGAAATTTGGGCAGAGTTGCCTTTGTTTTCTGTTCAAATCCAGACAATAATATTGTCTATTTTACAATCAAATCCCAAACAGATCATCATAATAAACTCATAACCCAATTCAAATTAGACCAGATATTAGAAAAATCATACAATATAATCTAACAAAATTTATAAAACATTTTTCCTTAATTATTATGACATGACTTGAATTAAATCACCATTTATCATGTGATGGGCTTTATTAATCCCATTAGGTTCAATTAAGCCCCATTTGATGATTTTTGTCTTTCCAATTGATTCCCTATGTTACAACATAAATGTTTTTAAGTGAAGATTATGTCTACACATGATGGACTTATGTTAACCACTTGGGCCCATCTAGGCCCATTATGGGTCCTTGATTATCAATTGCCCTCTGCATTTACAATCTCTACATATTTCACCCTATGTAGTTGAATTATCCAAGTTAGTTACCATCTATATGATATTCTATAATGGGAACGTTAATAACCTAGATCAACACTTAGCCTTTAAATCTTTGTTATTTGTCCATGATACTCTAGTTTATAGTAATACAAGTTTTTCATGAGCTTAGATATCCCATGTCATTCCCATGCACACACATGGTGTATTCCATGCATGCATGTTCCTTATATCTTCTTATTTTGTCGAGAACCGAATCCCACAAGCCCCCATCAGCGAACCTATGTGTTTCAGCTAGGGTTCGGCTGGCTCATCATCTCCCACGAACCTTGGGGGTTCGGCTAGCTCATCATCTCCCACGATCCTTGGGGGTTCGGCTATCAAGGGGTTCGTCTGCCTACATGGTTCGTGTAGGGTTTCAGTTAACCCAAACATGCAGGTTCGTGGCTTTCCATGGTTCGTGAGGCTTAAATGGTTCGGCTGGAAACTGCCCTAGATTCGTGACCATCTAGGGTTCGGTTTAGAAAAGGTCGGTGCAGTCACAGGGTTCGGTGTTGGGTTGACAGGTTCGTGGCTCAGAATGGGTGCAGGTTCGTTGTAGGCCAGCAGGGTTCAGTGCCCAGGGTTCGTCCCTAGTTGGCTATTCTCGAAGAAAAGGTTCGGCTAGCCCTTAGTCTTCTGAAAAAGGTTCGGCCGACTGGTTTGAGTCACGAACCTGTGTTATCATCTTCTACCCATTCCCTAATCTGTTACAAATTAGTTCTCTATATATCCTTGTTATATCTATGCATGAATCTATGTGTTTTATGAGTGCTTAGACCGATTAAAACATCAAATAAGAAGGGTTTCGTGACACCCATGCTTAAACCGAAATTAAACTCAAATATTACCTCCAATTCAGTGGAAGAATGTCTACAACTCTTATACCTCTGTGATCTACACACCGAGAGGATCGTCTTGACTCCACGAACACTCGAATCCGTTAACAAATGGTTGAGATTTTCTAGAGAGATGGTGGAGAATTGTTTTCTAGAGAGAGAAGGGATGAGAAATGGGTGAGAAAATGGGATGAGAAAATGGGTCTTGGTGGTGGTTGTTGGTGCCATAAATGACCCCATTAAAGGGTGGAAACACCCGGTCGTTCGGTCTCGTTCGGTTTCGCGTAAAATGCCGATTCGCGTGGTTTTCGCGATAAAACGACACGGTTTATAAAAATAGGATTTATTTAATTAATCAAAGTTGTGATTCCTAATAAATTAACTAATATCTTTTATTATTTTAACTTTTCAAATATTAATTAATTTTTACAGTTTAAATCGAATCGTATGGTCGTCGCGCGTATTCGTTCGAATCGTCACCCGTACGAACACGACGATAACCATACTTTTCAATATTGTTTTCTAATTATTGGATATTATTCAGAATGTTAAACTTTCAGATATATTCGTACAGATCGTCACCTATACGAATAACCCGTAAATTTAGCATTCACTTAACAACATCCTTTTGTTTTGTTCTGTAAAGCCTCACATACGTTTATACATAATAAATCCTAACAAATAATCACATGATAGTTCTATGTTGCCAGATAATTATCTGACTCAAGAACCTTAGTTCTGAACTTTGTTTCTGTTAAATGTTCATGAACTTGTTGTTTTGATAACACAAAATGATAATGACAACTGATATGAATATGAAATGTACTGAAATGTATATAGTTCGTACCTGTTACTGTTCATGTTACTGTTTAAGATCACTGTTCCGGTGACGGTTCCGGCACTGATGTTACAGTCTCCCCTTGTTAGAGAAATTTCGTCCCGAAATTTAAGCATTGTTATCGGGTACAGCTTCCTCTTCAAACAGTTGGGGATACTTTGTCTTCATGTGATCTTCACGTTCCCAAGTAAACTCGGGCCCGCGTCTTGAGTTCCATCGAATCTTTACAATCGGAATACGGCTTCGCCTCAGTTGTTTAACCTTGCGATCCATAATCTCTAAAGGTTCCTCAATGAAATGTAGCTGTTCATCCACTTGAATCTCTTCAATTGGAATAACAAGTGATTCATCGGCAAGACATCTCTTTAAGTTCGAGACGTGAAATACATCATGCACCGCACTGAGTTCATCTGGTAATCTCAGTCTGTATGCCACAGGACCAATACGTTCGATAACTCGAACGGTCCTACATACCGTGGTGCTAACTTGCGTTTATTCCCAAAGCGAACTACGCCCTTCCATGGGGATACCTTCAACATAACACGGTCTCCCACTTGGAATTCCAACGGTTTGCGCCGTTTGTCGGCGTAGCTCTTTTGTCTGCTCCTTGTAGCTTGTAGTCTTCTTTGAATCTGAGCTATCTTGTCAGTGGTTTCCTGAATAAGTTCTGGCCCAGTTATTCGATTGTCTCCAACTTCAGTCTAACAGATCGGCGATCGACATTTCCGGCCATAAAGAGCCTCGAATGGTGCACATCCGATACTGTTGTGATAACTGTTATTGTAGGAGAACTCGATCAGTGGCAAATGGGAATCCCAATTCCCACCGAAGTCCAATACACAGGTTCTTAACATGTCCTCTAGGGTTTGAATAGTACGTTCGCTTTGACCATCCGTTTGTGGGTGGTAAGCTGTACTCAGATTTAACTGTGTCCCTAGAGATTTTTGCAGTGATTGCCAGAACCTTGATGTAAATCTGCTGTCTCGATCAGAAATTATAGATAATGGCACACCGTGGCGTACCACTATCTCGTTGATGTAAAGTCTCGCCAATCTATCCATCGTGAAAATCTCGCGCATCGGCAAGAAATGAGCAGATTTTGTTAAAGGGTCAATGATCACCAAAATCGTATCGTGACCACTGGAAGTGCGGGGTAGCTTGGTAATGAAATCCATAGCTATTTGTTCCACTTCCAGAGCGGAATCTCAGGCTGTTCCAGTAACCTAGACGGTCTCTGGTGTTCCGCCTTTACCTTCGCACACGTTAGACATCGGACATACTCGGCTATGTCTTTCTTCATTCCCGGCCACCAATAAAATCCACGCAAGTCTTGGTACATCTTTTCAGATCCGGGATGAACAGAATATTTAGTCTTGTGTGCTTCATCGAAAATAAGTCTTCTCAACTCATCTACCGCCGGGATCCATATACGATCCTGGTAATAGATCATTCCATTAAGCTTGGTCTCAAAGAGTTTCTCTGCTCCACAGTCAAGTTCTTTCTTCAAGTTTCCTCGGTCAAGTGCTTCTTGTTGTGCTTGAATAATCTTGTCACTTAAACTGGTCTGCACGGTTATCCCCATTGCTCTAACACGTAGGGGTTTGACCCGTTCCTTCCGACTCAAGGCATCAGCTACAACGTTCGCCTTTCCCGGATGGTACTTGATCACACAATCGTAATCATTCAGAGTTCAACCCAACGGTGTTGTCGCATGTTGAGCTCCTTCTGATCAAATATGTGCTGCAGACTTTTGTGATCAGTGAATATGATACACTTGGTGCCATATAAGTAATGTCTCCAAATCTTCAAGCGAAGATAACAGCTCCCAGTTCAAGATCATGAGTAGTGTAGTTCTTCTCATGAACCTTTAACTGTCTTGAAGCATAAGCAATAACTTTGTCACGTTGCATTAGTACACAGCCTAGTCCCTGATGGGAGGCATCACAGTATACAACAAAGTCATCACAGCCTTCTGGGAGATATAGAATTGGAGCATCACATAGTTTATGTTTCAATGTCTGAAAAGCATCTTCTTGTTTCTGCTCCCAGACAAACGGTTCACTTTTCTGGGTTAGTTTAGTGAGTGGCAAAGCTATCTTAGAAAAATTCGAGATGAACCTTCTATAATAACCCGCCAATACCAGAAAAGACCGTATCTCTGTTGGCGTCTAGGAGTATCCCAGTTCTTTATCGCCTCGATCTTGGCAGGGTCTACGTGTATTCCCTCACTGTTGACCACATGACCCAGAAATTGAACTTCTCTAAGCCAAATTCACATTTAGAGAATTTAGCATAGAGTTGTTCTTTCTTCAATAGCTCCAAGATCTTTCTAAGGTTTGTTCATGATCTGCTTTGCTCTTCGAATAAATCAGTATGTCATCAATAAAGACAATAACAAACTGATCTAGATACGGCTTGCACACTCGGTTCATGAGATCCATGAAAACCGCTTGTGCATTTGTCAGTCCGAAAGGCATCACCATGAATTCGTAATGCCCGTATCTGGTTCGGAAGGCCGTTTTCGGTATGTCTTCGTCTTGAACTCTAAGCTGATGATATCCAGACCGCAAGTCAATCTTTGAGAAGTATTGAGCTCCTTGCAGTTGGTCAAACAAATCATCAATCCTCGGTAATGGATATCGATTCTTGATGGTTAGTTTGTTCATCTCTCTGTAATCTATGCACATTCTGAACGATCCGTCTTTCTTCTTCACGAACAAGACCGGAGCTCCCCAAGGTGAGTAGCTCGGTCTGATGAAACCCTTGTCAAGTAGTTCCTGTAACTGGTTTGACAATTCCTGCATCTCTGAAGGTGCTAACATGTAAGGAGATTTGGCAACAGGAGTTGCTCCAGGCATTAAGTCAATACGAAAACTCTACCGGTCGCACAGGTGGCAAACCTGGTAGGTCTTTAGGAAATACTTCGGGATATCTTTTTCTATCGGTACGTCTTGAATCTTCTTCTTATCCTTCTCTTTTCCACCACATGAGCCAAGAATGCAACGCACCGTTTCTGTAGACACTTACGCGCCTTTATGCAAGAGATGATTTTGACACTTCGTTTTGCTTGATCCCCTTTAACTTCCAATACGCGATCACTCGGCAATGGAATTCGAAGCAGTTTCTCAGAACAGATGACTTCCACTCGATTAGAGGAAAGCCAATCCATTCCAACAATGATGTCGAACTACCCAACTCCATCGGTATCAAATCGACGGTGAATGTATGACCGTTAAGTGTCAATGGGCAGTTCCTATAAACTGTACTAACTGTAATCTGTTTCCCGTTAGCTACTTCTATAATGTAAGGGGAATCTAACTGTTCCTCTACTGAATCTAATTGGCATGCAAAGTCGGTAGAGATAAAACTCTGATCCACACCAGTATCAAATAGAACAGATGCATAAAAGTCATGTAAGAGAGACGTACCAGTGACCATATTTGGGTCCTGGCGTGCAGCTGGTGCTCCGATGGCAAAGGCCCGTCCACGGGGTGCTTGAACTGCTGGTTGTGCCTTCCTTGGGCAGTTCTTTGCAAAGTGGCCTTGTTCGCCACAGTTATAACATCCACCGTTGTTCTGATTAGCTGGTGGAGGGAGAGCCAAAGCAGCGTTGTTGACTGCTGGGTTAGGTGTCATCCGGCAGTGTTGGACCCAATGGCCCTTTCGTCCACACCCCGTGCATTGCTTGCAGGGAGTGTTAGCAATATGATGATACTGACACTTGGCACACAGAGGAAACGTGCCAGTGTAGGGTTTGCGGTTAGGGTTTTGTGGTGATGCTACTACTTGTTGAAGAGTGTGGCCACCGTGTAGTTCTTGATGGTCTTATGTTTCTTCTTCTGGTGTTGTTGATGATAAGGTTTCTTTGAAAACTCTTCCTTGCGTTTGCTGGAAGCCTCCTTCTTTAAAACTCCAGAGGCTACCATTAGATCAGTGAGTTTTCAGTTGAATTGCATCTCACTGCAGATCGACAGTGGTAGGGTTGGCTGAAACAACCATGCCCTGAATGCAGGCGGGAAGTCCACCTACATATCTGTCTATCCTCTTCTCTAAAGTTGGCACCATGTCTATCACCAAAGCAACTAACTCGTGGTAACGAGTAGTGTACCCCATGTGATCAGCCCCTTTCATCACATGGTTGGACAGTTCAACCTCTAGTTTCTGCAACTCGTTCTTGGGGCAGAACTCTGTTCTCAGCAGTGTCTTGAAATCTTCCCATGGCATGACCATAGCTTCTTCTCTTCTCTAGCATTGACTTGACCATTCCACCAGGTCAAAGCCCGCTTGTTGAATGTTCCAGCTGAATAGCGGACTTTGTGGTGCTCTGGACAGCTACAGAGATCCATAGTAGCTTCAATCTTTTCAATCCATTGGATTAATCCAACGGCTCCTTCAGACCCGCTAAAGCTGGGTGGCTTACATCCTACAAATGACTTGTAGGAGTAATGGGATGGACCTCCAGTATTTCCACTGGCTTCCCCTGATGAGTTGCCAGTGTTGTTGATTTCGTTGCGGAGACGGAGGAACATCTCCGGTATCGCCTCCTTCATTTGGTTGGTCATCTGGTTACTCAGAAAAGTGATCATAGCGATAGTGGCAGGATCAAAGGTCGGTTTTGTGTCCGAACTAGATGGTTGAGTGATCAGTGGAGGAGGAGGAGGGGTCGGTGGTGAATCATTTGGTGAAGGTGTGGAGGAGTGTGGAGCCAAGTCTTGTGGTGGTAGAGGTAACAGGGAGGCTGTCTTCTCGGCGGCATTCTGATCATAACCAATAAAGTATCGGTTAGTGCAATGATCAAATACAGAAGACATTATGCAAGAAATTTCTAAGTCCTGTTTTCTCTATATGCAGGGTCCCTAGGTTATAGTCTAGGCCAAACCGTTTAAATAAGTGACCTATATTTCTCTATAACCATGGCTCTGATACCAATCTGTCACACCCCGAGCCGGCGGGGTTGGATCGGAGTCCCCGTCGGGCGGAAGGTTCTCGGGCGCGATATCGTGAGTGATAATCAAAAGTGATCAGATTGTTTACATTGCACATGATATAAATGAGAAATGCTAAACAGAATAGAATTACAAAGTTAATTACATCCGATCGTTCATAATTGAACAATGTAAATCTATCACAAACATCATGAAATAACTATCTTGTAACTGCACAAGATATACAAAATAATGGTATGATGATGTTTCAAAAATATGCAGGTCCAAAAATACTAAGTCTTCTATCTGAAGTCCTAGTCCAAAACCATATGCTTCCTAGTTGACCTGTTCGTCACCTGAGAAGTCATGC
>CM018692.1:60307636-60853436 GCA_009363875.1 Mikania micrantha | reverse complement strand
ACCCAAGAACTGAACTTCTCTAAACCAAAATTCACACTTGGAGAATTTGGCATAGAGTTGTTCATTCTTTAAGAGTTCCAAGATTGTCTTAAGATGTTGCTCACGTTCCTTCTCACTTTTTGAATAGATCAGTATATCATCAATGAAGACGATGATGAATTGATCCGGATATGGCTTACACACCTGGTTCATAAGATCCATGAACACCGTCGGTGCATTCGTCAACCCAAATGGCATCACCATAAAACTCATAGTGTCCATATCGAGTACGAAATGTCGTCTTTGATATGTATTCCTCTTGAATCCCGTGCTGGTGATAACCTGAACGCAGGTCTATCTTTGAGAAATACTGAGCTCCTTGTAATTGATCGAATAGATCATCAATCCTCGGTAATGGGTACCGATTCTTAATCGTAAGTTTGTTAAGCTCTCTGTAATCGATACACATTCTGAAGGATCCATCCTTTTTCTTGAAAACAGTACCCGAGCTCCCCATGGTGAGAAACTCGGTCTGATGAACCCTTTGTCTAGTAACTCCTGTAATTGCTTGGACAGTTCCTGCATTTTTTGGTGGCGCCAGCCTATAAGGAGACTTAGCCACGGGAACCTCTCCCAGAATTAAGTCGATTCGGAATTGCACCGATCGTTCAGGTGGCAATCCCGGTAAATCATCCGGAAACACGTCCGCAAAGTCTTTCACAACCTGTACATCTTGAATCTGGATTGTCCTCTTGTCTTTCTCCTCTACATGAGCTAGGAATGCGATACATTGTTTCCTTAGGCACTTGTGTGCCTTCATGCATGATATTATTTTGACACTACGATTTGCTTGATCTCCATGAATTTCCAACACCTGATTGTCTCCACTGGAATACGTAATAGCTTTTCGGAATAGATGATTTCAACCCTGTTAAGAGATAACCAATCCATTCCGAAAATGATATCAAAACTGCCCAATTCCATTGGTATCAAATCATTTGAAAATGTGTGCTCCTCAAGTGTCAATGGACAGTTCCTAAGAATTGTATTAACTGTTATCTGTTTGCCATTTGCTATCTCGATGATATAAGGAGAGTCCAAAGGTTCCTTAAACGTGTTTAAGTTTGCATGCAAAGTCGGATGAGATAAAACTCTGATCCGCTCCAGTTTCAAATAATATAGATGCATAAAAGTCAGATAAGAGAAATGTACCACTGACCACATTCGGGTCTTGTCGTGCAGCAGCACCTCCTATCTGAAAGGCCCGTCCTCTAGCTGCCAGAGCCCTTTGTGGGATTTTCTTGGGGCAATCCCGTGAGAAATGTCCAGGTTCCCACACTTGTAGCAAGACCGGTTGTCAGTAGTAGTAGCCACCACTACCGCATTGTTGTTCCTGTTCTGGGATTCAGGTTTCTGCAGTGAATCACCCTGTGTTCGAATTTTCCACACCCCGTGCATTTTCTACATGGGATCCTAGGTTGATGATGAAAGTGATAGTTGTTGCATAGAGGAGCCGTGCCAGTATACAGCTTCTTGATCTACAGTGGTTGTGGTTGGGTGGTTGTCGTAGTATGAGTGGTCGCAGCAAAGTTCCTTACCACTTTCTGTTTCTTGGCCGGACGTTTATCCGGCTTCTTGGAGTTTCCAGTCTTGGATGTTTCAGCCCCTTTCTTCAATGCCCCAGAGGCAACCATTACATCGGTCAGTGTTGCTGACAAAGTAACAGCCATCTCTAAGGTAGTGGGGGGGCAGAAATCACGTGCCCTTGAATGCAAGACGGTAGTCCCCCGACGTACCGCTCGATCCGTTTTTCCACTGTCGGCACTATATTCGGTGCTAATGTTGCTAACTCATGGAATCGTGTGGTGTAGGCCAGATGCCCAGCACCAATCATGACATGGTTGAGCAGCTCAGTCTCAACCTTCTTCAGCTCATTTCTTGCGCAAAATTTTGCCTTAGCAACAATTTAAATTCGTCCCAAGGCATAGATAATGCCTCATCTCGCCCCCCTGATATGTAATTGGGCATTCCACCATGTAAGAGCTCGCTTTTTAAATGAGCCCGTAGCATACCTCACCTTGTGCTGTTCAGGACAGCCCCTGATGTCGAGCGTCGTTTCCATCTTCTCGATCCATTGCATCAAATCGACGTCTCCCTCGTTGCCACTGAATGCTGGTGGCTTGCATCCTACAAAACTCTTGTAGGAATAGTGTTGTTGATGTCTGGTGTTGCCGCTGCCCTCACCAGTTAAGTTGCTGTTACTGTTGCCGTTGTTGGAGTTAATCCGATTCATCATATCGGGAATCACTTCCCTCAGTTGACTGATCAGAAGAGTGGCTAGTGCGATTGTAGCCGGATCTAAGTCATGCTTGGGTGGTGGTTGATGAGGTGGAGTATGTGGAGGTGGAGGTGGAGGGAGGAGATGTAGGTGGGGATGGTGTTGCTGAATGTGGAGGTGAATGGCGGTCGGCGGTAGTGGCAACAAAGGTGGAGGTCTTCTTGGCGGCATTTAATCACAACAAAAAGAATATCAGTTGGTGCAATGATCAAATGCAGAAGACGTATGCAAATAAATCCAAAGTCTTATGTTCTCTACATGACGGGTCCCTAGGTTATAGTCTAGGCCAAACCGTTTAAGTAATATAACCTATATTTCTCATAACCATGGCTCTGATACCAATCTGTCACACCCCGAGCCAGCGGGCTGGATCGACTTTTTCGTCGGGCGGAAGGTTCCGGTGCCCGATATCGGGTGATAATCATAGTGATCAGATTGTTTACATGGCATATGTTACATAATGAGAAATGCTAACATGACATTCAATACGTAGAATTACAAAGGTAAATTACACAGTACGTGCTCATAATTTAACTAGGTAAATCTACTCAAAAGAATCATATAGTTTCTATCTTGTGGCTGCACAAGATATACAAAAGAGATTCAGAATGTCATCAAAATATATGCATCCAAAAAGCAAGCTAGGTCTTCTAAAAAGTCCTCTAGCTTAATCACTAATGCTTGGTAACTAGACCTGTTCGTCACCAGAGAAAACATGCATTTAAACAAAGTCAACACTAGGTTGGTGAGTTCATAAGTTTAGTTATTTAAAAGCTTTCAGAGTTATTTACACAACTTCTTGTAATACTCAAGTCTTAGTTATTATCATTTGGCATTAAGTCATCCCCATGTCCTCTCTATATATACACCTACAGATAGGATATTGTCCAGTCAAGCATGCTTATATATAGGGCATACGTAGGGGACAAGCCCCAGCCGTCATCCCACCACACACTTGACAGAACTCAACACCACCTGTATTGTAGCTATAGATATCCATTTCATCCCTATAGGCTTAATCACAATCAAAATCTCCAATAGGATAAACCATTACATCATCATGATATTAACATAACACATTAGGTTTCCGAGTAGTACAATTCTTCATATTTATAAATGGTGGATTACCACAGTTATTAATGGTGGTATTACTCTTTGACTTACTATTACTCACATCTGTTTAGGAAGTGAGAGCAAATCTGACACGTAGACATATCCCAATAGGTGATCAGAATTTAATTGACCATATTGCAGCCACCATAAAGGAAAACCAAAATGTCCTCAATTAAATCCGGATTCATTAGTTTTCACAAGACCTCACAACTATCTGCCACCAGCTAATGACATGAGGGAAGTCAAACTCTCAGTCTGCCAGTCCACAGAATAGAAGTGGTGAGATAATTAGCAGACACTATCATACTCTCATCACCCGTGTCAGAAATGATAGAGTTGGAATAGGCTGACTAAAAATCAAAAGAGTTCTCATAGTTATCAACCCATAGTCATCAACTCTTAGCACTCCAATAGGCATAACACACATATCTCATACGTATAACAGATCAGTTTGCTCAGAATTAATTGCAATTATTCCCAAAGACTTAACAGTTATAATTTTCCTTTGAATTAATAAAATAATTCAATAGAAATAGCATGTATTCCTCATGAGAATTACAGTGTAATCACAGAGGAATAATAGTTTTACCGCTTAGTAATCGTAGATATTGTCTAACAAAAATAACAGTTATAAACTCACAGTCATCAATTTTACATAACAAGGCATATTGTGATAATAACAAAGTAAAAACCTTATTACTGTACAGTGTACTAAAACATTTAATAAAAGTTTTAGCATGTTCTCAACCCAGCAGTTAAAACCAAAAGATTAGTAAAAAGGGGCATATGACTCACCTGGTAGTAGTAGCGGTTGACTTATACTCAAGAATTGCACGAGCTGACTTGTTGTTGTACAGATGTTGTGTTCAACCTGTGTTTGATTTGTTTGTGTTCGACATTGTTAAAATTAGTATCTGTTTAATAGTCGTGGTGAAGTTTGTGTGATCCGACTAAGTGTCCTAAAGATCACTCTAGTGAGTTACTAGTTTTGTAACTATTTAGTTTTATGATGTTATCTCTAATAACCTTTATCCAAATCATTTAACTCACTATATCTAAGTGGGTTTGTAAATAACACGTGTTTTAAATCGTTAGAAACATTAGGTTTTAAGCTTTCATACCCCACACTAAATGTTAAACTTACTTTATACAGAAATAATGTTTTATTAAGAATTTATGTTTATATTACAAAAGAACTTTATTTATATAGTGTTAATTAAAATAATTTTAACAAAGGACCACGTTTTATCTAGAAAACTAAATTTGAGTTGTAGTAATCGCCCTTTTTATTTTAAACTAATGTTGACGGCGTTGGATCAAATAGAACCATCATAAATGAGACTAATATCGACTAAAGCATGGAGCCATATTGTCGATATTATCACCTCCTATGCAGCCCCATCAACTTAATATTGTTTAAACTTGTTGGATTACATAGCCATGGTACTCGGTGACCTTAGAAACCGGTTAACTCATTACCTAAATCCATGATCTTTCTTTGGCATTATTGGTAACAAATCTCGTTTGCAGGCCCTGTTGTTTAGCATAAATGGGTTTAAAAATTGTTCCACTTGAATATCCTATCTATTTTTAGTATGGGTGTATGTTTAATTTAAAACACTTGGTCTCATGGAGCAATTAATATATATATGGGTAGAGGGGGTTGCAGCGAATCCTTATCCTTATCCCATCGAACATGTGTGAGTAGATGTTGCAACACCACACAATGGTGGCTTCCATTCCCATGTAAGCGTCTAGCTTACCCACCTCAATCAGCAGGGTGTTCGAAGTTGATCAATTGGCACTGCAAAATGGAGATGAAGCTGCTGTCCCCACAAAACCATTATCGGTAGTGGTGGCTTCCATTGGATAAGACAAAGTTCTTGCCGACATTAACCTATTCAGCCCATGTCCTTGAACTCCTATTGGATTAAAATCATTTAACTTATGGATCAAGCCAAGCTTTCACAGCAGTTTAATATCATGAAATCTCGTTATTAACACTTGGAATACATCTGAGATTTAGTATTCATGGAATGGCAGCTTCTTGGGTTGTTTATGCTGCCAGGTTACGTCTCAAGAACCCCATCCCATTTTCAATCATTTGAATCTTTAAATCAACACGATCGTCAAGTTTTTAAAGAGGTTTCGTGCACCATCTAAGAGATCTAAGGTGATGAAAACGATTTAAGATTCATACCTGCAAAAATAGTGAAACCAACTTCCAGCAGCAACTTCTCTCTAAGATTCCGTCCAAAATACTTCGAAATAGCTCTGATCCCTTGTACTTTCAGCTTCCTCTCGTCGAGACGGTCGTTTCGATATATTATACGCGCGATTTGGTTAAGAAACGAAGAAGTTATGAGGATTTTTGTGGTGATTTCTAGTGAAAAACGAAAAAATCGGGATTTAGAGTGAGAGAGAGATATGGCTGAATTCAAATGAAGAAGATGAACCCAAAATAAGGGTTTTTATACCCGAGTGGTTCCCCGCGTGTTCGGTCTCACTCGGTGTTGGTTTTGCGTATTTTTACGCGAGTTTTATTATGGTTGCATAATTAAACTTTTTAGACTGAAATGTAGATTTCTTTGATTATTTTTGATGAGTTTCTAAATTGTAAAACGCAAAGTATTATATTTCACTTATTTTTACTGTTTCGTTCGCGATCAGACCATTAAATCTCGTTGTTTCGTTATTTGACGTTAATTACGTATTGTTTTAGTAAAATAGTTTTAACTTAAATCTTTTTAGGGTCTAATTCCTAATAGATTTTATTTTTATTTTTATTTTTATTGTTTTAAAGTTCGTAATCATTTATTTTCGCCGTTTCGTCAGAAAACGTAACTTACGCGCGTTTTCGTATAGAGCGCTAACTGAACAAATACGATCGTACGTTTCACTTTTTGATTTGGTTTTCTAGTTTTCAGTTGTCGTTCAGAACGTTAAACTCACAGGTATGTTTGCGTGAATCATCACCCACGCAAACACTCTGTCAGTTCGTCATTCGTAAATGATACCGATTTGTTGTTTTGAATTATACATTCTCACTGACGGATTCAACTAATCCTAACTGTTTTCACCTTGTTATGAGTACTTTTGCGTTGTTTTCTCCCTGATTTGTCAGTTATCTGATTTATGTTATTGTAGGACCAATTAGGAGCTCGGAAACAATCCGGTTCCAATGGATATCTGCTCGACAACCTCTGGAATAGTGTGGAATCCTATTCCAGGGTTTTTCAATCGATACCAACAGCAACCGTGGTGATCTGAAGGTGTAGGATGGACGTTTGATCGAGAATCGAACACCACAGGTTGAGAATTGAACTTGGATGTGCAATGGGCGCTCTAATCTCCTAGGGTTTGGACTCTGGGTTCTCTGGGAAGAAGGAGGGCTCTTCAAAATTGGGTTTGAAACAGATTTGGTTGGTATTTATAGACTCTTGTCATTCGGCCGAATGAGAGGCTGAAGCAACTCATTCAGCGAATGACAGTGTCGAATGGACAAGTCATTCGAATGAGTTATTCGACGAATGACTAATTCGTTTGCCAATGTCATTCTTTAGTTTGTTCATTCGGCGAATGGCTTCGTACTTAGAGCCATTCACCCTAATGTGTCTGAAAAACATATAACTTCAACTTTAAACATAATCAAACACTTATAATCAGTAATAAACATTAAGAACAATATAGAAAGACAACTTCCATTAATATAATAAACTTTATACATTAAGAACAGTACAAAATATAACTAGGGACATTTAATGCATCTACAAACTCCCCCTTGGACCTAGTTCATCCTTTGGAAGTGTCTTTCTTGAAATATTTGTTGGTGATAGCTTTTAAGTCTGATCCTGTATGGATCCCCATAACCATACAGATCCTGATTACCCACATGAATTGCAATGCTTGCTCCATATCTTGAACATCAAAGAAAATCTGATGGAAATAAAGAATCTTGATATCACTGCGTGACAAGTTTGTCAACCACATCGGATCAAAAATTCTTTCAGTCTCCGACTTCTTCTCTTTGCACATAACAATCAAGTACCACCATCGGAAGCCTTCCATAAAGTCTTGACGCATCTTACTCAACGGAATTTTCTACATGACTTTAGGGGGAAACCACTTCAGGATAACTTTATGCTTTCGGGTGTCTCCATCAATCTCTGGAAAGTAATATCTTTCAGGTTGCTGAGGCCTAAAATTCACTCATCTCTTTCTGTACTCATACTAGATTTGTCTAGAGAACCAAGCTGACATCCCTGCGCCATCGCTGTATAACATCTTCAAGCGCGCAATCTGATTGACTTCAAATCCTGGCAGCGTCTTGAAGTCATGTGGATGTTTGACGTAATCAATTCCCCTTTCTCTCTTTACTGCGTAGCATCCTAAGTCATGAAAGTATGCCCAGCTCATAATCTGACCTCTAGCTTTATAGCCTTTGGTCCTGTAGACTTTTGTGTGTATAGCTGGCATCTTCACATTGCTTTCCTTCTTTAGGATCTCCTAGTACGCTTTCCATTATTCTTTTCTCTGTTTGATGTCATCGGCTGCAGACTTACTACTCACAACTTGTTCTTCTAAGTATCAGCTCAGCATTTCTTCAGTAGCTTGATCAAATAGATCAGTGAAAGTTGACAGTTCGTCTTCAGCCGATGTATATTTGGCATATTCCTCCTCTGTTATGTCATCCAGAATGACTTCATCAACATCATCAAAAGTTTCTGGAAACGGCTCATCAAAAACTGGAGCAGAGGTGTCCTCGATCACTACGTTGTCAGGATTTAACCTGAACAGCTCAGCGATCTGCTCCTTTGATAAACAATGAATGATCTCCCCTTCCTCTTTATCGTAGCTCACTGATTGCTGTATAATGCCTTGAGCGTCAAGAATCATAGTAAGTGTCTCATCTAGTTGACGTCTCAACGGCACAGCTTCGACTTCCTCAGCAGCTGTAGGTTCTTCAGTTTGAGCAGGAGGAGGAGAAGGAGCTTTAGCACTCTTACGTATAACAGATCAGTTTGCTCAGAATTAATTGCAATTATTCCCAAGACTTAACAGTTATAATTTTCCTTTGAATTAATAAAATAATTCAATAGAAATAGCATGTATTCCTCATGAGAATTACAGTGTAATCACAGAGGAATAATAGTTTTATCGCTTAGTAATCGTAGATATTGTCTAACAAAAATAACAGTTATAAACTCACAGTCATCAATTTTACATAACAAGGCATATTGTGATAATAACAAAGTAAAAACCTTATTACTGTACAGTGTACTAAAACATTTAATAAAAGTTTTAGCATGTTCTCAACCCAGCAGTTAAAACCAAAAGATTAGTAAAAAGGGGCATATGAACTCACCTGGTAGTAGTAGCGGTTGACTTATACTCAAGAATTGCACGCGCTGACTTGTTGTTGTACAGATGTTGTGTTCAACCTGTGTTTGATTTGTTTGTGTTCGACATTGTTAAAATTAGTATCTGTTTAACAGTCGTGGTGAAGTTTGTGTGATCCGACTAAGTGTCCTAAAGATCACTCTAGTGAGTTACTAGTTTTGTAACTATTTAGTTTTATGATGTTATCTCTAATAACCTTTATCCAAATCATTTAACTCACTATATCTAAGTGGGGTTTGTAAATAACACGTGTTTTAAATCGTTAGAAACACTAGGTTTTAAGCTTTCATACCCCACACTAAATGTTAAACTTACTTTATACAGAAATAATGTTTTATTAAGAATTTATGTTTATATTACAAAAGAACTTTATTTATATAGTGTTAATTAAAATAATTTTAACAAAGGACCACGTTTTATCTAGAAAACTAAATTTGAGTTGTAGTAATCGCCCTTTTTATTTTAAACTAATGTTGACGGCGTTGGATCAAATAGAACCATCATAAATGAGACTAATATCGACTAAAGCATGGAGCCATATTGTCGATATTATCACCTCCTATGCAGCCCCATCAACTTAATATTGTTTAAACTTGTTGGATTACATAGCCATGGTACTCGGTGACCTTAGAAACCGATTAACTCATTACCTAAATCCATGATCTTTCTTTGGCATTATTGCTAATAAATCTCGTTTGCAGGCCCTGTTGTTTAGCATAAATGGGTTTAAAAATTGTTCCACTTGAATATCCTATCTATTTTTAGTATGGGTGCATGTTTAATTTAAAACACTTGGTCTCATGGAGCAATTAATATATATATGGGTAGAGGGGGTTGCAGCGAATCCTTATCCTTATCCCATCGAACATGTGTGAGTAGATGTTGCAACACCACACAATGGTGGCTTCCATTCCCATGTAAGCGTCTAGCTTACCCACCTTAATCAGCAGGGTGTTCGAAGTTGATCAATTGGCACTGCAAAATGGAGATGAAGCTGCTCTCCCCACAAAACCATTATCGGTAGTGGTGGCTTCCATTGGAAAAGACAAAGTTCTTGCCGACATTAACCTATTCAGCCCAGGTCCTTGAACTCCTATTGGATTAAAATCATTTAACTTATGGATCAAGCCAAGCTTTCACAGCAGTTTAATATCATGAAATCTCGTTATTAACACTTGGAATACATCTGAGATTTAGTATTCATGGAATGGCAGCTTCTTGGGTTGTTTATGCTGCCAGGTTACGTCTCAAGAACCCCATCCCATTTTCAATCATTTGAATCTTTAAATCAACATGATCGTCAAGTTTTTAAAGAGGTTTCGTGCACCATCTAAGAGATCTGAGGTGATGAAAACCGATTTAAGATTCATACCTGCAAAAATAGTGAAACCAACTTCCAGCAGCAACTTCTCTCTAAGATTCCGTCCAAAATACTTCGAAATAGCTCTGATCCCTTGTAGTTTCAGCTTCCTCTCGCGGACACGGTCGTTTCGATATATTATACGCGCGATTTGGTTAAAAAACGAGAAGTTATGAGGATTTTTGTGGTGATTTCTAGTGAAAAACGAAAAAATCGGGATTTAGAGTGAGAGAGAGATATGGCTGAATTCAAATGAAGAAGATGAACCCAAAATAAGGGTTTTTATACCCCGAGTGGTTCCCCGCGTGTTCGGTCTCACTCGGTGTTGGTTTTGCGTATTTTTACGCGAGTTTTATTATGGTTGCATAATTAAACTTTTTAGACTGAAATGTAGATTTCTTTGATTATTTTTGATGAGTTTCTAAATTGTAAAACGCAAAGTATTATATTTCACTTATTTTTACTGTTTCGTTCGCGATCAGACCATTAAATCTCATTGTTTCGTTATTTGACGTTAATTACGTATTGTTTTAGTAAAATAGTTTTAACTTAAATCTTTTTAGGGTCTAATTCCTAATAGATTTTATTTTTATTTTTATTTTTATTGTTTTAAAGTTCGTAATCATTTATTTTCGCCGTTTCGTCAGAAAACGTAACTTACGCGCGTTTTCGTATAGAGCGCTAACTGTACAAATACGATCGTACGTTTCACTTTTTGATTTGGTTTTCTAGTTTTCAGTTGTCGTTCAGAACGTTAAACTCACAGGTATGTTTGCGTGAATCATCACCCACGCAAACACTCTGTCAGTTCGTCATTCGTAAATGATACCGATTTGTTGTTTTGAATTATACATTCTCACTGACGGACTCTACTAATCCTAACTGTTTTCACCTTGTTATGACTACTTTTGCGTTGTTTTCTCCCTGATTTGTCAGTTATCTGATTTATGTTATTGTAGGAACAATTAGGAGCTCGGAAACAATCCGGTTCCAATGGATATCTACTCGACAGCCTCTGGAATAGTGTGGAATCCTATTCCAGGGTTTTTCAATCGATACCAACAGCAACCGTGGTGATCTGAAGGTGTAGGATGGACGTTTGATCGAGAATCGAACACCACAGGTTGAGAATTGAACTTGGATGTGCAATGGGCGCTCTAATCTCCTAGGGTTTTGACTCTGGGTTCTCTGGGAAGAAGGAGGGCTCTTCAAAATTGGGTTTGAAACAGATTTGGTTGGTATTTATAGACTCTTATCATTCGGCCGAATGAGAGGCTGAAGCAACTCATTCAGCGAATGACAGTGTCGAATGGACAAGTCATTCGAATGAGTTATTCGACGAATGACTAATTCGTTTGCCAATGTCATTCTTTAGTTTGTTCATTCGGCAAATGGCTTCGTACTTAGAGCCATTCACCCTAATGTGTCTGAAAAACATATAACTTCAACTTTAAACATAATCAAACACTTATAATCAGTAATAAACATTAAGAACAATATAGAAATACAACTTCCATTAATATAATAAACTTTATACATTAAGAACAGTACAAAATATAACTAGGGACATTTAAAGCATCTACAAACTCCCCTTGGACCTAGTTCATCCTTTGGAAGTGTCTTTCTTGAAATATTTGTTGGTGATAGCTTTTAAGTCTGATCCTGTATGGATCCCCATAACCATACAGATCCTGATTACCCTCATGAATTGCAATGCTTGCTCCATATCTTGAACATCAAGGAAAATCTGATGGAAATAAAGAATCTTGATATCACTGCGTGACAAGTTTGTCAACCACATCGGATCAAAAATTCGTTCAGTCTCCGACTTCTTCTCTTTGCACATAACAATCACAGCTTTTAAAGTACGCCCGTCATAGTACCACCATCGGAAGCCTTCCATAAAGTCTTGACGCATCTTACTCAACGGAATTTTCTACATGACTTTAGGGGGAAACCACTTCAGGATAACTTTATGCTTTCGGGTGTCTCCATCAATCTCTGGAAAGTAATATCTTTCAGGTTGCTGAGGCCTAAAATTCACTCATCTCTTTCTGTACTCATACTAGATTTGTCTAGAGAACCAAGCTGACATCCCTGCGCCATCGCTGTATAACATCTTCAAGCGCGCAATCTGATTGACTTCAAATCCTGGCAGCGTCTTGAAGTCATGTGGATGTTTGACGTAATCAATTCCCCTTTCTCTCTTTACTGCGTAGCATCCTAGGTCATGAAAGTATGCCCAGCTCATAATCTGACCTCTAGCTTTATAGCCTTTGGTCCTGTAGACTTTTGTGTGTGTAGCTGGCATCTTCACATTGCTTTCCTTCTTTAGGATCTCCCAGTACGCTTTCCATTCTTCTTTTCTCTGTTTGATGTCATCGGCTGCAGACTTACTACTCACAACTTGTTCTTCTAAGTATCAGCTCAGCATTTCTTCAGTAGTTTGATCAAATAGATCAGTGAAAGTTGACAGTTCGTCTTCAGCCGATGTATATTTGGCATATTCCTCCTCTGTTATGTCATCCAGAATGACTTCATCAACATCATCAAAAGTTTCTGGAAACGGCTCATCAAAAACTGGAGCAGAGGTGTCCTCGATCACTACGTCGTCAGGATTTAACCTGAACAGCTCATCGATCTGCTCCTTTGATAAACAATGAATGATCTCCCCTTCCTCTTTATCGTAGCTCACTGAGTGTTGTATAATGCCTTGAGCGTCAAGAATCATAGTAAGTGTCTCATCTAGTTGGCGTCTCAATGGCACAGCTTCGACTTCCTCAGCAGCTGTTGGTTCTTCAGTTTGAGCAGGAGGAGGAGAAGGAGCTTTAGCACTCTTATCGTGCTTTATCTTCGTACGAATCTCAGGAGGAGGAGAGGCTTGGTCATCATCATCATCATCAAAACTTGAAGATCCAGTAGACCCACTCCCAGATCCATCATGATCATCACCATCCGAGTCATCATCTTTGTCTGACTCCTCATAATCAACTTTCTCCTCATTAGATTCCTCTTCCTCTTCTTCATCTTCTTCTTCTTCTTCTTCTTCTTCTTCTTTCTCTGAATCTGAATCATCGAAGTGAGCAGCAGTGCCTTCGATCCTCGGAGTGCAGTCTTTAAGGCTGTCAATTTGTTCAGCAAGCCTAGCATTCTCCGTCTCTAAAGTCAGGATCCGTTCACTGAAATCAGTGACAGTCAATGCCAACTGATTATGCTCATCAATGTACTTCAAGAGCTGCTCCTCTTGCTGAGCAGATCGAGCTCTCAGATCAGCTCTTTGATCAGCAGCCTGAAGGAGCAAGTTATCTTGCTCATTTACCCGCTGGGTGAGAGGGGCAATCAATAACTCCTGCTCCATGCTCTTCTTCTCTTGATCCAAGTTCCTCTCCATCAATCTGAGAACCATATTGTTCAGTGTGCTCAGCTGATCAACAACTAAAACAGTAGGTACAAATGTATCAGCTCGTGCAGTGGAGGGACTAGCAGAAGTAGCAGTAAAGATAGGAGCCAGAACAATAGAGGTCGTCAGAGGGGCCACAGTAGTGCGTGTCTGAATAGCCCTTGACCTGGTCAGTGAAGAAACTGTGACTGCCGCCACTGATGTAACAGTCGTTGTAGCAGGAGCCGACAATTCTGACCACCTCTGGAAAAGGAACCTAGCCCTTTTCCTCCTGCCTGCTGGAGATGATGTGGCCTGAGTAGCAGCAACAGAAACAACTGCAATGGCTGGAGCAAAGGGACGCGAAGGAGGTGAGATATCAAATTCAGGAACAAACGAAGAATCTGTGATCTCATCAAGCTCTGCCTCACTTCATTTCCTCTTTCTTTTCACTAATCTCCCACCTATCCATACACGCTCAAACTCATCATCAGGAGTATCTTCCGAGCCTGAACGCTCAGCACCCTCAGCACCAGCCTCACCACCTTCATCACCTGAGCCATTTGACTCGTCCCTGTCTTCAGCAGATGTGGTGCCTGTCATATCAAGTGGAGTATTCACTGTGGAGGTAGTAGTGGCCATGAAGTCCAACTCCAATAGTAAATCAATATCCACATCCTCATCATCAACAGCAGATGTACTGACACCAGCACCTGTGCCAACATCAGCTGCACTAATACCTGTCACTCCAACCTCAACTGTGCTAACACTAGCAGTAGTAATAGTGACATCAACAGTCGAGCTAACACCAACACTAACACCACCAGCACCAGTTCTAGCATCACCTTCACCACCATCTCCACCATCTCCATCATCACACTCATCACCAGGCACAACTATATCCTCCATGTCCGGATCCGAATCATCATTCCTCCGTCCCCTACCAGCTGGAGCTATATAATCAGGCCTCACAAGATGGCCAAACAAAGACCGTACTGTAGGCTTCCTCTCCTTTCCTCTGTATGACATCACTCTGTTGAGAATATTGTCATTCATGTGCTCCAAGCGAATAATGTCAGCATTGATCTTTGGCAAATCTGGTAACTGAGCATCGATCAACTGCTGGAGAAACCGAGGATACATAAGGAACTTCTTATCTCCCTTTAGTGCCACATTCTCCTTCATATGCATGAAGATTATCTTTGAGAAATTGAAGGGGCTGTTCAGCACCAAGGCAACGAAGGCACACTGTATTGTTTCCCTCATATCATCAAATCCGCCTCTCCTAGATCCCAGGCAGTGAATGAGTATGTGTGCCAAATACTTGAACTAGGGAGACATGTATGCCTTGTTTAGAATCCGTGCTCCAAGACCACCTTCGTACTTGCACCGTATGAAACATCCACGAACTAAATAACGGTCAAGCAGATATGGCTGATCTGGTGTATCCTGGAATCCACATACTCTCCTGATGTGCTCAGCAGATATAATCACATCATGTCCAAGCACCTTCCCTCAAATGACAGGAGGCTCAACCTCATAGTCAATATCAGCAGATGCCCAGAAGTCCTGCAGATGAGAGTGACAGGGCACATGCATGGTAGAAATAGCAGCAAATATCCTGGAAGGCCTAAAAATGTGATAATCTGTTTGAAGTGACGAGCATTCGGCGTAGTAAGATCCAGGTGAGCACATATGTTGTTCTTGGTCACTGACTTTTATCCAGCCATACTGAAAAACATAGAAATACACATGTTAGTACAATTCAGTTGCTCAATATAATCAAATCAGAACAATTAACAAATAGATCACTTTGGCCGAATGTAATTGATTTGGCCGAATGACCATTGTTCGAATGAGTATATTGACCGAATGAGTCATTCTTCAAACGAGCTTCATTCGCCGAATGAGCTTCATTCGCCGAAAGAGCCATTCGCCGAATGAGCCATTCGCCGAATGAGCCATTCGCCGAATGGCGTCATTCGTCTGACTGTTGGGATTCAAGCACCAGTTGACAAAATTCAAATTAGTCCATAAAAATCATATATTCATGCTCAAAATCGACCGACTAACAAATTTAAAACTGGTCTATTGTGATTTCAATTCCATTTTGACCATCTATTCAAGGGCGATTTTTCAAAAACCTAAAACCTTAGAACCGGTTAGATTCATAATGATTCCATGGTCAAAAGTCGATTATATTGGATCCACCAGTACCTGAGATGATCAGAAGATGAAATATTAGTATCTTGACCAAGAATGATAGTGAAAAATCGATGAACCGAGGAGAGAGAGGGTTTCGGGCAAATAGAACACAAACAGTGGCGAGAGAATGAAAACTGGAGAATGAGGGTAGTTTGGCCGATTGAATGTTTAAATAGTGTCTGTCATTCACCGAATGACTCCAGTGAATAACCTGGTTCTCCATAAAATCATTCGCCAAATGAGTTTCATTCTCAATGTTCATTCGGCGAATGAACCAATCGAATGGCTTCGTTCGACCAAGCTTGATTCGTTCTATTCATTCATGCGAACGAGACCATGCACTCACAAACACAATTTAATTTCAAAAATGAACATTTAGATCTGTTAAATGGGTGCCATTATAGAGATTAATTTGATTAATCAAGAATTCAGATATGACAGACATCTGAACCTACAAATGATCATCTAAAACAAATTCTGAAAGATAGAAACTCTTTTTTGTGTTTTTCTGAAACAAAATACAACTGTACAACTAGCAATCATTAACAAAGAAACACATTTTTTTTGAGAAGTCTATTGAGAAAATAACACATATACCTAATCACATCAAATCAGCAACACTGAATGTTTCTCTTCAAACACATTTGTTTTATGATATGATTACTGATATAATTATCCATTTTAAGCTTTTCAATACAAAACTTCTAAACAAATTTGATGATTACTCATGTTTTCTGACTGAATTACCCATTTTATTTATTCAGCTAAGATCAAAAGCATTTTGTAACTCATCTCTGCCCAGCATCGAACCTAACATCATAAACTCTATAAGGTTCCATCTTATTTTCTTTTTGTATTTTTCTTTTGTCTCTCATAATCAACACATTCTAATGGACGGCTTCAGCTAGGTCTTTAAAAGCAGTATGGCACGTATACAGACCTGTGTTGACATAATTGACTTGTTCTATCCAAATGGACGGCTTCAGCTAGGTCTTTACAAAGCAATATGGCACGTGTATGGAATCGAACTTATTTTATTTTTGTATTTTTACAAGCTTAATACCAGCTTGATTTTTATTTTATTGTGATTCAATCATTCTTATCTGAATGGATGGCTTCAACTAGGTTCGTCCCAGTATTTTGGCACGTATACAGATTTGAATTCATGAATCATTGGAAACCTTATTAGATCCTATGATATATGTGTATGCCCGATTTGAGTCATAAGCTATTTCTCACTTAGCTGATTTTCTAAAACAGATCCCACAAACCAGATTTTCTAAGTTATCACAAACTGTCTATGCATTTTGTAAAGTCAGCCTATCAGTACATCTATTCACAATTCTCATGTGTTTTCAGCTTACACATTCAACTTAGCTTTTAAGACATAATAGGCTAACACATCACTTTCTCAAAGAAGTCTTTCTCATATTTATGATTTTTAATTGTTTTTGTATTTTTCAAATTTTTAAATGTTTTTGGTTTTTCAAATAACATACTTTTTCTCCCCCTAAAAACCTAAAACAGAAAATCTTTTTGAGTTTTTGATTAATGAAATGAAATAACAGACAAACTTAACAATGAGAAAAAAAATAAAACAAAATGAAACTAACTAAGAAAATCGATGATCATTTGATAGTTTCAGATGAAGGAAGAACTTCATCCTTTTGAAAAACACCATTAGCCGATAACAAATATAAAAATCTGGGTTTATCAAACACTTTTGTAAAAAGATCGGCTTTCTGGTGATCGGTGTGTATTTTAACAACATCGATGAGTTTCTTTTCAAAACAATCACGTATGAAGTGATATTTGATATCGATGTGTTTGGTTTTCGACTGCTGGACCGGATTCTTAGTGACAGTTATGGCAGCAGTGTTATCAACATAGATAGGAGTGTTAGAAAAACGTAACCCATAGTCCCTGAGTTGCTGTTGTATCCAGATGATTTGAGAACAACAACTAGCAGCAACAATGTATTCAGCTTCACAGGTTGAAGTAGACACCGGCGTCTGCTTTTTGCACTGCCAGGTAACTAATTGGGTTCCAAAGAACTGACATCCCGCAGACGTTGACTTGAAATCTCTCTTGCATCCACCATAATCTGAATCACTATATGCAGTAAGCTCAAAGTTATCATCATTAGGGTACCATAAGCCAAGATCAGTAGTACCCTTCAGATAACGCATAATCCTCTTCACAGCAATGAGATGAACATGATGTCTGGCCGAGAAGCAGTGAGATACATCAGAGATCCAATCATTCCTTGGTACAGAGTGGCATCGATTAACTCCCCCTTTTCATCTGGTGTAATCCCGTGATTGACAGCCAGTGGGGTACCAGCAGGTTTCGAATCCAACATACTGAACCGGCTCAGTATGTCACCAACATATTTTGTCTGATGAATGAAGATCCCTGCCTCATACTGATCCACCCGTAAACCCAGAAAAAATTTCATCTCTCCCATTAAGCTCATCTCGAACTTCTTCTTCATAACCGTCTCAAATTCCTTGCACAGACTATCATTCGTAGATCCAAAGATGATGTCGTCCACATAAACTTTCACCAAGAGTAGATCACCATCCTTTTCTCGAATAAATAGTGTACAGTCAATGACACCTCTTCTGAACCCGTTATTCCGAAGGTGAGTGGATAGTGTCTCATACCATGCTCGCGGTGCTTGATGCAATCCATATAAAGCCTTGTCTAGCTTGTAGACTTGGTCACGATGCAATGGATCCGCAAACCCGGGAGGTTGACTGACATACATTGTTTCACTAATCACACCGTGAAGGAATGCACTATTGACATCAATTTGATAGACTTTAAACTTCTTGAAGGATGCATATGCCAAGAAAATACGAATTGCTTCAAGTTGAGAAACCGGTGCAAACACTTCATTATTATCCAATCCTTCAATCTGTTTGAATCCTTGAACCACTAGACGTGCCTTGTTTCGCGCAATGATCCCGTGATCATCCTTTTTTACAATGAAGAACCCATCTGGTGCCTATGACTTTTGCACCTTTTGGTCTGTCAAAAAGTTGACAGACACCTAATTTCTTGAATTGTAGGATTTCTTCTTGCATGGCATCAACCCATGATTCTTCCTTTAAAGCTTCAGTGACGGTTCGCGGTTCAACTTGGGAGATGAAGCAAGAATGGGCACAAAAGCTTACATCTGGAAAATCAAGAATGTCTGCAAGTCCCCCTGAAGAGAGCTGGTTTCTTGTCTTAACCCCATCCAACGGACTTCCAATGATGTTTTCTTGAGGATGAATACGATTAATTCATCATATAGGATGAGGAGGAACTTCAACCTGTGGATCTAGATTGTTCAGATTCAAATTTTCAAGATCAGGTACAAGATTATCAACATCTGGTTCGGGGACAGCAGGCTGAACGAGATTGTCATCTGTGTCTGAGCTATCATCATTTGTCTGTACTGTAGGAATTGAAGTGGATGAAGGTTGCACTGGTTCATCAAGTGCATTTTGTGCATCATACATCGAACAACAGCATCTTCATCTGAGTACATGGGAGGCATATTGAATGAGTCGAAAAGGTCGGAATAATCAAACATCCAGTCTGGACCCTTTCTAGGTGGGGGCATAGTGTGTCTCTGAACATCAACATTGTACCACTCCTCCACGTTCTGAGTTGATCTGTTATAGACCCTTTTATTAAGAGTGTTGTACCCTAGAAAATACCCTTCTTCCACCTTCTCATTAAACTTGCCCTGCTCATGTTTCTTAAGCATCGTGCACGGTGCACCAAAAGGTTCAAGATACTTAATATTTGGTTTTCTGTTGTGAAGCAGTTCAAAGCAAGTCATCCCATGTCTCTTCACTATCAAAACCGGTTCAGTGTGTAGCAAGCGTTTGCTACAGCTTCATTCCAGAACTGAACTGGAAGTGATGAATCAGCAAGCATCGTCCTCGCAGCCTCGATCAAAGTTATGTTCTTCCTCTCAGCAACACCATTCATTTGACGGACATACAGAGCATAAATTGTTGAATAATGCCCCGTGCATTACAAAAGTTCTCCATGTTGTGGTTCTTGAACCCCGTCCCATTGTCGGTTCTGAGCATACGAATCTTGAGATTATAGAGAGATTCAAGTTTGTTAACCAACACTTGAATGCAGTCAAACGTTTCATATTTCTCCTTTAGAAAGAAAACCCAAGAGTATCTGGAATACTCATCAGTTATGACGAGACAATATTGATCTCCAACTATACTCTTGTGGTTAACAGGACCAAATAGATCCATATGGAGAAGCTCAAGTGGAACAGTGATTGAATGATACTTGTTTGGCTCGTGGGACTGCTTGGTCTACTTTCCCTTCTTGCAGGATACACAGACATCAGACAGCTTGAAATTCTTCAGACTAACCCCCTCAACCAAATTGTTGTGTACCAAGTGATTCATCTCGCGTAGACTCAAATGACCCATCCTCTTATGCCAAAGAATTGAATCATTCTCAGTTGCCTTAGGAACAAAAAACGTGAAGCTGTGGAGGATGTAGTTGAAGCTGTGGCGATGTTGAGTACATACAAGTCATGTTTTCTGGGAGCTGACATCAAAATCCAATCTTCAGAAATAGTCACACCTTGCTTGAGAATGTAGCATTTGGAGTCATCAAAAAGAACTTTATACTGCTTGTCACAGATCTATGAAACTGAAAGCAGATTATTCTCCAACTGCTTGACATATCTGACTTTGTCGAAAGAAACTTGGCCATTTGACAGAATACTCTCTCCTGTTATGAACCCGCCTTTGTCACCACAAACGCTACATATCCACCTCGAACAGAATTAACGTTGTTAAGCAGCGAAATATCACCAGTCATGTGCCTAGAAGCCCCACTATCAACTATCCAAGAGCTGTTAAGAGAAGCTGTTGGGGCAACCTGCACAAACATAAACAATTAGTTCATTTTGGGAACCCAAGCCTTTACAATCTTGGGTTGACCTAAAGAGTCATGGATCCAAACATCGATCCATTTACCATCAGGGATATCCTTGTCTGAAATGGGTGAAACTGAAGTCTCAGAAGACTTGACTTTCCAGACTGAGTTCTTACTGAAAGAGTTTTTCAGATAAATGGATGACGACTTTGCTTGATTAACATTGATCAATTTGGGAACATCCAAGTTCACCAGTTTCCCTTTACCCTTGTCCAAAGGTTTAACCTGATTTGCTTGTTTGGGTTTTGCTTGAGTGACTTAGATTCAGATTTGACAGCTTTGATAAAAATCTGATTTTGTTTTCTGGGTGGTGCAACCTTTGGGCTGATCAACTGTGGACAACATCTAACTATGTGTCCAGGTGTCCCACACTCAAAACAAACTTTGTCACCCTTTTTATGACAATGTTTTAATTCAGAAAAGGACTGCCTTTGTGGTTTAAAAACATTTGTTTTAGGATTGTTCTGAATAAAACCCAAACTCTTTTTCCCATTAGGAACAAGATTGTCAATCTTGTTAGATACACAAGCCTCATTTCCTTTTGAAGCTTTCACAAAGCCTAAAGCTTCATAAATTTTTGAAGATGAGATTGGGTCGCCTTTCATGAAAACTAGTGGCTGATTCTGAACAGTAACACAATCTGATGAATCATCAGATTCATCCTCAGAATCTGAGACCCAATCTTCAACAATTCCCTCCACAAAAGATTCCTCTGACAAGGAGGAACCCTCATCAGTAATCATCCCAATTGGATCAATTACTAATGGAGTTTTAACTTGGAAATTGTTGGAAAATAAGGACTGACGAAGCAAAACCACCTTTCAAATAATCTTTGTAATAAATGTTGCAGGACACTAGCTTCCGAAGACAAGTCTTCAGAAGAACCTTCGGAAGAGACAAATAAAAGCCAATTGCTTCCGAAGACAAATAAAAGACACTAGCTTCCGAAGACAAGTCTTCAGAAGAACCTTCGGAAGACATAAATAAAAGACAACTGCTTCCGAAGACAAATAAAAGAAAAATGCTTCCGAAGACAATACTTCAGAAGTTGCTTCGGAAGACTCTATCTGAAGACAAACCTCAGAAGACACTATCGGAAGAGAACACTTGCTTCCGAAGAATAAAAGTCATTTACTTCGGAAGACTTCCAAAGACATCTGCCTCGGAAGAAAAACAATATTTCAGAAGACATATGTTTCTTCTGTTGAAAGAATAAATGTAACCTGCTTTTGGATAACTGTCTACATTAGATAGTTTTCTATAAAGAGCTTCCGAAAGAATAATGTATTAGCATCAGTACAAAAGTCTGAACTAAGATCTTTAAAGATCCTATGTTGACTTTACGCTTGTACTATTCTAATGCTACAGTGTATGCAATAGTGTCATCAGTCTTATCTGTTTGTCTTCTTCTTGTATTTGTCCTGAAACATTAAATGTCGGGGCTATTTATACCCCAACATCTACTGAATAAAAAAAAATAACACTTTTCTGAATCTTCTTTGTGTTGCCCTACTGTTTTCTCTTCTTTTCTTCTAATTTATGAAAACTAAACACGAAAATAACTAAAGAGCAAAACTCAAGAGGGAGCAAAACATCAAAAGCTATGTCTAAGCTCTTGATCCTGGTTAAGTTAGTCTCTCCTCAGCTCACCGGCTTTCTACAATTGGTATCAGAGCCTTGTTCATTAGTCTTGGTTTAACCATCAAGGCTAAAATTCAAAGCTCGCTTTAATATCTGTGTTTAGTTTTCTATTATCATCTTCTTTTCAAAATCTGCTAAAGACTGATTTTTGAAACTTTAAAGTGTTCAAAAATCCTTCAACCAAACTATCTTGAGTACTCACTATTGATTTATTCAAAACGGTTTAAACAAATGGCAGAAAAATTCACCTTAGACCCGCATAACACTGGTTCTGCCACGAAGCCACCAATTCTGGTTAGGCATCAATATAATATTTGGCAGAGACGGATGTTACATTTCCTGTCAAATAATCATACAGGATGTTGGAAGTCTGTCATGTTCGGACCTCATAAACCAATGGTCTTGGACACAGAGACTGGAGATGATGTCCCTAAGGATCCCCGAAACTATACTGAAGAAGACTTTCATAAATTGGAGCTTGATGCCAAGGCACATGCTCAGCTGGCCATGGCCCTTTCGAATGAAATCCATTCGGGTCTTCTTCACCATGAGTCTGCTAAGGACTTATGGGATGCTCTAAAAGAGCAATTCGGTGGTACTGATGATGTTGTAGCCAATACTAGAGAGATATTGGCTCAACAATATGAGACATTCTGCCAACTAAATAAAGAGTCACTGACTCAGCAATTTGAAAGGTTCACTTCTCTCTTAAGTGAACTAAAATTAGCTGGTCAAGTGTATCCTCCTGCCTCAGTTCTAAATCGATTTTTAAGATCTCTCCCTGAAAAATGGGAAACTTACTCTATAGTCATGAGATCTTCACCAGATTTTGGTAAACTCTCACTTACCCAACTTCATGGTAAGTTACTCACTTTTGAGCGAGAGATTGACCAGAAAAGAAAACTAATAAAATATGGAAAATCAACTGAAGAGTATGTTCAAGGGAACACTGCTCTCCTTAGTCATAACTCTGTGATAAATGATCAGGGTTATGATGAACATATTGACATAACTACTGGTATCACCTCTTCATTCTCTTCATCTGATGACCACTCTCTCCCCTCTGACCATCCTTGTTTTATCATGGACGATCTTCATCAAGTTCCAAGTGATGACTTAGAAGAGATGGATATTCTCCATCAACTGGCTCTCTTGAGCATAAGAACTAACAAGTTCTACAAGAGGACAGGAAGAAAATTTCCCGGTATCCATGGAAAAACCAGGATTGGTCTAAATAAGGCTACTGTCCAATGTTATAGATGTCATGGCACTGGACATTTTGCCAAGGAATGCACTAATGCTTCAAACTCTAACCCTTCTTCTTATGTGACCTATCCAAACATACCTTCACACACCTCTTCAACACCACATTCATCCACCTTTTCTTCTTTCAAAAGGTCCAATAATCCTCAAGAATCAGCACACATTGCACAAAACTCTTCTTCTAACAATGTGCAATATGTACAAACTGCAAATGGAAACATGTACCAACTTACTCCTGCCTCACTTCAAGTTGTTACAGCTCCTTCTTCACAAATAAATGCTCCCGGACATGCTGTCAAATCTTCATCATCTGGTCAACAGGCTCTTTTCTCTCAAGAGTACATAGACTGGAGCAGCTTGCCTGAAGATGTTGGCCATGCCCTCATCACTTTTGAACCAACAAATTTTGCTCTTATGGCTGTTGGTGAAGATTCTTGCTCTTCTGATCAACCTGAAGCAGATATTTCTGATGCTCAGGTATCCTCTTCCACCTTAGAAAAATTATGTTCCAATGCTTGCATAGAGGCTTTTGCAAAAATAAAGAAAGCCAATATGTTGCTTCAAAAGCAAAATCAGGATTTGGAACAACTTCTGGACAATAAAAATTCTGAAATGGAAAAATTAATAAAAATAAAAGATAATGAACTATGTGTCTTGAAAACTGAGAAAATCAATTTACAAGCATCTTTTGATCTACAAAGAGAAAAATATTATGCTTGTAAAGATGAACTATCTCAAACTCAAGTAAGCTGTGAAAAGTGGGTTGAATCTTGCAAAGGATTCAAGATGCTTTTACAAAAGCAAGTTCACAGCAAGGCAAGATTTGGAATTGGGTATAATCATACTGCTCAACCAGATGATTATACACCCATTGATAATAATAAGGAAGAAACTACTCCTGAACCTGTTTCACCAACCTTTCTTCCTGATGAAATTCCTTCAATAAAAGATACACCTTCGTTGGTGTATCAGCCAAACTATTTCTCTAAGTTTGTATATCCCACTAATACAAATCTGACAAGAATAGAAAAATCTCAGTTGAACTCAGTTCAACACAATAACTCTTCAGAACAAAGTGAGATTGCTCCTGATATGAGCCCTACTCCTTGTTCAGAAGAAACAATAAAGTCTGGATTCACTTCTAATATCAAGTCAAATCTTGATAAAGGAAAAGAACCTATGATAAATATCCAGTTTCCTCCTTCTCATCCTCATCCTCCTTATCCCACAATGAAAGCAAACAGACCTTTCATCCCAAATTATTCCTCTCTTTCCCCAGCCTGCTTAAAATGTTTTAAGTACAATCATGCTACTGAAAACTGCAGAACAAAAACACATTTGGAGAAAGCTAGGATAAAGGCTAATAAGTTGAAAGCTGATCATACTTCTTCATCTAAAGGGAACCTCCCAAATAAGATGAAGAAAGTAAGAACAGCAAGTAACAAATCTGTTGGGACACATCCTCATTCTTCCTCTATCTTATCCTCTTCCTTGAGAAGTAACTCCAGACCTTCCATTTTGGGAACACCACCTCCTTACTCTACGGTGAACCCAGTTTCTTGCTCTAATAATGGTTCTAACTCTTCTCCCGTGGATTCTCAAATCAATCTTCTCCAACAAAATCAGCAACAACTGCTGTTAATGATGCAGAAATTGATGAAAGATACACAACAAAATAAACCAAACAAATAAATAAAATAAAATACCCCATGTCTAATCTTTTGTACATAATTCTCATGTGCAGAAATCCTCTTCAAACCAAAATCATCTCTGGTATGTGGATAGTGGAGGATCTAGGCACATGACTGGATGCAGATCCATTCTAAATGACTTCATTCCAAATAATGGTGGATCTGTTTCTTTCGGAAATAATGCAAAAGGTTGGATAGTGGGATCCGGTTCTGTCTCAGGAGGAAATTTGAAATTTAAAGATGTTAGCTTAGTTGAAAACCTCAAGTTTAATCTCTTGAGTGTTTCTCAACTGGCTGACAAAAATTTTAATTCATTTTTCACTAAAGACGGTTGCAAAATTCTTTCTCCAGAAATAAACTCTAAAATAAAGGTCTTGATTGATCAACACACTTTGCTAACGGCTAAAAGACGTGGAAATGTCTATGTTGTAGATATGACTACTGACTCTCAAACATCTTCACCTACATGTTTGATAGCCAAAGCATCATCTTCTGAAACCACTCTCTGGCATAGGAGACTCAGTCACCTTAATCACCAAACTCTTCACAAGCTTTCAACCCTTTCTCTAGTAAGAGGATTGCCTTCTAAAGAATTTCATTTTGAAGGTCAATGTGAATCTTGCTTAAAGGGAAAGCAACATAAAATTTCACATAAGTCTATTGAGGAATCCAAAACAACTAACTATCTTAATCTGTTCATATGGATCTGTTTGGTCCAGTGAAGGTAGCTAGTTTGGCAAGAAAAAGATATTGTCTAGTTGTTGTAGATGATTACTCAAGATTTTGCTGGACCTTCTTCCTTTTCAGCAAAGATGAGACTTCTGATAAAATAATTGCTCTTGTCACTCATCTTGAAAGACAATTCAGTCTTCCTGTTAAAATGATAAGGAGTGACAATGGCATAGAATTCAAAAATCAAGTTCTTGATAAATTTTGTATTTCTAAAGGAATCCTTAGACAATATAGTGCTCCTAGAACTCCTGCTCAAAATGGAGTTGTAGAAAGAAAGAACAGGACACTGATTGAAGCTGCAAGAACCATGCTTGCAGACTCAGGATTACCTTTATCATTCTGGGCTGAGGCAGTAAACACTGCTTGTTATGTATTGAACAGAGTTCACATTGTAAAAAGACATAACAAGACTGCCTATGAAATTCTGTATAAAATAAAGCCTCTCATTTCCTTCTTCAAAGTCTTTGGATGTCCGTGTTTTATCCTAAATACAAAAGACTCTTTGTCCAAATTTGCTGCTAAAGTTGATTCTGGATACTTTGTTGGATATTCTCAGACTTCTAAAGCATATCGAGCTTTCAATCTCAGAACAAAAATAATTGAGGAATCTATTGATGTAAAATTCAATGAATTAGCATCAACCTCATCCTTTCCTTCTGCACCTGATGATCTTTTTGATCTTGAAAGCTTCTCATTCATCCCTTCCATCCCCTCTTCTTCTCCTTCATCAGAGTCATGTCAAACTTCTGAAGATCTATCTTCTATTGAGGACGATTCTGTTTCAAAGTTCTTCACTTCTTTTCCATCTCATCAAATAAATTCTCAAGAAGCAAATTCTCAAAACCAAGACGATATACCATCTACTCCTCCATCTCCTGTCTTGGATAATGCATCCATAGATGTTCCTGATCACATTCCAAACTCTCTGACCCCCATCGAAAACTTATCTTATTCCGATGCTGCCTCCTCAAATAACTGTTTGGACATCATTCCTTTCAACAAAAATCATCCTCTAGAACAAATCTTAGGTGATCTAAGTAAAGGAGTTCAAACAATAAGCCAGATTTCAAACTTTTGTCTTCATGCAGCCTTTCTATCCCAAATTGAGCCGTCTAAATATCAGGAGGCTCTTAAAAACAATAATTGGGTAGAGGCAATGCAAGATGAACTGTTGCAGTTCAAAAGGCATGGACTCTATGTCCCTTGCCCGATGGAAAATATCCCATCGGAACCAGATGGGTATTCAGAAATAAAACAGATGACAGACGCATTATAATAAAAAATAAGGCCAGGTTAGTTGTGCAAGGTTACTGTTAAGAGGAAGGTATTGACTATGATGAGACTTTTGCTCCTGTGGCAAGATTGGAAGCCATTAGACTCTTCCTAGCATTTGCCATCTCACATAACATAAAGGTATACCAGATGGACATAAAGAGTGCTTTCCTGTATGGGACAATAAAAGAGGAAGTCTATGTTTGTCAACCACCAGGATTTGATGATGTTCATCATCCTGATTGGGTGTACAAACTAGACAAAGCACTTTATGGCCTAAAACAAGCTCCAAGAGCATGGTATGACACTCTCTCTCAATTCCTTCTTTCTAATAATTTCTCACGGGGAACCATTGATAAGACTTTGTTCATAAAAAGGGTAGATAAGGAACTCTTGTTAGTCCAAATTTATGTTGATGACATCATTTTTGGATCAACAAAACAGTCCATGTGTGAACAATTCTCTAAATTAATGTCTTCTAAGTTTGAAATGAGTGCTTTAAGTGAACTAAAAACATTTTTAGGACTTCAAGTCAAACAAACCCCACACGGGACTTTCATTCATCAATCTAAATATGTAAAAGATCTTCTTAATAAATTTGATATGAATGATTGCAAAATAATTTCTACTCCCATGGCAACAAGTCCTGGCATATGTTCAGATGACAATGGTGAACCTGTAGATCAAACTCTCTACCGGTGCATGATTGGTTCTCTGATGTATCTTACTGCATCAAGGCCAGACATCATGTATGCAACATGTGTCTGTGCAAGATATCAATCTGCTCCCAAACAATCTCATCTTTCATTTGTGAAGAGGATACTCAGATATCTTAAAGGTACTCCTGTACTAGGTATTTGGTATCCTGCTAATCAAATTTGCAAGCTTGTTGGTTTTACAGATAGTGATTATGCTGGCTGCTCGCTCACCAGAAAGTCTACTTCAGGAGGTTGTCAGTTCTTTGCAGGTTGCTTAGTGTCATGGCAAAGCAAGAAGCAAACATCAGTGTCAAATTCAACTGCTGAAGCTGAATACATTGCAACAGCCCATTGCACTGCCCAAATTCTTTGGTTACAATATCAACTGCTAGATTTTGGAATAACTGAACTAAAAACACCTCTTCTGATAGACAGCGAAGCTGCCAAAAACATAATAAAAAATCCTGTCTATCATTCTAAAACCAAACACATTGAAATAAGGCATCACTTCATTAGAGACTGTTTTGAAAAAGGACTAATAGTTCCAGAACATGTCTCTACAAGTGATCAAATAGCTGACATATTTACCAAGCCCTTAGACTCCTCAACTTTCTCTAAGTTTGTAGCAAAACTGGGCATGATAAATATGAGTTAATAAACATTAAAGGATATTTTTTTTAATTATCCAAACAATGGATATTGGATAAACAACTGATAAAGAACTCTTGATTTCTTTCAGTAATTATCTATATACACAGATAGGATCAGTGGCTATATAATCACTGCTTCATATCTATCTGATGTTTAAACTTTCCATTGTTACATTCCTCTCCTTCCGATGTCTTTTCTTCCGAAGATATCCTCTTCTTCTATTTTCTTCTTCCGATAACTTTCATAAGTTTATTTAACTTGTGTCTAAAATAAGATTCTTCCGATTCTGCAATAAAAATCTTGAGCTTTGCATTTGATGTGACAGTTGTCAATCTTTCTGATAGACCCGAGTCTCAATACTGACTCTCACGGCTCAAGAAGATTATTACCGCCATTTTCTTTTAACCAATAATCTTCTCGGATTACTTCCCTTATTTATCATCTTCTTCTCCATAATTCTACTTAAACCCTATTCCTCCTCTGGTTTTTCAAGAAACTCTTCTTCCTCTTGAAGACTCTAAGTAATGCTCATGGTTACGGATGATAAATTTTCAGGCATGTCGTCTGGCACGAAGCACTTATGCTTACCTTGTCGCAAGCTTCATGCTTATGATAATGGCGTAACGGCTTCGGACCAGGCTTCATTCCTCACAAAATTTCGTCTGTACTTTTCGGATGTGCATGAACATGTCTTCTTGACCAAATGTGTAAGTCTCAACCTCTCTCTCTTATTCTAACTCAGTTTTGTAATTTCATACTTAATCATGAACTTTTTAGGTTAACCTGAAAAACTTGATTATGTAGAAGTCAGTCCTTTTGATCTTTACAGGCACCTATTTCACATAGCATCTGTTTGATAACCTGGTATATCATCCAAAATGTTCATAAGTTCCGGCTATGCCTTCAGTTTGTCTCTTTGATCTTCATAATATTATGACGGACTTGACTAACTAATGTTCAAAATGATGGATGATACTAAAGAAACACCCATCTTTAGTAAACCCACATCCACCCTTCTTCCACACCTAAATTAGGTACTGGCCATAAAATACTTCTCCAAAACCCTCCAAGCCTAATAAACCCAAAAGAATCTGTTCAGGAAGATGAGATCCCTGAACATGATTGTGTTCCCACTGAACACATGGATACATCTGTTTCATCCTCACAGATATATCAAGCATCTCTTCCCATCCTGCTCCTCATTCATCCTCTTCACAGGATGATGTTGTATTCCTAAGGGAACCCTAACTAACCATTGAAATGTCAGTTGACTTTCAGTTGGTCGTCCTTTCTCCCAGGGACAACTCTGTTTCTAAAAGCCCCCCCACTATCCATCAACACTTCTCTACCCTATAAAAGAGGATGAGATCCGGTCGTCAAGTCCATCTTGACCTCCTGATCATATATCAGGAGCATCCATTTCATATGCAAATCCAATGGCTTTTCATTTGAATGGATTAGGCAATAAGACTCCTGGTATGGCAACAGCCAATGAAGTTTTTCTTTAAACTAAGGCTAGGAAATCCCCAGAACCAAGAAAAAGGGGTTTATGACATCTCTGAGATGGACTCAGGTCATAATAAAACTGACTCTCTATTCAAGGATTCGGATGACATCTACAAAATGATGGACGGATCAGTTCTTCACATTATGGAATTAACGGATATCTTTAGTCCTGTAATCCAAATCCAACCCCATGCAGGCACCTTCATTTGAAGGTTTTCTAATCTTCTCAACCACCTTCACTACTACTACCCTTCCTCCACTGCCTTTCAAGGAGCATTTCTCCCACTTCTCTCTGCCTTTCTTTCTTCCCTGCCTTGTCTCCGGCTGATTAAGCCAAAAAGAGGGAGATAATCCATAAACTATTCTCAAAAGGTGGTTAACGCTTAAATAAAAAAAGAAGCCTAGCTCTGATAAACAAAGAAGCCTTTGCTTTACTGAGACCCATTTGAACCATTCTCATGATTCTTTCCCCACTGAGTCTGATGTTCTAGAAATTGATTGGGATCTAACATTAAGTGGTTTTGGCTTCATCAGTCCAGAGGGAGATTGTTGGAAAATAAGGACTGACGAAGCAAAACCACCTTTCAAATAATCTTTGTAATAAATGTTGCAGGACACTAGCTTCCGAAGACAAGTCTTCAGAAGAACCTTCGGAAGAGACAAATAAAAGCCAATTGCTTCCGAAGACAAATAAAAGACACTAGCTTCCGAAGACAAGTCTTCAGAAGAACCTTCGGAAGACATAAATAAAAGACAACTGCTTCCGAAGACAAATAAAAGAAAAATGCTTCCGAAGACAATACTTCAGAAGTTGCTTCGGAAGACTCTATCTGAAGACAAACCTCAGAAGACACTATCGGAAGAGAACACTTGCTTCCGAAGAATAAAAGTCATTTACTTCGGAAGACTTCCAAAGACATCTGCCTCGGAAGAAAAACAATATTTCAGAAGACATATGTTTCTTCTGTTGAAAGAATAAATGTAACCTGCTTTTGGATAACTGTCTACATTAGATAGTTTTCTATAAAGAGCTTCCGAAAGAATAATGTATTAGCATCAGTACAAAAGTCTGAACTAAGATCTTTAAAGATCCTATGTTGACTTTACGCTTGTACTATTCTGATGCTACAGTGTCTGCAATAGTGTCATCAGTCTTATCTGTTTGTCTTCTTCTTGTATTTGTCCTGAAACATTAAATGTCGGGGCTATTTATACCCCAACATCTACTGAATAAAAAAAAATAACACTTTTCTGAATCTTCTTTGTGTTGCCCTACTGTTTTCTCTTCTTTTCTTCTAATTTATGAAAACTAAACACTAAAATAACTAAAGAGCAAAACTCAAGAGGGAGCAAAACATCAAAAGCTTTGTCTAAGCTCTTGATCCTGGTTAAGTTAGTCTCTCCTCAGCTCACCGGCTTTCTACAGAAATCTTTAACATCTTTGCCATCTGGAGAATTGACAAAGGTGTTCAAGATCTGTGGAGGACATTGTTGATGTGCTCAATGATGTATGAAGAGCTTTCATAGCTCTTGAGCTTTTGACCTAAGGTCTGATATTCACACTTGACTATGGCTAACTTCTTCTTTATCTCATTTATGGTATTGAGATAAGAAGTGATAGCATCTTGCTTGTTCAGAACAGCAATCTCAGCCTCATGAAGTTGTCTGTTTAAGAGTTCAATTTTATCTTGAAAATCTTTTTCATTAGATTTTAAAACTTTGTTTGCCTCAATACATTGGTTGAAATCACAGATCAAGTCAGCATTGTGTTTCTGATAAGCAAGGACCTTGCTGTCAAGATGAACACAATTAAAACATCTAGAATTAGAAGAATAACATTCATTGGATACCTGATCAGTATGTGATGATGCAGTAGGAGCAGATTGAGTAACTGAATCTTCAATATCAGCATTAGAATCAGCTTGAGTGTCTGAGTCTGATATGCTTTCTGACTCTGAACCTGATGTTTCTTCTATACTGATCTGTGCTTCCCCTGAAATGCTTTCTCCACTTGAATCATCCAACTTTTGAATCTCAGCAATACATGCCTTATTCTGTTCTCCCTTATCAGAATTGAATCTGAAATCCCAATTCTCACCTTCATCCTGTTGCACCATCAAAGCTTTGCTTGTACTTGAAGAACTAGTCTCCTCTCTGGATTTGCAGCAGAAGACTTCTGATGCTGAAAGGGAATTTTGTTTCCAGTTTTCCTAGGTTTTTTGCACTGTCTTGCAAAGTGACCTTTCTCCCCACAATTGTAGTAAGTAACAGATGCCATGTCAAATCCAAACTTAGACTCTTTGTTTAGATTGATGTCTTTTCCTGTTCTTTTCACAAACTCCTTAGCTCTTCTGACAACACTGGCCAGAGCCCACATGATATCTATCCTCTCCATATCATCTGGGTCTATCTGAGAATAATCATCATTGGTCAAATAAGGATTGCCAATCTGTCCAGCTACTAAACCATCATAGGAGCTGACAAGAGTAGACAAAAGACCCATGTGCTCCTTGGAAATTTCTACAGTCACTTTATCAAAGTTGTCTGTCTTCAGACTGGTGACAGGTTGATGATGTTCCTTCTGAGAACTTGATGAGGAGGAAGACTGACTAAAATGAATTTGATTGGAAGATGGAGCTTCAGTAGTCTGAGAAACAAAGGCAGTCTTCAGTGGAGCATGAGAAGATGATTTCTCGACAGTCGGAGTAGAATAATACAATGAGGGATTCTGGACTTGAGCAACTCTCTTAGCCTTCCACTTGTTCTCTATTTCTTGCTCTTTCCGCTTCTGGATGAAATCATTGATGTCCATGTTGGCCATCATTTCATTCTGCTTAAGAAACATCAAGAATGACTCCTACTTAGGAGGTAAAGCACCTGCCAAGCATTGGATCTTCTCCTAAGTTGTAGTCTTAACTTGATGATTGAAAAACTCACTCAAAAGATGGTAAAATCTGGAAATCAGATCATCCAATGATTCATTCCTAACATACATGAAGCTGTTGAATTCCTTCCTTAGGGCCTTTGACTTGATATTCTTCAAAGCATCATTGCCCTCATATCTCTGCTGCAAAACATCCCACAAATACTTAGAGGATGTAAATTGTCTAAACTGATGGAAGATATCAGTAGCAATGGACTGAGACAGAATAGCATAAGCTTTCTTCTTATAATCATAAAGCTTCCTCTGAGGTTCAGTCATCCGTGTGACTAGCATAGGAGTTCTGTAACATCAGTGTCGGAACCGTTACCGGAACAGTGATCTCTACAGTACATGAACAGTAAAACAGGTATGAATCATACACATTTCAGTAATTTTCATATTCATATCATTTATCATTATCATGGTGAGTTGTCATAGAACAGTTTCAGACACATTTAACAGAAAACACAGTTCAGAACAACGGTTCTTGAGTCGGATAATTATCTGGCAATACAGAACCATCATATGATTATTTGCTTAGGAATTATTATGTATAAACGTATGTGAGGCTTTAAAGAACAAAACACACGAATATTGTTACGTGAATGCTAAATTGACGGGTTATTCATATAGGTGACGATCTGTATGAATATATCTGTAAGTTTAACGTTCTGAATGATATTCTAAAATTAGAAAACAAGATTGAAAAGTATAGTTATCGTCGTGTTCGTACGGGTGACGATTCGAACGAATACGTGCGACAACTGTACATTTCGATGTAAACAGTTAATTTTGTTTTAAATTTTTTTTATATATAAAAATGTGAAGATATTAGTTAATTTATTAGGAATCACAACCTGGAATAATTAAATAAACTCTAAGTTACTAAATCGCGTCTTCGATACGAAAACTACGCGGTCCGGGAATGTTACGCGAAACCAAACGAGATCGAACAACCGAATATATTTAAACTCATTAAATGAGACATTTATGTCATCACCTACCACCACCATCTCCATTTTTTCACTCATTCACGTTTTACACCTCTCTCTCTCTAGAAGTCGTCTCTCCACCTTCTCTCTAGAAGTTCTCCCTCGTTTCAAGTCGGATTCGAGCAAATTTGGTGCCAAGACGTTCCTCTCATCGTGTAGATTTCAGAAGTACAAGCCTTGTGAAATTTCATCCACGAAATCTAAGGTAGATCATCATTTTAAATCCGGTTTTATAGGGTTTTCACAAGTTCAATTGGTTTTGTTATTATAATCGGCACTAAAGCACTTAGAACAAGTAGATTAGGTTATCACATGGATTAGAATCTGTTAGAACGAGTTTGTAACAGGTTTAGCTAGTTAAAACGAGGCTGGAAACACCAAGATCCTTACAGGTTCGTGAGCTAAGAAGCTGGATGATGATGCAGGTTCGCTGGCCGAACCCTACGCGAGCCCACAATGCAACGAACCCTGCAACCTTCTGGAAGCCGAACCCTGTGCTTAGCCTGCACCGAACCATTTTACTGCAACGAACCCTGCAAACCACGTGCGGCGAACCCTGCACCAACCTGCCATCAACGAACCCTGTAACGAACCCTTTTTGCCTCTGCAACGAACCTGAAATCTCTGGCGAACCATACTTGGCCGAACTATAGCACCACGAACCCTTGCATGGCCGAACCATAGCCATGCAACTCACGAACTTTAGGATGACGAACCATGGACCAACGAACCTTGCATGGCCGAGCCCTGGCCATGCAACCCACGAACCCAAGGTGAACGAACACTATGAGCTAGGCGAACCATGATGAGCCGAACCCTAACAGGAAATTCTTGTAGGTTCGCTGCCAAGGGGCTGACGTAAATCAAATTTTGACAAAATCATAGGGTAGAAGTAACATGCATGTATGGAGTACCTCGGGGGTGTGCATGGGAATCTACGTAGACGATACATAGAGTAAATAACTTAGAATTTTGCATGGATTCATGGGTTAGGGAGTTCTATAATAAGATAATTCATAACCTACAATAACAATTCAACATAAATTATTAAGAGATATGGGTTTTCATGAAACACAATAACGTATCAATACAAGTGTTAACATCTATTGAACTAAATTGACACATGTGAAGGATCTTTTCAAGAACTCATGTGGATTACAAACAAAGTTGGACGACCATTTGGGAATCAAAGATTTTTCAATTGGGCTTAAATGGGCCCAAAGAGGCTTGATTAAGCCCATCATGTAGTAAATGATTTAGTAAACTCAAGTAATGAAATTTTGATAAAATCTCATTTATTTATAACTTATTAGATTTCATTAAATGATCTTGACCTAATATGGATTTAATTGGAAGTTAAATTGTAATGCTTTGGTTTAAATACTTACTTGAATTGATTGAATTGGGGTTTTGTTATAAAATAGACGATTTAATTGTCTGGAATTGTTTTAAAAACAAAGGAAACTCTGCCGAAATTTTCTAAAATTTAAAGGTAAGTTAGTAACTAATCATGGGAATTGGGATCATAAGAAGGGTAATTAAGATAGAGTAGATCTTAGATACACTTAGTACTAAGACACTTAGTTGCACACACAACAAGACTCAAGGTCTTAGGCACGACGACTACTACGCGTACTTATTATGTTCGAATTCTTATAAAATAACTCAGGAACCGAAGAAACTTAGCTTACATACAGGAGCGCGCATTTTGTGTTAGATCAAATTACATAGCAGCACAGGTGAGTTCATTGCCCCTTTTCTAACATTTTGTTTTAAAACGCGGGGCTGAGAAGCATGCGTAAACTGTTTATTTAAATTGTTTACTTGAATGCTTTTAAATTATATGTTTTACATATATATAAATGTTATCCTAGATCATGTCTAGGAAGATTTTATGCAGGTTATTAACTGATTTACTTATATATTAAGTGAATAATCAAGTTAAACTAAACTTTTCAATAAGTCAAAACATTTCAAACAAATCAAACTAGACAATTTGACAAAACAAGTGGGTGAATTCAAGGGATCAAAACAAACATTTTGACAAATCAAGTGGGTGAATTCAAGGAATCAAATCAAACATTTTGACAAAACAAGTGTGGGACATCAAGACATCAATAAAACAATCTTTGCAAAGACAACAATCAATGTTCTACAAACCAAGTGTTTGTTGAACAATGAATCAAGTGTACAACCGATCAATGAATCTTGTATTCTATGATCAACACATCAAGTACATCTTGTGACAGAATCAGACGATCATTAAATCATTTTTAAGGGAAAGTCTGGGAAATATCAGAGATAGCATACGCCAAAAACATTGACGAAACATAAAATCCTGCATTTCAAGAAGTCCTAGCTAGACCGTTTGACTTGTAGGTCGTATGTTTGAGGATATTTACAGTTTCCCTAACTACTAAGTACCTAGATTGACAGACTAGTCTACTCGAGTATGACCAAAGGCCCCAATCATAAGGACTTAGATTTTATTAAATGTTTACTTACTTGTTTAATTAAGCATTTATAACTGTTTATACAATTGTGTGGTTGATCATATTGTATGATGAACTTAAGGAATCAACAGGGATTTCAAATGATTGTAATGACAGGAACAATAAACAGAGGTACATATGGGATTGTGTTAAGGGTAAAAATGCTTAATTATCATTAACAACAGTGTCATATGTGAATTAGTATGTGGTGGGATGTTGGCTGGGCGGGCGGTAAGTTCGACCCTACATATGCCCTATATATAAGCATACCGATTTGGATATTACATGTGAAGTTAATGAGGTTAGGGTCTTTACCAAAGGAGGTTTTCAAATCATTTTCAAATCATTTTCAATTACTAAACTATATGAACTCACCAACCATGTGTTGACCTTTATTTTTTCATGACTTCTCAGGTGACGAACAGGTCAATTAGGAAGTCATTTCTTTTGGACTAGGACTTCAGATAGAACACTAGTATTTTGGACCTGCATACTTTTGAAGACATCATGATATAAATTATTTTGTATATCTTGTGTAAATACAAGATAGTCATTTATTGATGTTTTACAATAGATTTACATTGTTAAATTATAAACGTTACTGCTGTAATTTAACTTTGTAATTCTATTATATTTAGCATTTCTCATTTACATCATGTGCAATGTAGACAATCTGATCACTTCGATTATCACTCACGATATCGCGCCCCGGGAACCTTCCGCCCGGGGAAACCCGATCCTACCCCGCCGGCTCGGGGTGTGACAGATTGGTATCAGAGCCATGGTTATAGAGAAATATAGGTCACTTATTTAAATGGTTTGGCCTAGACTATAACCTAGGGACCCTGCATATAGAGAACATAGGACTTAAGACTTATTTGCATATTGCCTTCTATATCCGATCATTGCACTAACCGATAACTTTATTGGTTATGATCAGAATGCCTCCGTGAAGACAACCTCCTTTGATACAGCTACCACCACAAGACTTGGCTCCACACTCCTCCACACCGTCACCAAATGATTCACCACCACCACCTCCTCCACCTCCTCCTCCCCCTCCTCCATTGATTACTCAAGCATCTGGTTCGGGCACAGTACCGACCATGGATCCTGCTACTATCGCTCTGGTGACGTTACTAAGTAGCCAGATGACGAATCAGATGAAAGAAGCTATACCGGAGATGTTCCTTCGTCTTCGTAATGAGATCCTCAATACTGGCAACACATCAGGGGAAGCCAGTGGAAACACTGGAGATTCATCTCACTACTCCTACAAGTCCTTCGTAGGATGTAAGCCACCCAGTTTCAGTGGGTCTGAAGGCGCCGTTGGATTAATCCAATGGATTGAGAAGATTGAGGCAACATTGGATCTTTGCAGCTGCCCCGAACACCACAAGGTCCGTTACTCAGCGGGAACATTCAACAAACGGGCTCTGACCTGGTGGAACGGTCAGATCAATGCCCGAGGAAGAGAAGAAGCCATGGCCATGCCATGGGAAGACTTCAAGACACTGCTGCGAACAGAATTCTGTCCCAAGAATGAACTGCAGAAGTTGGAGGTTGAACTATACAACCATGTGATGAAGGGGGCTGATCACATGGGGTACACTACTCGTTACCACGAGTTAGTTGCTTTGGTACCAGATATGGTACCAACTCTGGAGAAAAGGATAGACCGTTATGTGGGTGGACTTCCCGCCTGCATTCAGGGCATGGTTGTTTCAGCCAACCCTACTACTGTTGAATCTGCAGTGAGACTGTCTGGGAAACTCACTGACCTCATGGTAGCCTCTGGAGTTCTAAAGAAGGAGGCTGAACCCAATAAGAACAAAGCTGAATCTTCAAAGAAACCCTCCCATCATCAAAAGAAGAAACAGAAGACCATCAAGAACTACAAGGTGGCCACACCTCTCCAACAAGTAACAGCAGCACCACAAAACCCCAACCGCAAGCCTTACACTGGCACGTTTCCTCTGTGTGCCAAGTGTCAGTATCATCACCCTGCTGACGCTCCGTGTAAACATTGCACGGGATGTGGAAGAAAGGGCCATTGGGTCCAATACTGTAGGATAACACCTAACCAAGCAGTCAACAATGCTGCTTTGGCTCTACCTCCACCAGCAAATCAGAACAATGGTGGATGCTATAATTGTGGCGAACAAGGCCACTTTGCGAAGAACTGTCCAAAGAAGGCTCAACCAGCAGTACAAGCACCCCGTGGACGAGCCTTTGCCATCGGAGCACCAGCTGCACGCCAGGACCCAAATGTGGTCACTGGTACGTTTCTCTTACATGACTTTTATGCATCTGTCTTATTTGATACTGGTGCGGATCAGAGTTTTATCTCTACCGACTTTGCATGCCAACTAGATTCCATAGAGGAACAGTTAGACTCCCCTTACATTATAGAAGTAGCTAACGGGAAACAGATCACAGTTAGTACAGTTTATAGGAACTGCCCATTGACACTAAATGATTTTACATTTACCATCGATTTGATACCGATGGAGCTGGGTAGTTTTGACATCATTGTTGGAATGGATTGGCTTTCATCTAACCGAGTGGAAGTCATCTGTTCTGAGAAGCTGCTTCGAATTCCATTGCCGAGTGATCGTGTATTGGAAGTTAAAGGGGATCAAGCAAAGCGAAGTGTCAAAATCATTTCTTGCATAAAGGCGCGTAAATGTCTACAGAAACGGTGCGTGGCATTCTTGGCTCATGTGGTAGAAAAGGAGAAGGATAAGAAAAAGGTTCAAGACGTACCGATAGTGAAAGAGTATCCCGAAGTATTTCCTGAAGACCTACCAGGTTTGCCACCTGTGCGACCGGTAGAGTTTCGTATTGACTTAATTCCTGGAGCAACTCCTGTTGCTAAATCTCCTTACAGGTTAGCACCTTCAGAGATGCAGGAATTGTCTAATCAATTACAGGAGCTGTTGGATAAAGGCTTTATTAGACCGAGCTACTCGCCTTGGGGAGCTCCGGTCTTGTTCGTGAAAAAGAAAGACGGATCGTTCAGAATGTGCATAGATTACCGTGAACTGAACAAACTAACCATCAAGAATCGGTATCCATTACCGAGGATTGATGATTTGTTTGACCAACTGCAAGGAGCTCAATACTTCTCCAAGATTGACTTGCGGTCCGGATATCATCAGTTGAGAGTTCAAGATGAAGACATACCGAAAACGGCCTTCCGAACAAGGTATGGGCATTATGAATTTACGGTGATGCCCTTCGGATTGACAAATGCACCAGCAGTTTTCATGGATCTCATGAACCGAGTGTGCAAGCCGTACTTGGATCAGTTTGTCATTATCTTTATCGATGACATACTGATTTATTCCAAGACCAAAACAGAACATGAGCAACACCTTAGAAAGATCTTGGAGCTGTTGAAAGAAGAGAAACTCTATGCCAAATTCTCCAAATGTGAGTTTTGGCTAAGAGAAGTTCAGTTTCTGGGTCATGTGGTCAACAGCGAGGGAATTCATGTAGACCCTGCCAAGATTGAAGCGATAAAGAATTGGGACACTCCGAAGACACCGACGGAGATACGGTCTTTTCTGGGATTGGCGGGTTATTACAGAAGGTTTATCTCAAACTTTTCTAAGATAGCCTTGCCTCTCACTAAGCTAACCCAGAAAAGCGAACCGTTTGTCTGGGAGCGGAAACAGGAAGATGCTTTTCAGACATTGAAACAGAAACTGTGTGATGCTCCAATTCTATCTCTCCCAGAGGGCTGTGATGACTTTGTTGTGTACTGCGATGCTTCCCATCAGGGACTCGGTTGTGTGTTAATGCAACGGGACAAAGTCATAGCCTATGCATCAAGACAGTTAAAGATTCATGAGAAGAATTACACTACTCATGATCTTGAACTGGGAGCAGTAATCTTCGCCTTGAAGATTTGGAGACATTACTTATATGGCACCAAGTGTACCATATTCACTGATCACAAAAGTCTGCAGCACATCTTTGATCAGAAGGAGCTCAACATGCGACAGCGCCGTTGGGTTGAACTTCTGAATGATTATGATTGTGTGATCAAATACCATCCGGGAAAGGCGAACGTTGTAGCTGACGCCTTGAGCCGGAAGGAACGAGTCAAACCCCTACGTGTTAGAGCAATGGGGATAACCGTGCAGACCAGTTTAAGTGACAAGATTATTCAAGCGCAACTAGAAGCACTTGACCGAGATAATCTGAAGAAAGAACTTGATTGCGGAGTAGAGAAACAGTTTGACACGAAGCCTGACGGAAAGATCTACTACCAGGAACGTGTATGGATACCGGCGGTAGATGAATTGAGGAAACTTATCTTCGATGAAGCACACAAGACTAAATACTCTGTTCATCCAGGTGCTGATAAGATGTACCGAGACTTGCGTGGATTTTATTGGTGGCCTGGAATGAAGAAGGACATAGCCGAATACATCGGTCAATGTCTAACGTGTGCGAAGGTAAAGGCGGAACACCAAAGACCGTCCGGTCTATTGGAGCAGCCTGAGATTCCACTCTGGAAGTGGGAACAAATAGCTATGGATTTCATTACCAAGCTACCCCGCACTTCCAGCGGTCATGATACAATTCGGGTGATCATTGATCGTCTAACCAAATCTGCTCATTTCTTGCCCATGCGTGAGAACTTCACCATGGATAAACTAGCAAGATTATACATTAACGAGATAGTGGTACGCCACGGTGTGCCATTGTCAATTATCTCTGATAGAGACAGCAGATTCACATCCAGGTTCTGGCAATCATTGCAGAAATCTCTAGGGACACAGTTAAATCTGAGTACAGCCTACCACCCACAAACGGATGGTCAAAGCGAACGTACTATTCAAACCCTAGAGGACATGTTGAGAACCTGTGTTCTAGACTTCGGTGGGAATTGGGATTCCCATTTGCCACTGATTGAGTTCTCCTACAATAACAGTTACCACAGCAGTATCGGATGTGCACCATTCGAGGCTCTTTATGGCCGGAAATGTCGATCACCGATTTGTTGGACTGAAATTGGAGACAACCGAATAACGGGGCCAGAACTAATACAAGAAACCACTGACAAGATAGCTCAGATTCAAAGAAGACTACAAGCAACAAGGAGCAGACAAAAGAGCTACGCCGACAAACGGCGCAAGCCGTTGGAATTCCAAGTGGGGGATCGTGTAATGTTGAAAGTATCCCCGTGGAAAGGTGTGGTACGCTTTGGAAAGAAAGGCAAATTAGCACCACGATACGTGGGACCGTTCGAAATCATCGAACGTATAGGTCCTGTAGCCTATCGACTGAGGTTACCAGATGAACTCAGCGGTGTGCATGATGTGTTTCACGTCTCAAACTTAAAGAAATGCCTTGTTGACGAGTCTCTCGTCATTCCAATCGAAGAGATTCAAGTCGATGAACAGTTGCATTTCATTGAAGAACCTTTAGAGATTATGGATCGCAAGGTTAAACAACTGAGGCGAAGCCGTATTCCTATTGTAAAGGTTCGATGGAATTCAAGACGCGGGCCCGAGTTCACATGGGAACGTGAAGATCACATGAAGTTAAAGTATCCCCAACTGTTTGAAGAGGAAGCTGTACCTGATAACAACTCTTAAATTTCGGGACGAAATTTCTCTAACAAGGGGAGACTGTAACATCAGTGCCGGAACCGTTACCGGAACAGTGATCTCTACAGTACATGAACAGTAAAACAGGTATGAATCATACACATTTCAGTAATTTTCATATTCATATCATTTATCATTATCATGGTGAGTTGTCATAGAACAGTTTCAGACACATTTAACAGAAAACACAGTTCAGAACAACGGTTCTTGAGTCGGATAATTATCTGGCAATACAGAACCATCATATGATTATTTGCTTAGGAATTATTATGTATAAACGTATGTGAGGCTTTAAAGAACAAAACACACGAATATTGTTACGTGAATGCTAAATTGACGGGTTATTCATATAGGTGACGATCTGTATGAATATATCTGTAAGTTTAACGTTCTGAATGATATTCTAAAATTAGAAAACAAGATTGAAAAGTATAGTTATCGTCGTGTTCGTACGGGTGACGATTCGAACGAATACGTGCGACAACTGTACATTTCGATGTAAACAGTTAATTTTGTTTTAAATTTTTTTTATATATAAAAATGTGAAGATATTAGTTAATTTATTAGGAATCACAACCTGGAATAATTAAATAAACTCTAAGTTATTAAATCGCGTCTTCGATACGAAAACTACGCGGTCCGGGAATGTTACGCGAAACCAAACGAGATCGAACAACCGAATATATTTAAACTCATTAAATGAGACATTTATGTCATCACCTACCACCACCATCTCCATTTTTTCACTCATTCACGTTTTACACCTCTCTCTCTCTAGAAGTCATCTCTCCACCTTCTCTCTAGAAGTTCTCCCTCGTTTCAAGTCGGATTCGAGCAAATTTGGTGCCAAGAAGTTCCTCTCATCGTGTAGATTTCAGAAGTACAAGCCTTGTGAAATTTCATCCACGAAATCTAAGGTAGATCATCATTTTAAATCCGGTTTTATAGGGTTTTCACAAGTTCAATTGGTTTTGTTATTATAATCGGCACTAAAGCACTTAGAACAAGTAGATTAGGTTATCACATGGATTAGAATATGTTAGAACGAGTTTGTAACAGGTTTAGCTAGTTAAAACGAGGCTGGAAACACCAAGATCCTTACAGGTTCGTGAGCTAAGAAGCTGGATGATGATGCAGGTTCGCTGGCCGAACCCTACGCGAGCCCACAATGCAACGAACCCTGCAACCTTCTGGAAGCCGAACCCTGTGCTTAGCCTGCACCGAACCATTTTACTGCAACGAACCCTGCAAACCACGTGCGGCGAACCCTGCACCAACCTGCCATCAACGAACCCTGTAACGAACCCTTTTTGCCTCTGCAACGAACCTGAAATCTCTGGCGAACCATACTTGGCCGAACTATAGCACCACGAACCCTTGCATGGCCGAACCATAGCCATGCAACTCACGAACTTTAGGATGACGAACCATGGACCAACGAACCTTGCATGGCCGAGCCCTGGCCATGCAACCCACGAACCCAAGGTGAACGAACACTATGAGCTAGGCGAACCATGATGAGCCGAACCCTAACAGGAAATTCTTGTAGGTTCGCTGCCAAGGGGCTGACGTAAATCAAATTTTGACAAAATCATAGGGTAGAAGTAACATGCATGTATGGAGTACCTCGGGGGTGTGCATGGGAATCTACGTAGACGATACATAGAGTAAATAACTTAGAATTTTGCATGGATTCATGGGTTAGGGAGTTCTATAATAAGATAATTCATAACCTACAATAACAATTCAACATAAATTATTAAGAGATATGGGTTTTCATGAAACACAATAACGTATCAATACAAGTGTTAACATCTATTGAACTAAATTGACACATGTGAAGGATCTTTTCAAGAACTCATGTGGATTACAAACAAAGTTGGACGACCATTTGGGAATCAAAGATTTTTCAATTGGGCTTAAATGGGCCCAAAGAGGCTTGATTAAGCCCATCATGTAGTAAATGATTTAGTAAACTCAAGTAATGAAATTTTGATAAAATCTCATTTATTTATAACTTATTAGATTTCATTAAATGATCTTGACCTAATATGGATTTAATTGGAAGTTAAATTGTAATGCTTTGGTTTAAATACTTACTTGAATTGATTGAATTGGGGTTTTGTTATAAAATAGACGATTTAATTTTCTGGAATTGTTTTAAAAACAAAGGAAACTCTGCCGAAATTTTCTAAAATTTAAAGGTAAGTTAGTAACTAATCATGGGAATTGGGATCATAAGAAGGGTAATTAAGATAGAGTAGATCTTAGATACACTTAGTACTAAGACACTTAGTTGCACACACAACAAGACTCAAGGTCTTAGGCACGACGACTACTACGCGTACTTATTATGTTCGAATTCTTATAAAATAACGCAGGAACCGAAGAAACTTAGCTTACATACAGGAGCGCGCATTTTGTGTTAGATCAAATTACATAGCAGCACAGGTGAGTTCATTGCCCCTTTTCTAACATTTTGCTTTAAAACGCGGGGCTGAGAAGCATGCGTAAACTGTTTATTTAAATTGTTTACTTGAATGCTTTTAAATTATATGTTTTACATATATATAAATGTTATCCTAGATCATGTCTAGGAAGATTTTATGCAGGTTATTAACTGATTTACTTATATATTAAGTGAATAATCAAGTTAAACTAAACTTTTCAATAAGTCAAAACATTTCAAACAAATCAAACTAGACAATTTGACAAAACAAGTGGGTGAATTCAAGGGATCAAAACAAACATTTTGACAAATCAAGTGGGTGAATTCAAGGAATCAAATCAAACATTTTGACAAAACAAGTGTGGGACATCAAGACATCAATAAAACAATCTTTGCAAAGACAACAATCAATGTTCTACAAACCAAGTGTTTGTTGAACAATGAATCAAGTGTACAACCGATCAATGAATCTTGTATTCTATGATCAACACATCAAGTACATCTTGTGACAGAATCAGACGATCATTAAATCATTTTTAAGGGAAAGTCTGGGAAATATCAGAGATAGCATACGCCAAAAACATTGACGAAACATAAAATCCTGCATTTCAAGAAGTCCTAGCTAGACCGTTTGACTTGTAGGTCGTATGTTTGAGGATATTTACAGTTTCCCTAACTACTAAGTACCTAGATTGACAGACTAGTCTACTCGAGTATGACCAAAGGCCCCAATCATAAGGACTTAGATTTTATTAAATGTTTACTTACTTGTTTAATTAAGCATTTATAACTGTTTATACAATTGTGTGGTTGATCATATTGTATGATGAACTTAAGAAATCAACAGGGATTTCAAATGATTGTAATGACAGGAACAATAAACAGAGGTACATATGGGATTGTGTTAAGGGTAAAAATGCTTAATTATCATTAACAACAGTGTCATATGTGAATTAGTATGTGGTGGGATGTTGGCTGGGCGGGCGGTAAGTTCGACCCTACATATGCCCTATATATAAGCATACCGATTTGGATATTACATGTGAAGTTAATGAGGTTAGGGTCTTTACCAAAGGAGGTTTTCAAATCATTTTCAAATCAATTTCAATTACTAAACTATATGAACTCACCAACCATGTGTTGACCTTTATTTTTGCATGACTTCTCAGGTGACGAACAGGTCAATTAGGAAGTCATTTCTTTTGGACTAGGACTTCAGATAGAAGACTAGTATTTTGGACCTGCATACTTTTGAAGACATCATGATATAAATTATTTTGTATATCTTGTGTAAATACAAGATAGTCATTTATTGATGTTTTACAATAGATTTACATTGTTAAATTATAAACGTTACTGCTGTAATTTAACTTTGTAATTCTATTATATTTAGCATTTCTCATTTACATCATGTGCAATGTAGACAATCTGATCACTTCGATTATCACTCACGATATCGCGCCCCGGGAACCTTCCGCCTGTCGGGGAAACCCGATCCTACCCCGCCGGCTCGGGGTGTGACAAGTTCCATCTTCATTTAGAGGTCTCAGATATCCACCTTCATTCATCATCCATAAGTTAGTGTCTACTCCATTTATGTGAATCTCAAATCTGTATTTCCAGTGCGGATAATCATCTGAGGACAGCAACTTGGAGCTTTATTGGAGTTCCCTGTCTCAGTTTCAGTCAGTAGCATTGTCTGAATACGATGGTTCTGGTTAGCCATCAATGCTAAATCCTTCATAGAATCAAAGAACAATAATATCCAACACTTATAAAAAATTTCAAACTGATGGCTGAATGTGATGAAACTGGCGAATGAGAAAATGAGTATGACAGTTGGGCGAATGAGCTGGGCGATTGAACCTATTCGGAGAATGAAAGGATCGAATGAGACTATTCGCCGAATGAGAGGTCGAAAGAAGCTATTCGCCGAATGGGTAATCGAATGGAGCTATTCGGCGAATGAGAGTGATACGTGCAAACTTATTCGGCCGCCAAAGTCATTCGGGCTATCTGGGTTTTTCAGCAACTAAAATCGCGATAACTCTTGACTTAGACCAAATATATGCACCAAATTTGGTGCAGAACACCATGACAAGATTACCAACCAACTGGGATGACTGTTTAGACAAAAACACCACAAAAAATTACTGATTTTGAATGAAACAGTGATTGGGGAACAAGAAAATCAGGGTTTTTGCAAGTAACGAAAATCCAATCTGAGATCTGATGATTTTGAATGGAAATCGAGTAGAATCAATGGATATCTACTCGACAGCCTCTGGAATAGCGCGGAATCCTATTCCAGTGTTTTCCAATCGAAACCAACAGCAACCGTGGTGATCCGAAGGTGTAGAATGGACGTTTGATTGAGAATCGAACACCACGGGTTAAGAATCGAACTTGGATGTGCATTGGCCGCTCTAATCTCCTAGGTTTTTGACTCTGGGTTCTCAGGGAACAAGGAGGGCTCTTCAAAATCGGGTTTGAAACAAATTTGGTTAGTATTTATAGACTGTTGTCATTCGGCCGAATGAGAGGCCGAAGCAACTCATTCGGCGAATGAGAGTGTCGAATGGACAAGTCATTCGAATGAGTCATTCGGCGAATGACTCATTCGTTTTCCTATGTCATTCTTTAGTTCGTTCATTCGACGAATGGCTTCATACTTAGAGCCATTCACCCGAATGTGTCTGAAAAACATATAACTTCAACTTTAAACATAATCAAACACTTATAATCAATAATAAACATTAAGAACAATATAGAAAGACAACTTCCATTAATATAATAAACTTTATACATTAAGAACACTACAAAATAGGACTAGGGACATGTAATGCATCTACAGTTATTTATGGGAATTAGATCGCAACCGCTTTGTATTTGTCATTTGTTTTCGCCCTTGTTATCTCTCGTGATTTGTTGTATTTCTGTACTTGAATTTTCATTCCAATACATACAACTGATATACTGTTCCTTAGCCCTGTGTTCACCCGACTGTTTATCAATTAGTTATTCACGCATAGTTATACACACATAGTTGTCTACACATAGTTATTTACACATAGTAACGGTGTAAGTACACATACCGTACGGATGGTCGGACGATCTGGTACTAGTTGCCATAGTCTCCCCTTTTTAAAGAAATTTCTTCCCGAAATTTAAGCATCATTGTTGGGCACTGCTTCTTCAAATAGGTGGGGATACTTTGCCTTCATGTGATCCTCACGCTCCCAGGTATATTCTGGCCTGCGCTTGGAGTTCCAACGAACCTTTACGATAGGAATACGGCTTCGTTTTAGTCTCTTGACTTCACGATCCATAATCTTTACAGGTTCTTCAATGAAATGTAGTTGTTCATCCACTTTTATTTCTTCCAAAGGTATGATTAACGATTCATCAGCGAGACATCTCTTAAGATTGGATACATGAAACACATCGTGTACCCCGCTAAGGTCATCCGGAAGTCCGAGTCTGTATGCCATAGGACCAATTCGTTGGGTTATCTCGAACGATCCGACATACCTTGGTGTGGTAACTTGCCCTTAGCCCCAAAACGAACCACGCCTTTCCACTGGGACACTTTCAACATGACTCGGTCACCCACTTGGAATTCCAAAGGCTTTCGTTGTTTGTCGGCATAACTCTTTTGGCGACTACGTGTTGCTTGTAATCTATGTTGAATCTGGGCTATCTTATCTGTGGTCCACTAAATAAGTTCAGGCCCAGTGATTCTGTTATCTCCCACTTCGGTCCAACAAATTGGAGACCGACATTTTCTACCATATAATGCTTCGAATGGAGCACATCCGATACTGCTGTGGTAGCTATTGCTGTAGGAGAACTCAATGAGTGGTAAATGATTGACCCAACTTCCACCGAAGTCCAGGACGCATGTCCTCAACATATCCTCTAGGGTTTGGATTGTTCGCTCGCTTTGGCCATCCGTTTGTGGATTGTAAGTAGTGCTCAGGTTCACACTTGTCCCCAAGGATTGTTGTAATGATAGCCAGAATCGTGAGGTAAATCGACTGTCCCGGTCTAAAATACAGATAGTGGCACACCGTGACGCACTACTATTTCATTTACATTAAGTCTTGCTAGCTTCTCAATCTTGTAGTTCTCTCTGATTGGTAAGAAATGAACGGACTTAGTCAATCGATCAATGATGACCCATATGGAATCATGTCCACTGGAAGTACGGGGTAGCTTGGTAATGAAATCCATAGCTATTTGTTCCCACTTCCATTGTGCTATCTCGGGTTGTGCCAGCAAACCTGACGGTTTCTGGTGTTCATCTTTGACTTTAGCACATGTTAGGCACTTACCAACATAAGTAGCCACATTCTTCTTCACACATGGCCACCATTAAAATGACCTAAGATCCTGGTACATCTTATCAGCACCGGGATGAACAAAATAACGTGTTTTGTGTGCCTAGTCAAGAATGATTTTACGAAGTTCAACGACTGCCGGGATCCATACACGATCTTGGAAATAGATAACTCCGTCCGGTCCTATCTCAAACTGTTTCTTGGCTCCACAATCGAGCTCGTTCCTCAAATTGTTTCTTTCTACTGCTTCTTGCTATGCTTGTAGAATTTAATCTCTCAGGCTTGTTTGCACGGTCATTCCATTGCTCTAACGCACAGGGGTTTGACTCTTTCCTTCTGGCTCAAAGCATCTGCCACATCATTAGCTTTGCCCAGATGGTATTTGATCGCACAGTCATAATCGTTCAGGAGCTCAACCCAACGTCTCTGTCGCATGTTCAGCTCCTTTTCATAAAATATGTGCTGTAAACTCTTGTGATCCGTGAAGATCGTGCATTTGGTGCGATAAAGGTAATGCCTGCAAATCTTTAGAGAAAAAACAACAGCTCCCAATTCTAATTATGCGTCGTGTAATTCTTCTCGTGTACTTTCAGCTGTCGTGACACGTAGGCAATGACTTTGTCTCGTTTCATTAAAACACAACCGAGTCCATGATTGGAAGCATCGCAATAAACTACAAAATCGTCATTGCCTTCTGGGAGTGTTTAGATTGGAGCATTGCACAACCTTTGTTTCAGTGTTTGAAATACTTCTTCTTGTTTTTGAGTTCACACAAATGGTTCACTTTTCTGAGTTAGCTTTGTGAGTGGCAAGGCTATTGTCACACCGGGCGGAAGGTTCCCGGGGCGCGATATCGTGAGTGATAATCGAATGATCAGATTGTTTCCATAGCACATGATAAATAAATAAGAAATGTTAACACATCCATGACATAGAATTACAAGATTATATTACAATGTATCGTTCGTAATTTAATCAAGTAAATCTACCAAAAAGAATCAATGTAACTATATCTTGTATCTGTACAAGATATACAAAAGTTGATTCATTGTTCTTGTCACCAAAAGCATGCAACACAAAATAAAGCTAGGTCTTCTAAAAGTCCACTAGCTTAGTCCATGCATATATGTAGCTACACATGTTCATCACCTGAGAAAAACATGCATTTAAACAAAGTCAACACTAGGTTGGTGAGTTCATAAGTTTGAATATTGAAAACCTTGAATTGTTCAAACACACAGTCACAAAGTCATACTTGATACTTGTAATGATTGATTCACCTGTTCCACCCAATGGCCTCTCCTTAGTTATATGTACAAGTAGGATATCACCTGATCAAGCATGCTTATATATAGGGCATACGAAAGGGTCAAGCCCATACGCCATCCGACCACATGCTCAGTCAAGTTCCACACTACTTGCGATACAACTAAAGATATCCATTTCCCAATTGTTCAACATGCGGATAAGTATTCATCTGTTATATCATATGTAGAATAATATAATATGAGGGGTTTAGTTATCAAAACGGAGTATTGATAATCCCTCGATGTACTAAGGATTTTAGATTAATTTAATCTAGTCCTTATATTATTCCATTACTTGTGGGGTTAACTGTTGTTTCACTTTTAAATATCTAGAGTGTTAGTTAACCACTTGTAATTTGTTCTTGACTTATAGTGCATAGAGCTTAAAAGGAATCCATTGAAATCCTCACGTAATCAGATTTCAATGCATCCGATTTACCTCTACCACTTTGTACACCTGAAGACCTCATCGAAACAGTAACTAGTAATATGACATGAGAGTATAAATTACTCAGTCTACTAGACAACAAGAAATGATGGATTAATTACTTATCACTGCAGATTAATATCACCATGTGTCGCTTTTCAGAACCTGACTTGAAGTCACCCTGTCACCGGTCATACGTTACCGACCAATGAATCAATACGATCAACATACTAGCCCTACAAGCTAGAGGTTTGTCAAACCTATGGCACCACTATGCTGTCGTCGGTTTAGTCACGTCAAACTAACTGGTCAGCGAATTATAGGGGCTTACATGATCATCTTGAACTAGTGGCACATGATTGAAGTGATATAATACAACAGGTCAATAATAACTAATTGTAATTGCGTTCATCCGTGTTATTGTTCTCAATGTCATATGTTCTTCGTGTTATTAACAAGGTTAAATAAGAACTTGTCTTGTTACATTATGTTAATTATTTGAGTAAATGATGTTGTTATCATGAAGTTACATTATCATGATTATCATTCTTTGTTCCTTGTTCTCTTGTAATATGTGTTGAGTTGTAAAGCTAAGTGTTTAAAGGACTTGTCCTAATACACTTACTTAACTCTTGTATCGAATGTTATTACAAAGATACGTAGTATCTTTATATCATTCATATGTTTGCCTATGATTGTTCCAATGTTTGCTTATGTAAGAATAACTAAGTGTTATAAGATGAAATCTTACAACTACGTTATTATAATGAGTTGATGAATTTGTAAGATATATTATCTTGTTCATCTGATTATTCCTGTCATATCACGATCATACAAGCATGCATACAAAGGTAAGCGATAATAAACAATCAGTATTATCTAAAATCAATGTGATAGCAATATGTTAAGCAAAACTTTTAAGTAAATAAAAGTAAAGCATGTTTCTCAGCCCCGAGAGTTTAAAATCAGTTAAGATTAAAGTAAAAGGGGCATATGAACTCACCTTGTTGTTGTAGGGTTGACTTAGCTTAAAAAGAAGAAATGCACGCGCTCTTTGTTGCACTTGAATTTGTTTTCACGATCCTGTATTGATTTCATTTTGTTGTAACTTATAAGTATAAGTTGTAGGGTTTTGTACGCGTGTAGGTGTTAGCCCTGAAGTTGGCTTAACACTTGTGGGTCTCGGTTTTCTTTCGGCCCTTATTTGATTTCCATAGATTTTTAATACTTAAGCTCATTAAATTGAGTTTGGCATGTGGTTGTAATTCATGAATTTTGACTTAACTTTCATTATTTTTGTTTGTTTTATAAAATTTTGAGGGGTATAATTGTCTCATACGTATAGCTGTAATGTATTAGATTATATTCTCAACAACGTGAGTAGGAAATCAAATCGGGCCGAATTTAGAGGGCCTTGGGCCAAGTGTAGCTATGGTGGGCCGAATTGGGCCTCATGGCCGATTAAATCACATGGGTCAAAGGATGGGTGATGGGCCAAACTCCTTACTCTATTAGGCCAAGGGTGTGGGCTGTGAAAAATGGACAGGCCTCTATGTTGGGCTGAACTGTTGGGCCACTTAGGAATTGGGCCGAGTTACTCATGGTTTCTTTTGGGCCGAACAAACCGATGCTAGTCCGATGAATATAGCACCAATTTTCCAGAGAACCTCCAAAGAGATTTGGCTAAGGTCCGGTCTCCCATGGGCCAGCGAACCTTAAGGTTCGGTGTATGGTTTGGTGCTGGTGTTAGCCAGTGATTCGCGGCTTAGGGTTTTTGTGTTAAGGTTCGTTGCTGGCTACAGTACATGGGTTTATGAAGGGTTCGTGTGAGTCGAAGGTTCGGCATGGGGGGGTGGGTTCGCCTGATTGTGAGTCCATGATGGTTCGCTGAGGTGAATAAGGTTCGATCATGAGTTGAATGGTTCGAGCAGGGTTCGGCTGTATGCTAGGTTCGGTGAGCTGTCACTGACGAACACTAGGTTCGTATGATGGACGACAGGTTTGCTGCATGGGCTCGTAAGGAAACCAGGGTTCGTTCGAGAAAATGGTCCGGCGGTCTAACAAGGTTCGCCTGTTGCTGGGAGGTTCGCCACATGGAGCAGGGTTCGTTGATTCTGCCTGTGTACCGTCGAGTTGCAGGTTCGGCTATGGTTAGTCTCCCGAACCCTGTGTGTAGCCGAAACCATCACCCAGCTCCAATTCTCTTTCAGATTATGCCCATGATGTTGCTATGTGTTGGTACATTCTCTATAGGTGTAGGGTTTGTTTGTGAGCGTCCTAAACCGGTGGAGGGAGTGGAGGTCGAGCATACACATGAAAACCCAATTTTTCCAGATCTTTAACGCATCATACCTCGATTTCGGCTGGTGAAAATTCCAGATCGGCTGTACTTCCTTGTATAGGAGATCAAGAGCTTCGTGTGGGTTCAAGAATCATCGAATTTCGTTAAGAAACGAAGGAGTTATGGACCTTCGAAGCTTGTTAGTGGTGGTTTTGTTGTTTTGAGAGGGAAATGGACGGATGGAGGGTTTTAGAGAGAGAGAATATATTGAGATAAATGAAAGAAATGATTTCATTTGGTGCTTTTATACCCCCTGGGTATTCGGGTTTGTTTCGGTTGTTCAGTTTGCGTTTTTGTCGCGTATCCGGAACTTTATGCGTAAATTATTTGAAATAAATGAAAGAAATTAAATTAATTACTTTGATGAGTTTCAAAATTGAAAAATGTTAATTATTAAATTCTATTAATTTATTTTTGTTCGTGACGTGTTTCGTTTTCGTTTCGTCAGATCGCGTCGCCATCGCGCGTATTCGTTCGAATCGTCATTTGAACGAACATGACGATAGGTTTGCTTTCCGACTTTTGTTTTCTACTTTCCAGTCGTTATTTCAGAACGTTAAACTCACAGATATGTTCATGTGAATCGTCACCCAAGCAAACACACTGTCAGTTTATAATTCTGAAACGACACTGAAATATGGTTTGAATTGTGTTTCCTCACTGTCGGACTCAACTATACACCCTATTTTCACATTGTTTTCACACTGATTTGTCGGCCATCTGATTCTTGTCATCTATGGATATCAGATCGCAACCGATTTGTTATTGTTATTCGCTTGAAGTGTGCGGACTTGGTCCGTCTATCAATGATGACCCAAATCGAATCGTGTCCGCTGGAAGTGCGGGGTAGCTTGGTAATGAAATCCATACCCGAAGGTTTCTGGTGTTCGGCTTTGACTTTGGCACATGTAATGCATTTGCCAACATAAGTGGCAATATCTTTCTTCATATCCGGCCACCAATAAAATGACCTAAGATCTTGGTACATCTTATCAGCACCAGGATGAACTGAATAACGTGTCTTGTGTGCCTCGTCAAGTATGAGTGTTCGAAGTTCATCTACTGTTGGAATCCAAACACGATCCAGATAGAAGATAACTCCATCTTGTTTTGTCGCAAAATGTTTCTCGGCTCCACAGTCGAGCTCGCGGTTCAAATTGTCTCTTGCCATTGCCTCTTGCTGTGCTTGTAGAATGTGATCTTTCAGACTTGTTTGCACAGTCATTCCCATTGCATGAACGCGTAAGGGTTTGACTCTTTCCTTCCGGCTCAAAGCATCTGCAACTACATTTGCCTTGCCTTGATAGTATTTGATCACACAATCGTAATCGTTCAGGAGCTCAACCCAACGTCTATGTCTCATGTTAAGCTCCTTCTGATCAAATATGTGTTGTAAACTCTTGTGATCTATGAAGATAGTGCATTTGGTATCATACAGGTAATGTCTCCAAATCTTTAAAGCAAAGACAACAGCTCCCAGTTCTAAGTCATGTGTCGTGTAATTCTTCTCATGTATCTTCAGCTGTCTTGAGTCATAAGCAATGACTTTGTCTCGTTGCATCAAAACCCATCCGAGTCCCTGATGGGAAGCGTCACAATAAACTACAAATTCATCATTGCCTTCTGGGAGTGTTAAGATTGGAGCATTGCACAATCTTTGTTTTAGTGTCTGGAATGCATCCACTTGTTTCTGAGTCCACACAAAAGGTTCAGACTTCTGTGTGAGTTTGGTGAGAGGCAAGGCTATCTTAGAGAAATTTGAAATGAATCTCCTGTAATAACCTGCCAATCCTAAAAATGATCTGATCTCTGTTGGTGTTGTAGGCACATCCAAGTTCTTGATTGCTTCAATCTTGGGAGGATCCACGTGGATACCATCACTGTTAATCACGTGACCCAAGAACTGAACTTCTCTTAACCAGAATTCACACTTGGATAATTTGGCATAGAGTCGTTCTTCTTTCAGTAGTTCCAAAACTGCCTTGAGGTGTTGCTCATGTTCCTTCTCGTTCTTTGAATAAATCAATATATCGTCAATGAAGACGATAACAAACTGATCTAAGTACGGCTTGCACACCCGGTTCATCAAATCCATGAACACAGCCGGTGCGTTCGTAAATCCGAATGGCATCTCCATGAACTCCTAGTGACCATATCGGGTACGAAATGCCGACTTTGGTATGTCCTCCTCTTGAATTCGGAGCTGATGATAGCCTGATCTCAGGTCTATCTTTGAAAAGTACTGTGCTCCCTGTAATTGATCAAACAAATCATCAATCCTCGGTAACGGGTACCAATTCTTGATGGTGAGTTTGTTGAGCTCTCTGTAATCAATGCACATCCTGAAGGTTCCATCCTTCTTTTTCACAAAAAGAACCGGTGCTCCCCACGGGGAAAAGCTCGGTCGGATGAATCCTTTATCGAGTAGCTCTTGTAATTGGTTGGACAACTCCTGCATTTCTGATGGTGCAAGTCTATAAGGAGACTTAGCTACAGGAGTCGCTCCCGGAATCAAATCGATTCGTAATTGCACTGATCTCTCAGGTGGCAGTCCCCGTAAATCATCCGGAAACACGTCCGCATAGTCTCTCACAACTGGTACATCTTGAATCTTGATTGCCTTCTTGTATTTCTCGATCACGTGAACTAGGAATGCAACACATTGTTTTCTGAGGTACTTTCGAGCCTTCATGCATGTTATTATCTTGACACTGCGTTTCGCTTGGTCTCCACGAATCTCCAAGATCTCATTGTTCTCCACTGGAATGCGTAATAGTTTATCGGAACACATGAACTCGACTCTGTTAAGAGATAGGCAATCCATTCTGACGATGATGTCGAAACTGCCCAGCTCCATCGGTATCAAGTCGATAGAGAATGTGTGATCGCCAAGTGTTAGTGGGCAATTCCTAAATATTGTGTCTACTGTGATCTGTTTGCCGTTTGCTATCTCAATAGTGTAAGGGGAGTCTAACAATTCCTTATCATAACTAAGATGGCATGCAAAGTCGGATGAGATAAAACTCTGATCCGCCCCAGTGTCAAATAATATGGATGCATAGAAGTCAGATAAGAGAAATGTACCCGTGATCACGTTCGGGTCTTGTCGAGCAGCAGCTGCTCCAATCTGGAAGGCTCGTCCTCTTGGTGCTTGAGCCCTTTGTTGATTTCTCTTGGGACAATCCTGAGAAAAATGTCCAGGCTCGCCACAGTTGTAGCAAGACCTGTGATCAGCAACAGCAGTAGTAGCTGCATTGTTGTTTCTGTTTGGAGCTCCCGTGCTCCTGCAGCGGTTGGCCCAGTGACCAAACTTTCCACAGTTTGTGCATTGCTTGCACTGAGTGTTTGATTCATGATGATACTGGAAAGTGTTGCACAAAGGTGCAGTGCCAGTGTAGGGCTTTCTGATTTGCAGTGGTGGAGGCTGATTGCGCATTGGGGCTTGAGTGGTGGTAGCAAAGTTTGTAGCCACATTTTGTTTCTTAGCCAGACATTTGTTTGACTTCTTGGAAGTTCCAGCTTTGGCTGATTCAGCCTCTTTCTTGATTGCTCCAGAAGCAACCATTACATCTGTAATTGTTGATGACAGAGTAACAGCCATCTCCATGGTTGTTGGGTGAGCAGCAAGGATAAAACCTTGCATACAGGCCGGTAATCCTCAATATACCGTTCAATCCTCTTCTCCAGTGTTGGCACTATGTCCGGTGCCAATGATGCCAGTTCATGAAATCTTGTGGTGTAAGCCAGATACCCAGCACCAATCATAACAAGATTTAGTAATTTGGTCTCAACCTTTTTGATTTCATTTCTTGGGAAAAATTCTGCCCGCAGTAATGCCTTCAAGTCATCCCACGGCATTGACAGAGCCTCATCCCTGCCTCTGGTATTAACCTGGGCGTTCCACCAAGTTAACGCTCGTTTGTGAAATGACCCCACATCATACTTTACCCTATACTGTTCCGGGAAGTTGCTGATCTCCAATGTTGTTTCCATCTTTTCGATCCATTGGATCAATCCGAGAGCTCCCTCGCTGCCACTAAAGCTTGGTGGCTTGCAACCCACAAAGTTTTTGTAGGAGTAGTCTTGGTGATGGCGGTTGTTTCCGCTGCCTTCTCCAGATGAGTTGGCAACATTGTTGCTGTTGTTAGTGTTGATCCGGTTCATCATTTCGGGAATCACATCCCTCAGCTGACTAGTTAACAGTGTAGCCAGTGCAATGGTGGAAGGCTCTAGCTGGTGAACCGGCGGTGGCGAAGGAGGAGGTGGTTGTGTAGGAGAATCAGTAGGTGAAGGTGTAGATGAGTGCGGTGCCAAATCTTGTGGTGGTGGTAGTATAGCAGGTGGTGGCCTTCTCGGCGGCATTCTGATCATAACCGAAAGAAAATCGGTTAGTGTGCTGATCAGATGCAGAAGACTCATACAAATAGAATCCTATGTCACATGATTTCTATATGAGGGTCCCTAGGTTATAGTCTAGGCCAAACCGTTTAAGTAGTATGACCTATATTTCTCTATAACCATGGCTCTTATACCAATCTGTCACACCCCGAGCCAGCGGGAATGGATCGGGTTTTCACGTCGGGCGGAAGGTTCCCGGGGCGCGATATCGTGAGTGATAATCGAATGATCAGATTGTGTCCATAGCACATGATAAATAAATAAGAAATGCTAACACATCCATGACATAGAATTACAAGATTAAATTACAATGTATCGTTCGTAATTTAATCAAGTAAATCTACCAAAAAGAATCAATGTAACTAAATCTTGTATCTGTACAAGATATACAAAAGATGATTCATTGTTCTTGTCACCAAAAGCATGCAACACAAAATAAAGCTAGGTCTTCTAAAAGTCCGCTAGCTTAGTCCATGCATATATGTAGCTACACTTGTTGATCACCTAAGAAAAACACGCATTTAAACAAAGTCAACACTAGGTTGGTGAGTTCATAAGTTTGAATATTGAAAACCTTGAATTCTTCAAACACACAGTCACAAAGTCATACTAGATACTTGTAATAATTGATTCACCTGTTCCACCCAATGGCCTCTCCTTAGTTATATGTACAAGTAGGATATCACCTGATCAAGCATGCTTATATATAGGGCATACGAAAGGGTCAAGCCCAGACGCCATCCCACCATATGCTCAGTCAAGTTCCACACTATTTGCGATACAACTAAAGATATCCATTTCCCAATTGATCAACATGTCGGATATGTATTCATCTGTTAGATAATATGTAGAATAATATAATATGAGGGGTTTAGTTATCAAAACGGAGTATTGATAATCCCTCGATGTACTAAGGAATTTAGATTAATTTAATTTGGTCCTTATATTATTCCATTACTTGTGGGGTTAACTGTTGTTTCACTTTTAAATATAAAGAGTGTTAGTTAACCACTTATAATTTGTTCTTGACTTATAGTGCATAGAGCCTAAAAGGAATCGATTGAAATCCTCACGTAATCAGATTTCAATGCATCCGATTTACCTCTACCACTTTGTACACCTGAAGACCTCATCGAAACAGTTACTAGTAATATGACATGAGAATATAAATTACTCAGTCTACTAGACAACAAGAAACGATGGATTACTTACTTATCACTGCAAATTAATATCACCATGTGTCACTTTTCAGAACCTGACTTGAAGTCGCCCTGTCACAGGTCATACGTTACCGGCCAATGAATCAATACCATCAACATACTAGCCCCACAAGCTAGAGGTTTGTCAAAGCTATGGTACCACTATGCTATCGTCGGTTTAGTCACGTCAAACTAACTGGTCAGCGAATTATAGGGGCTTACATGATCATCTTGAACTAGTGGCACATGATTGAAGTGATATAATACAACAGGTCAATAATAACAAATTGTAATTGCGTTCATCAGTGTTATTGTTCTCAATGTCATATGTTCTCCATGTTATTAACAAGGTTAAATAAGAACTTGTATTATTACATTATGTTAGTTATTTGAGTAAATGATGTTGTTATCATGAAGTTACATTATCATGATTATCATTCTTTGTTCCATGTTCTCTTGTAATATGTGTTGAGTTGTAAAGCTATGTGTTTAAAGGACTTGTCCTAATACACTTACTTAACTCTTGTATCTAATGTTATTACAAAGATACATAGTATCTTTATATCATTCATATGTTTGCCTGTGATTGTTCCAATGTTTGCTTATGTAGGAATAACTAAGTGTTATAAGATGAAATCTTACAACTATGTTATTACAATGAGTTGATGAACTAGTAAGATATATTATCTTGTTCATCTGATTATTCCTGTCATATCATGATCAAAGAAGCATGCATACAAAGGTAAGCGATATTAAACAGTCAGTATTATCTAAAATCAATGTGATAGCAATATGTTAAGCAAAAATTTTAAGTAAATAAAAGTAAAGCATGTTTCTCAGCCCCGAGAGTTTAAAATCAGTTAAGATTAAAGTAAAAGGGGCATATGAACTCACCTTGTTGTTGTAGGGTTGACTTAGCTTAAAAAGAAAAAATGCACACGCTCTTTGTTGCACTTGAATTTGTTTTCACGATCCTGTATTGATTTCATGTTGTTGTAACTTATAAGTATAAGTTGTAGGGTTTTGTACGCATGTAGGTGTTAGCCCTGAAGTTGGCTTAACACTTGTGGGTCTCGGTTTACGTTCGGCCCTTATTTGATTTCCATAGATTTTTAATGCTTCAGCTCATTAAATTGAGTTTGGCATGTGGTTGTAATTCATGAATTTTGACTTTAATTTCATTATTTTTGTTTGTTTTATAAAATTTTGAGGGGTATAATTGTCTCATACGTATAGCTGTAATGTATTAGATTATATTCTCAACAACGTGAGTAGGAAATCAAATCGGGCCGAATGTAGAGGGCCTTGGGCCAAGTGTAGCTATGGTGGGCCGAATTGGGCCTCATGGCCGATTAAATCACATGGGTCAAAGGATGTGTGATGGGCCAAACTCCTTACGCAATTGGGCCAAGGGTCTGGGCTGTGAAAAATGGACAGGCCTCCATGTTGGGCGGATCTGTTGGGCCACTTAGGAATTGGGCCGAATTACTCATGGTTTCTGTTGGGCCAAACAAACCGATGCTAGTCCGATGAATGTAGCACCAATTTTCCAGCTAACCTCCAAAGAGATTTGGCTAAGGTCCGGTCTCCCATGGGCCAGCGAACCTTAAGGTTCGGTGTATGGTTCGGTGATGGTGTCAGCCAGTGATTCGCGGCTTAGGGTTTTTGTGTTAAGGTTCGTTGCTAGCTACAGTACATGGGTTTATGAAGGGTTCGTGTGAGTCGAAGGTTCCGCATGGGGGGGTGGGTTCACCTGCTTGTGAGTCCATGATGGTTCCCTGAGGTGAATAAGGATCGATCGTGAGTTGAATGGTTCGACCAGGGTTCGGCTGTATGCTAGGTTCGGTGAGTTGTCACTGACGAACCCTAGGTTCGTATGATGGATGACAGGTTCGCTGCATGGGCTCGTGAGGAAACCAGGGTTCGTTCGAGAAAATGGTTCGGCGGTCTAACAAGGTTCGCCTGTTGGTGGGAGGTTCGCCATATGGAGCAGGGTTTGTTGATTCTGCCTGTGTACCGTCGAGTTGCAGGTTCGGCTATGGTTAGTCTCCCGAACCCTGTGTGTAGCCGAAACCGTCACCCAGCTCCAATTCTCTTTCAGATTATGCCCATGATGTTGCTATGTGTTGGTACATCCTCGATAGGTGTAGGGTTTGTCGGCGAGTGTCCTAAACCGGTGGAGGGAGTGGAGGTCGAACATACACATGAAAACCCAATTTTTCCAGATCTTTAACGTATCATACCTCGATTTCAGCTGGTGAAAATTCCATATCAGCTGTACTTCCTTGTAGAGGAGATCATGAGCTTCGCGTGGGTTCAAGAATCATCGAATTTCGTTAAGAAACAAAGGAGTTATGGACCTTGGAAGCTTGTTAATGGTGGTTTTGTTTTTTTGAGAGGGAAATGGACGGATGGAGGGTTTTAGAGAGAGAGAGAGAGTATATTGAGAGAAATGAAATAAATGCTTTCATTTGGTGCTTATATACCCTCGGGGTATTCGGGTTTGTTTGGGTTGTTCGGTTTGTGTTTTCGTCGCGTATCCGGAACTTTACGCGTAAATTATTTGAAGTAAATGAAAGAAATTAAATTAATTTCTTTACTGAGTTTCAAAATTGAAAAATGTTATTTATTAAATTCTATTAATTTATTTTTGTTCGTGACGTGTTTCGTTTTCGTTTCGTCAGATCGCGTCGCCATCGCGCGTATTCGTTCGAATCATCATTCGAACGAAAACGACGATAGTTTTGCTTTCCGACTTTTGTTTTCTACTTTCCAGTCGTTATTTCAGAACGTTAAACTCACAGATATGTTCATGTGAATCGTCACCCACGCAAACACACTGTCAGTTTATTATTCTGAAACGACACTGAAATATGGTTTGAATTGTGTTTCCTCACTGTCGGACTCAACTATACACCCTGTTTTCACATTGTTTTCACACTGATTTGTCGGCCATCTGATTCTTGTCATCTATGGATATCAGATCGCAACCGATTTGTTATTGTTATTCACTTGAACATTGTTGTTTCTCATGTTTAGTTGTGTTAACTGTACTTAGGTTTTCACTTAAATACACACAACTAATATTTCGAATGTATGTTGTACTTACAGTATTTAAGTTTACACATAAATACGTACAACAGTTTCTTGTATTTAGAATTCTGTTTATACAAACACTGTTCATAAACATGTATGTATACATAGTTACTGTTGTAAAGTACACATACCGTATGGACTTGTCAGCCGGTCAGGTACTAGTTGTCACAGTCTCCCCTTGTTAAAGAAATTTCGTCCCGAAATTTAAGCATAATGGTCGGGCTTTACTTCTCGAACAGGTGGGGATACTTTGTCTTCATGTTGTCCTCGCGCTCCCAGGTAAATTCTGGTCCACGCTTGGAGTTCCATCGAACCTTTACGATAGGAATACGGCTTTGTTTCAGTTTCTTAACTTCACGTTCCATAATCTCTATAGGTTCTTCAATGAAATGTAGTTGTTCATCAATTTATATCTCTTCCAATGGTATGATCAATGTTTCGTCTACTAAGCACCTTTTGAGATTTGATACATGAAACACATCGTGTACTCCGCTGAGCAAATTAGGGAGTCTGAGTTTGTATACCACAGGACCTATGCGTTGAGTAATATCAAACGGTCCGACATACCTTGGAGCTAGCTTGCCTTTAGCCCCAAAACGAACTACGCCTTTCAATGGGGACACTTTCAACATAACTCGGTCACCCACATCGAATTCCAAAGGCTTGCGCCGTTTGTCTGCGTAACTCTTTTGGCAGCTACGTGTTGCTTGTAATATCTGTTGTATCTGAGCAATCTTATCAGTAGTTTCCTGAATAAGTTCAGGCCCAGTAATTCTGTTGTCTCCCACTTCGGTCCAACAAATTGGAGACCGACATTTTCTACCATAGAGTGCTTCAAAAGGAGCACACCCTATGCTGCTATGGTAGCTATTGTTGTAGGAGAATTCAATGAGAGGTAGGTGTGTGTCCCAACTTCCACCGAAGTCTAGGATGCATGTTCTCAACATATCCTCTAGGGTTTGAATGGTCTGTTCGCTTTGTCCATCCGTTTGTGGATGATAAGCGGTGCTCAAGTTAATACTTGTCCCTAAGGATTGTTGCAATGATTGCCAGAACCGCGAAGTAAATCGACTGTCCCGGTCTGAAATAATAGACAATGGCACCCCGTGCCTCACTACTAATTCATCAATGTATAGTCTCGCTAGTTTCTCCATCTTGTATTTCTCTCTGATCGGTAAGAAGTGTGCGGACTTGGTCCGTCTATCAATGATGACCCAAATCGAATCGTGTCCGCTGGAAGTGCGGGGTAGCTTCGTAATGAAATCCATAGCTATTTGTTCCCACTTCCATTGTGGAATCTCTGGTTGCTCCAGCAAACCCGAAGGTTTCTGGTGTTCGGCTTTGACTTTGGCACATGTAATGCATTTGCCAACATAAGTGGCAATATCTTTCTTCATACCCGGCCACCAATAAAATGACCTAAGATCTTGGTCCATCTTATCAGCACCAGGATGAACTGAATAACGTGTCTTGTGTGCCTCGTCAAGTATGAGTGTTCGAAGTTCATCTACTGTTGGAATCCAAACACGATCCAGATAGTAGATAACTCCATCTTGTTTTGTCACAAAATGTTTCTCGGCTCCACAGTTGAGCTCGCGTTTCAAATTGTCTCATGCCATTGCCTCTTGCTGTGCTTGTAGAATGTGATCTTTCAGACTTGTTTGCACAGTCATTCCCATTGCATGAACGCGTAAGGGTTTGACTCTTCCATTCCAGCTCAAAGCATCTGCAACTACATTTGCCTTGCCCGGATGGTATTTGATCACACAATTGTAATCGTTCAGGAGCTCAACCCAACGTCTCTGTCTCATGTTAAGCTCCTTCTGATCAAATATGTGTTGTAAACTCTTGTGATCTATGAAGATAGTGCGTTTGGTACCATACCGGTAATGTCTCCAAATTTTTAAAGTAAAGACAACAGCTCCCAGTTCTAAGTCATGTGTCGTGTAATTCTTCTCATGTATCTTCAGCTGTCTTGAGGCATAAGCAATAAGTTTGTCTCGTTGCATCAAAACGCATCCGAGTCCCTGATGGGAAGCGTCACAATAAACTACAAAGTCATCATTGCCTTCTGGGAGTGTTAAGATTGGAGCATTGCACAATCTTTGTTTTAGTGTCTGGATTGCATACTCTTGTTTCTGAGTCCTCACAAAAGGTTCAGACTTCTGTGTGAGTTTGGTGAGAGGCAAGGCTATCTTAGAGAAATTCGAAATGAATCTCCTGTAATAACCTGCCAATCCTAAAAATGATCTGATCTCTGTTGGTGTTGTAGGCATATCCAAGTTCTTGATTGCTTCAATCTTGGCAGGATCCATGTGGATACCATCACTGTTAATCACGTGACCCAAGAACTGAACTTCTCTTAACCAGAATTCACACTTGGATAATTTGGCATAGAGTCGTTCTTCTTTATGTAGTTCCAAAACTGCCTTGAGGTGTTGCTCATGTTCCTTCTCGTTCTTTGAATAAATCAGTATATCGTCAATGAAGACGATAACAAACTGATCTAAGTACGGCTTGCACACTCGGTTCATCAAATCCATGAACACAGCCGGTGAGTTCGTCAATCCGAATGGCATCACCATGAACTCGTAGTGACCATATCGGGTACGAAAGGCCGTCTTTGGTATGTCCTCCTCTTGAATTCGGAGCTGATGATAGCATGATCTCAGGTCTATCTTTGAAAAGTACTGTGCTCCCTGTAATTGATCAAACAAATCATCAATCCTCGGTAACGGGTACCGATTCTTGATGGTGAGTTTGTTGAGCTCTCTGTAATCAATGCACATCCTGAAGGTTCCATCCTTCTTTTTCACAAAAAGAACCGGAGCTCCCCACGGGGAAAAGCTCGGTCAGATGAATCCTTTATCGAGTAGCTCTTGTAATTGGTTGGACAACTCTTGCATTTCTGATGGTGCAAGTCAATAAGGAGACTTAGCTACAGGAGTCGCTCCCGGAATCAAATCGATTCGGAATTGCACTGATCTCTCAGGTGGCAGTCCCGGTAAATCATCCGGAAACACGTCCGCGTAGTCTCTCACAACTGGTACATCTTGAATCTTGATTGCCTTCTTGTCTTTCTCGATCACGTGAGCTAGGAATGCAACACATTGTTTACTGAGGTACTTGCGAGCCTTCATGCATGATATTATCTTGACACTGTGTTTCGCTTGGTCTCCACGAATCTCCCAGATCTCATTGTTCTTCACTGGAATGCGTAATAGTTTATCGAAACAGATGAACTCGACTCTGTTAAGAGATAGCCAATCCATTATGACGATGATGTCGAAACTGCCCAGCTCCATCGGTATCAAGTCGATAGAGAATGTTTGATCGCCAAGTGTTAGTGGGCAATTCCTAAATATTGTGTCTACTGTGATCTGTTTGCCGTTTGCTATCTCAATAGTGTAAGGGGAGTCTAACAATTCCTTATCATAACTAAGATGGCATGCAAAGTCGGATGAGATAAAACTCTGATCCGCCCCAGTGTCAAATAATATGGATGCATAGAAGTCAGATAAGAGAAATGTACCCGTGATCACGTTCGGGTCTTGTCGAGCAGCAGCTGCTCCAATCTGGAAGGCTCGTCCTCTTGGTGCTTGAGCCCTTTGTTGATTTCTCTTGGGACAATCCTGAGAAAAATGTCAAGGCTCGCCACAGTTGTAGCAAGACCTGTGATCAGCAGCAGCAGTAGTAGCTGCATTGTTGTTTCTGTTTGGAGCTCCCGTGCTCCTGCAGCGGTTGGCCCAGTGACCAAACTTTCCACTGTTTGTGCATTGCTTGCACTGAGTGTTTGATTCATGATGATACTGGCAAGTGTTGCACAAAGGTGCAGTGCCAGTGTAGGGCTTTATGATTTGCAGGGGTGGAGGCTGATTGCGCATTGGGGCTTGAGTGGTGGTAGCAAAGTTTGTAGCCACCTTTTGTTTCTTAGCCTGACATTTGTCCGACTACTTGGAAGTTCCAGCTTTGGCTGATTCAGCCTATTTCTTGATTGCTCCAGAAGCAACCATCACATCTGTAATTGTTGATGACAGAGTAACAGCCATCTCCATGGTTGTTGGGTGAGCAGCAAGGATAAAACCTTGCATACAGGCCGGTAATCCTCGATATACCGTTCAATCCTCTTCCCCAGTGTTGGCACTATGTCCGGTGCCAATGATGCCAGTTCATGAAATCTTGTGGTGTAAGCCAGATGCCCAGCACCAATCATAACAGGATTTAGTAATTCGGTCTCAACCTTCTTCATTTCATTTCTTGGGAAAAATTCTGCCCGCAGTAATGCCTTGAAGTCATCCCACGGCATTGACAGATCCTCATCCCTGCCTCTGGTATTAACCTGGGCGTTCCACCAAGTTAACGCTCGTTTGTGAAATGACCCCACATCATACTTTACCCTATACTGTTATGGGAAGTAGCTGATCTCCAATGTTGTTTCCATCTTTTCGATCCATTGGATCAATCCGACAGCTCCCTCGCTGCCACTAAAGCTTGGTGGCTTGCAACCCACAAAGTTTTTGTAGGAGTAGTCTTGGTGATGGCGGTTGTTTCCGCTGCCTTCTCCAGATGAGGTTGCAACATTGTTGCTGTTGTTAGTGTTGATCCGGTTCATCATTTCAGGAATCACATCCCTCAGCTGACTGGTTAACAGTGTAGCCAGTGCAATGGTGGAAGGATCTAGCTGGTGAACCGGTGGTGGCGAAGGATGAGGTGGTTGTGCAGGAGAATCAATAGGTGAAGGTGTAGATGAGTGCGGTGCCAAATCTTGTCGTGGTGGTAGTATAGCAGGTGGTGGTCTTCTCGGCGGCATTCTGATCATAACCGAAAGAAAATCGGTTAGTGTAGTGATCAGATGCAGAAGACTCATGCAAATAGAATCCTATGTCACATGATTTCTATATGAGGGTCCCTAGGTTATAGTCTAGGCCAAACCGTTTAAGTAGTATGACCTATATTTCTCTATAACCATGGCTCTTATACCAATCTGTCACACCCCGAGCCAGCGGGAACGGATCGGGTTTTCCCGTCGGGCGGAAGGTTCCCGGGGCGCGATATCGTGAGTGATAATCGAATGATCAGATTGTTTCCATAGCACATGATAAATAAATAAGAAATGCTAACACATCAATGACATAGAATTACAAGATTAAATTACAATGTATCGTTCGTAATTTAATCAAGTAAATCTACCAAAAAGAATCAATGTAACTAAATATTGTATCTGTACAAGATATACATAAGATGATTCATTGTTCTTGTCACCAAAAGCATGCAACACAAAATAAAGCTAGGTCTACTAAAAGTCCACTAGCTTAGTCCATGCATATATGTAGCTACACTTGTTGATCACCTAAGAAAAACACGCATTTAAACAAAGTCAACACTAGGTTGGTGAGTTCATAAGTTTGAATATTGAAAACCTTGAATTCTTCAAACACACAGTCACAAAGTCATACTTGATACTTGTAATAATTGATTCACCTGTTCCACCCAATGGCCTCTCCTTAGTTATATGTACAAGTAGGATATCACCTGATCAAGCATGCTTATATATAGGGCATACGAAAGGGTCAAGCCCAGACGCCATCCCACCACATGCTCAGTCAAGTTCCACAATACTTGCGATACAACTAAAGATATCCATTTCCCAATTGTTCAACATGTCGGATATGTATTCATCTGTTATATCATATGTAGAATAATATAATATGAGGGGTTTAGTTATCAAAACGGAGTATTGATAATCCCTCGATGTATTAAGGAATTTAGATTAATTTAATCTGGTCCTTATATTATTCCATTACTTGTTGGGTTATCTGTTGTTTCACTTTTAAATATCAAGAGTGTTAGTTAACCACTTGTATTTTGTTCTTGACTTGTAGTGCGTAGAGCCTAAAAGGAATCCATTGAAATCCTCACGTAATCAGATTTCAATGCATCCGATTTACCTCTACCACTTTGTACACCCGAAGACCTCATCGAAACAGTTACTAGTAATATGACATGAGAATATAAATTACTCAGTCTACTAGACAACAAGAAATGATGGATTAATTACTTATCACTGCAGATTAATATCATCATGTGTCGTTCTCCAGAACCTGACTTGAAGTCTCCCTGTGTCACACCCCCAATTTCAACTAACGGAATCATACCGTTTGGGAACGTGACAAACCAGAATCTCAGATCATTAGACATAGCGAAGACCTCTATATGAATTTCAAAAACATACGTTGGTCTTTAAAACAAACATAATAACCAGAGTTTACAAAAAGTGCGGAAGCGTTTAAAAACCATAAACAGTTGTAAATCAAACATTACAATTCAAGTACTTAAATATTCAAATTTAAATAATCAAAATGAAAGAAATGCATGAGACTCTATCTTCCTAGTCCATGCCAGCTGTTACGCGCGCCTTAGCGTCCTGAGAAAACATGCAAATCAAGTCAACACAAAGGTTGGTGCATAACACAGGTTTTAAGTAATCATAGTGTTCAAAACATCAGTTTGAATAACAAGTTGTAGATAACATAATCACAATTGCACAGTCATGATAGCTAGTCATATAACTATTTACATACGTGTTCGACACCGAAGCTGACTAGTTGCCATGCTATAGCATGTTTTCGCCTTGCCACTATTGTCTATCACAACAATAGTAAAAATGTGTTTGGTCAGTCAAACACCTGCGTAGATCCCATCTACCAGGTGAGGTTTGTCAAACCTAATAGATCTATTTCCAACTACCACGCTTTGCATTACAGCAAACTAAACGGTTCGAGGTGTGTAAGGACTTTCAAGTTGATATGTTTTCACATAATGTAAACAGATAACTCATGCAAGTGTTATGTATCTAAAAATCAGTTTGTTGCACATGTTTTCTCCCCCAAAACAGTTTAAAATAAGAAAGGGGCCGTGTACGCACCTTTGTTTTTAGCAGAATGATCAAGTATGTGAAAACTCGCGTAGAAATCCTCTACGAAGAATCTGTGATTTAAACAATAACCTATTGTTATTCGAATAATCGTTTTGTGCTTAAAATCACATACGTATCAACATACGTATGTCAAAGTGTGAGAATTAGGCATACGGAAGTACGCGTGCTTTTGAAATCGTTTAAATAAAATCACTTTTGATTTTATTTAATTTAAACGTAATTATACGCGATTTCGTGTTCGGATTAAAATATGGATTTTATCGTCCTAACACGTTCGTATTCTAGTTACGGTTCCAACGCAACTTGAACGAACTAAATCGGAGTTCGTATGTGAAAGTTATGATTAAAACACCAAAATAATCAAAAACATCAAAAATTGGTTTGGGCCGGGACTCGAACCCGCGACCCTCAAGTCCCACACCCACGCATCTAACCATCTCAGCCCGCTAGGGTGTCGCAATGGATATCAGAATTTAAATTCTTTTAAATCCTATTCCAACCTAGTTCTTATTCCATAACATAGCCGAAGCACTTAACCTCCAAATTGAACCCGATTTCGAATCCGATTTCACCCAACAACACCAGAATATCATTCTAATCACTTAAGAGTTCCTAATGGTGGTTTTAATTTGATCAGAACACAATCGATGTGTCCAAATTACCCACATAAGTCTCGGTTTTTAACCAAACAACTTTACAATTCGAATTCTTCTAATTCGTTGAAACTAAATGAAATCATCCTATCACAAACCTTAATCGGAACTATCTGAAGCTAGTTATACCATTTAATTAAATTTTCGAACTCATTTGAATGCTAACCCCCAAATCCGTTTTATCATATAAACCCTAGAATCGAACTCGTTCAATTCGTGCACGATTAATGAAATTGAGTTGTGGTTTAGTTTTATCGAAGATGTCTGAAACTACCCATATAGTTTTATTTGAATATAAAACCCATTTAACTCAAAATCCCTAATTCGTTTTCTCTAAGAACCCTAATTGATCGTTCATGAACAATTCGATGTTAGAACCCAGAATTAACAAAGGGATTATCTTATTCGGTTGTTTTAGAAGATGTATGAATGATTCCTTACCTGATTTGATGTAGAATCGATGGAGCTCACTCCAAGCCCTATATTCGGCCTACTCGCGATCCAATCCTTCGAATTGAAACTTCACTGATCGAATTGATATATGGGAATGACTCTGAATGTGCCGAATGTGATGTAGGAATGTGCAATTGTAAGAATTGAAGTCGAATTTCACGATTTTGATGCACCCATGTGACGGTTACAAACTTTTGAGCTTGCCTACGATTTAATTCGATTATTTATGGATCTAGTAACCGATAATCATTGATATTCATCATTAACATGACGGTTATGAGTGATAATTTCGATCAATTATACCTATCTACTAAGAATTTCGAATTTATTCACTATATGGCCAAATTTTGACTTCCAAAGTCAAAATTGAGTCTTTTATACAATTGTAATCCCAATCCTTGAAATTTTATCATTCAAATAGTGATTTTGAACAATTTCCATCCTTCTATTTTGATTTTTAAATGATTTCCCATCATTTCGGTTAATAATGTTAAGCTAAAAATCTTGAATTTTCACTAATTGAGACCTTCAACTCCTTGTTGGGCTAATTTATCCTAATTGGGCTTCATTTGAACTTATTGGGCCTTTCTTACCTTAATGGGCCTTCCTAAATCTCATTGGGCCTCTCTGGGCCTTGTTGGGCTTTAACTTGTTTACATTGGGCCTTATTAAAACTTGTTGGGCCTTAATGGGCCTCTCTTGACTTATTGGGCCTACATTGGCTCTGTTGGGCCTACATAGACTTCGTTGGGCCCAATTGATCTTGTTGAGTCTTCCTTGACCTTACTGAATCTTCTTTGGCTTTACTGGGCCTTCATTGATCTTGTTGGGCCTTCATTGGCCTTGTTGGGCCTGTTGGACCTTAATTGGTCTTATTGGGCCTTGATTGGCCTTGTTGGGCCTGTGATAGCACCAACTCTCGTTAACAAGGTTAGTGTGAAAAGTCGGATTGTCACATCATCCCCTTGTTGAAGGAATTTTCGTCCCGAAAATTAGCAAGTGTTAGGAGTAGTTAGGAAACTACTTACGAGTTTAAATCGTACGTGTTAGTGTGATTTGATCATTCTGTGTGCTTGTGTGTACTCACACACAAAGTCTAATGCTTGCAACATCACAACTCAATTGTGATCGTTCAATGTAACTGTTTTGCGTGTACACTAGTTAGTTCACCTAACTGTGACTGTTTGTGTGTGATCATACTGTGTTGTGTAACCTCTCACATAGTGAGTGTCTGGAACTGTTTGTACTATGTAACCCCACACATAGTAGAATGAGTGTAACCAATCATGTATGTACTACCATAACATGTAACATATGAAATGTAGTACATAAAACATATAAAATGTAATGTAGCACAAATATTTGTAACAAAATCAATTGAATAAATAAAACGTTTGTGCTTACAGTTTGAAATTTGCAGTGTTGATGTGTGAAAGCATCACGTCATCCCCTTGTTGAAGGAAATTTCGTCCCGAAATTTAACGTGCGCTCTCAGTGTTAGCAGTAGGTGTCTTGAATAGATGAGGATATTTCTTCATCATTTGATCTTCTCGTTCCCATGTGAATTCAGGACCCCGTCTTGAATTCCATCGGACTTTGACTATCGGAATCTTGCTTTGCTTCAGTTGTTTGACCTCTCGGTCCATGATTTCTGCTGGTTCTTCAATGAATCGCAGTTGTTCATCTACTTGTATTTCTTCCAACGGTACAATCAATGTCTCATCAGAAAGACATTTCTTTAAGTTCGACACATGAAATACATCATGAACTCCACTGAGTTCATCCGGTAGTTTGAGTTGGTACGCAACCGGACCAATCCTTTTCAGGATCTCAAAAGGTCCTACGTAACGTGGACTAAGCTTCCCGCGCTTGCCGAATCGTATCACACCTTTCCAAGGTGATACCTTTAGAAGAACTCGGTCTCCTACTTGAAATTCCAACGGCTTGCGACGTTTGTCTGCATAACTCTTCTGTCGATCTCGAGCCGCTGCCATACGGTTTCGGATTTGAACTATCTTCTCTGTTGTTTCATGCACCAGTTCAGGACCTGTTAACTGACTGTCACCAATTTCAGCCCAGCAAACTGGTGAACGACATTTGCGACCATACAAAGCTTCAAACGGTGCTGCTTGAATACTTGTATGATAACTGTTGTTGTAAGAGAATTCCACCAACGGTAAATGATTCTCCCAACTGTCACCAAAGTCAATTACACAAGCTCGTAACATATCCTCGAGCGTTTGAATCGTTCGTTCACTTTGACCATCGGTCTGTGGGTGATAAGCGGTACTCATATCCAAGCGAGTCCCCAATGACTTATGAAGAGATTTCCAGAAATTGGAAGTAAACCGGGCATCCCGATCTGATATGATAGAGATTGGCACACCATGCCGTGCTACTATTTCCTTGATGTAAATGCGAGTCAACTTCTCCATCTTGTCAGTTTCTTTGATTGCTAAGAAGTGTGCAGATTTCGTTAACCGATCGACAATTACCCATATCGTATCACAACCGCTCGGTGTACGGGGTAACTTAGTAATGAAGTCCATCGAAATCTGTTCCCATTTCCACATCGGTATCTCTGGTTGTTGCAGTAAACCAGATGGCTTCTGATATTCAACTTTGACTTTCGAACAAGTCAAACATTTGCTAACATACTTAGCAATATCCGCTTTCATGTGAGGCCACCAATACAGTGCCTTCAAGTCATGGTACATCTTGTCTGATCCCGGATGGACTGAATATCTAGACTTGTGTGCTTCGTCCATCACGAGTTCCCTTAAACCTCCATACAAAGGTATCCACATTCGATCAATGAAATAACGAATTCCATCAGGTTTAACATTCAATTGTTCTTCCATTCCTCGTAAAGATTCCGGTACTAAGTTTTCCGCTTTCAAAGCCTCAATCTGAGCACTATGTACCTTGTCAGGTAAGTCAGTATGTATCGTCATCATAAGTGCGCGAACCCGTCCTGTTCCCGTTGTATCTTTTCTGCTCAAAGCATCGGCTACTACATTAGCCTTTCCCGGGTGATATTTAATCGCACACTCATAATCGTTCAACAACTCAACCCATCGTCGTTGCCTCATGTTAAGCTCCTTCTGATCAAAGATATGTTGCAAACTCTTATGATCAGTATAAATAGTACACTTAGTTCCATACAGATAATGCCTCCAAATCTTCAAAGCAAAAACCACTGCTCCTAACTCCAAGTCATGAGTAGTGTAATTCTTTTCATGTGTTCGTAGTTGTCTGGAAGCATAAGCGATCACTTTATCCCGTTGCATCAACACACATCCCAAACCCTGTCCAGATGCGTCACAATACACCGCAAAGTCTTCCGTTCCTTCCGGTAAGGACAAAATCGGTGCACTGCAGAGTTTCTGTTTCAATAACTGAAATGCAGCTTCCTGTTTATCCGTCCAGTTATACTTTGTTCCTTTGTGCGTCAGAGCTGTAAGTGGTTGAGCGATCTTTGAGAAACCCTCAATGAATCGTCGATAATAACCCGCCAAACCAAGGAATTGTCGTACCTCGGTAGGGGTCTTTGGCGCTTCCCAATTCTTAATCGCTTCAATCTTCGCCGGATCAACATGTATACCCTTTTCATTAACTATATGCCCCAAGAACTGTACTTCTCGCATCCAGAAATCACATTTTGAGAACTTAGCGTACAGTTGTTCCTGTTTCAACAGCTCTAGTAGTAATCGAAGATGTTCAACATGTTCCTCCTCAGACTTTGAATAGATGAGAATGTCATCAATGAAAACAATGACAAACTTATCAAGATAAGGTTTACAAACACGATTCATGAGATCCATGAATACAGCTGGAGCGTTTGTCAACCCAAATGGCATGACCAAGAACTCATAATGGCCATAGCGCGTCCTGAATGCTGTCTTTGGAATATCCTCCTCCTGGACTCTTAGTTGATGATAACCCGACCTGAGATCAATCTTCGAGTAGTAACTCGATCCTTGCAATTGATCGAACAGATCGTCAATCCTGGGTAACGGATACCGGTTCTTGATAGTAACCTTATTCAATTCCCGGTAATCGATACACATCCGGAAAGTTCCGTCCTTCTTCTTGACAAACAATACTGGAGCTCCCCACGGTGAAAAACTAGGTCGTATGAACCCCTTATCTAACAATTCTTGCAATTGTGTGGATAACTCTTGCATCTCTGACGGTGCAAGTCGATAAGGCGCCCTAGCTATTGGTGCTGCGTCTGGTGTAAGGTCGATTCGGAATTCCACCTGTCTGACAGGCGGTAATCCCGGCAAGTCTTCTGGAAATACCTCCGGAAATTCACAAACTATAGGTATATCTTCAAGTTTCTTCTCAGCTACCGGCTTTTCAGTTATAAGTGCTATAACTGTCGTATGACCTTTCCGCAGACATTTGTGTGCTTTCATACAAGATATGAGACGCAGTGGCGTACTGCTCTTCTCTCCTTGTACATATAATGTCTCTCCCTGCGGAAGAGGTATACGAACAATCTTTTCATGGCATACAATTTCAGCCTGGTTCTTAGACAACCAGTCCATGCCAATAACTACATCAAAACTGCCTAAGGCAATAGGCATCAAATCAATCTCTAATGTCTGACCCATCAAATCAAGAATACATCCCTTATAAATGGTTTCTACTACAATCAACTTACCATCCGCTAACTCCACAGTATAGGGACTATCTAAGGCAGTGGGACTAACATCTAGTGACTTAGCAAGTGAACTAGATACAAAACTCCGGTCGGCACCAGTGTCAAATAACATAGAGGCATAGTGATTATTTAAGAGGAACGTACCCGTAACGATGTTGGGATCCTCCCGCGCTTGACGTCCTCCGATCACAAACGCCCTGCCTCTAGCACCGTTATTGTTGTTATTATTATTGTTGTTGTTGTTGGTGCCATTGCCATTACCGTTGCCACCTCCATTACCATTACCATTGTTGTCCCCGCCTTTCTTTAGTTGTGGGCAATCTTTCTTGAAATGGCCCATCTTGCCGCACTCAAAACAACCTTTCTGCGCGTTGTTTTGATTGTTATTCTGGTTGTTATTATGGTTGTTATTGTTGTTCTGCAGTTCCCCGCGACAATCCTTAGCCGCGTGCCCAATCTTGCCACACCTCTGGCACTTCGCTCTGTCACATTGGTTACCCGCATGATGGTAACCACACCTGTTGCACTTGGGGTGCTTACCAATATAGCCCCCCGATGATGATGATTGTTGACCACTGCTTGAACCATGATAAGACTTGTTTGAGTCTTGTTTCCTGTTTTGCTGATGTGATTGTTGGTTGTTGCCCTTGAAATTGTTACTATCCCACTTTCTCTTGTGATCTCCTACCTTGGTAGCAGATGTTCGCTTAGGCAGGGTCCCTTGCAACACTGCCTGATCCGTAAGCTGATGTGCTAAACGAACAGCTTGTTGGATAGTGGTGGGATTTGCTGAAGTCACCAACCCTTGAATCTGAGGCACTAGTCCTCCAATGTACCTTTCGATCCACTTACTGGCTGGAGTAGCCATGTGTGGAAGCAGTCTGGCCAGTTCATGCGATCTGGTCGTGTATTCCTCAATGTTTGACCCCTCCATCTTGAGGTGCCAATATTCTTCTTCCAATTTTTGCATTTCACTGCGAGGACAGTACTCTTCTCGCAGCAAGGTTTTGAAGTCATCCCATGTTAAGGCATTTGCCTCACCCAATCCCAGAGTCTGAACATTCGAGTTCCACCAGGTCAATGCTGGACCCTCCAATGTTCCTGTTGCAAACTTCACTTTGCTCTCGTTGGGGCAGTTGCACATTTCAAACACAGATTCAGCTTTTTCAATCCATCGGAGAAGTCCTATAGCCCCCTCCGACCCTTTGAAGTTGTGTGGTTTGCAGTCCAAGAACATCTTGAACGTGCAGACTTGTGGGTTAATCACTCCCCCAGCTGGACCCTGTGGTCCTGTGTTGTGTGTCTGAGCATACTGTGCAATAGCCTCTGCGACTCTGTTGTTAATTAGCTCGTTGAGCTCAGCAACAGTCATATGAACATTTCCCTCAGCCATTAGTTCCTATTTACAAGAAATGTTAGCACGAAGTCAAAATCTAATGTGACATGTGTAAGTAAAACAACAAACACAACATGTAATATAAGCCAACACAGTTGTTGAAAATAAAAGATAACTCTTCCATAAATAGAAACTTTCTTTGAGTACAATACTTTTGAAATGAAATACAAAATTTCAAATTACTAATGTAGGAACACAACCCGTTCCTAATAAGTTTAAACAAAACAGAAATAAAAGAAAGAGAATCAATCGTCCTCAACGGTGGATTCAGGATCGGACTCAGCAACTGGTGCTGGTTCCTCCTCCTCATCCTCGTCCTGTTCCTCATTCTCAACTACTACTAGATCCTCTAAAGCTTCAATCCTGCCCTCCAAGATCTCGGCTCGGTTCTCTGACTCCTCTAAACGACCAATCATGTTCACCATCTCATCCCGCATGTCATGAACTAGATGGGCAAGTTCATCCTGCCTCTCAATGGCATCCCATAACTCCTGGGATCTCTGATAGAGCTTCTCCTCTGCTGTATCCACGTCCTCGCGCAACTTGGCGATCTCCTCTGCGTCCGTCCTTCGCCTCTTAGGCTCAGGAACATCCAGTACGGGTGGTGGATGTGTAGATGGTCCTGCAGCATAGAGTCCCTGGGTATTCACCCATGGTGCCTCCACCGGATCCTCATCCGGGTCCTCAACTGGATCCTCGTCTGGATCCTCCTCTGGATCCTCATCAGGATCCTCGTCTGGATCCTCCTCCGGATCCTCCTCCGGGTCTTCCTCCGGATCCTCCTCTGGATCGGAGTCCTCCATCTCATATGGTGGTGGTGATGGAATGGGTGGTGGTGGTGATGATGGTGGTGCCGGAACCATCGGCTCCTCGTCCTCGGAATCATCAATGATAACATAAGGAACTGATGATGAAGCCATGCCTGTTACATAATATCATATGTAAGTGCAGTGCCATGGAATACGTAAGCAAATCAATTACATAATGTCATATGTAATTTCTAAGCAGTATGTGTAAACATGTGTGTCTAATGTCTAACAGTCATAGTCTAGGCCTACAAATGCAAACCTAGTTCGCTATAACCAATGGCTCTGATACCAATCTGTCACACCCCCAATTTCAACTAACGGAATCATACCGTTTGGGAACGTGACAAACCAGAATCTCAGATCATTAGACATAGCGAAGACCTCTATATGAATTTCAAAAACATACGTTGGTCTTTAAAACAAACATAATAACCAGAGTTTACAAAAAGTGCGGAAGCGTTTAAAAACCATAAACAGTTGTAAATCAAACATTACAATTCAAGTACTTAAATATTCAAATTTAAATAATCAAAATGAAAGAAATGCATGAGACTCTATCTTCCTAGTCCATGCCAGCTGTTACGCGCGCCTTAGCGTCCTGAGAAAACATGCAAATCAAGTCAACACAAAGGTTGGTGCATAACACAGATTTTAAGTAATCATAGTGTTCAAAACATCAGTTTGAATAACAAGTTGTAGATAACATAATCACAATTGCACAGTCATGATAGCTAGTCATATAACTATTTACATACGTGTTCGACACCGAAGCTGACTAGTTGCCATGCTATAGCATGTTTTCGCCTTGCCACTATTGTCTATCACAACAATAGTAAAAATGTGTTTGGTCAGTCAAACACCTGCGTAGATCCCATCTACCAGGTGAGGTTTGTCAAACCTAATAGATCTATTTCCAACTACCACGCTTTGCATTACAGCAAACTAAACGGTTCGAGGTGTGTAAGGACTTTCAAGTTGATATGTTTTCACATAATGTAAACAGATAACTCATGCAAGTGTTATGTATCTAAAAATCAGTTTGTTGCACATGTTTTCTCCCCCAAAACAGTTTAAAATAAGAAAGGGGCCGTGTACGCACCTTTGTTTTTAGCAGAATGATCAAGTATGTGAAAACTCGCGTAGAAATCCTCTACGAAGAATCTGTGATTTAAACAATAACCTATTGTTATTCGAATAATTGTTTTGTGCTTAAAATCACATACGTATCAACATACGTATGTCAAAGTGTGAGAATTAGGCATACGGAAGTACGCGTGCTTTTGAAATCGTTTAAATAAAATCACTTTTGATTTTATTTAATTTAAACGTAATTATACGCGATTTCGTGTTCGGATTAAAATATGGATTTTATCGTCCTAACACGTTCGTATTCTAGTTACGGTTCCAACGCAACTTGAACGAACTAAATCGGAGTTCGTATGTGAAAGTTATGATTAAAACACCAAAATAATCAAAAACATCAAAAATTGGTTTGGGCCGGGACTCGAACCCGCGACCCTCAAGTCCCACACCCACGCATCTAACCATCTCAGCCCGCTAGGGTGTCGCAATGGATATCAGAATTTAAATTCTTTTAAATCCTATTCCAACCTAGTTCTTATTCCATAACATAGCCGAAGCACTTAACCTCCAAATTGAACCCGATTTCGAATCCGATTTCACCCAACAACACCAGAATATCATTCTAATCACTTAAGAGTTCCTAATGGTGGTTTTAATTTGATCAGAACACAATCGATGTGTCCAAATTACCCACATAAGTCTCGGTTTTTAACCAAACAACTTTACAATTCGAATTCTTCTAATTCGTTGAAACTAAATGAAATCATCCTATCACAAACCTTAATCGGAACTATCTGAAGCTAGTTATACCATTTAATTAAATTTTCGAACTCATTTGAATGCTAACCCCCAAATCCGTTTTATCATATAAACCCTAGAATCGAACTCGTTCAATTCGTGCACGATTAATGAAATTGAGTTGTGGTTTAGTTTTATCGAAGATGTCTGAAACTACCCATATAGTTTTATTTGAATATAAAACCCATTTAACTCAAAATCCCTAATTCGTTTTCTCTAAGAACCCTAATTGATCGTTCATGAACAATTCGATGTTAGAACCCAGAATTAACAAAGGGATTATCTTATTCGGTTGTTTTAGAAGATGTATGAATGATTCCTTACCTGATTTGATGTAGAATCGATGGAGCTCACTCCAAGCCCTATATTCGGCCTACTCGCGATCCAATCCTTCGAACTGAAACTTCACTGATCGAATTGATATATGGGAATGACTCTGAATGTGCCGAATGTGATGTAGGAATGTGCAATTGTAAGAATTGAAGTCGAATTTCACGATTTTGATGCACCCATGTGACGGTTACAAACTTTTGAGCTTGCCTACGATTTAATTCGATTATTTATGGATCTAGTAACCGATAATCATTGATATTCATCATTAACATGACGGTTATGAGTGATAATTTCGATCAATTATACCTATCTACTAAGAATTTCGAATTTATTCACTATATGGCCAAATTTTGACTTCCAAAGTCAAAATTGAGTCTTTTATACAATTGTAATCCCAATCCTTGAAATTTTATCATTCAAATAGTGATTTTGAACAATTTCCATCCTTCTATTTTGATTTTTAAATGATTTCCCATCATTTCGGTTAATAAAGTTAAGCTAAAAATCTTGAATTTTCACTAATTGAGACCTTCAACTCCTTGTTGGGCTAATTTATCCTAATTGGGCTTCATTTGAACTTATTGGGCCTTTCTTACCTTAATGGGCCTTCCTAAATCTCATTGGGCCTCTCTGGGCCTTGTTGGGCTTTAACTTGTTTACATTGGGCCTTATTAAAACTTGTTGGGCCTTAATGGGCCTCTCTTGACTTATTGGGCCTACATTGGCTCTGTTGGGCCTACATAGACTTCGTTGGGCCCAATTGATCTTGTTGAGTCTTCCTTGACCTTACTGAATCTTCTTTGGCTTTACTGGGCCTTCATTGATCTTGTTGGGCCTTCATTGGCCTTGTTGGGCCTGTTGGACCTTAATTGGTCTTATTGGGCCTTGATTGGCCTTGTTGGGCCTGTGATAGCACCAACTCTCGTTAACAAGGTTAGTGTGAAAAGTCGGATTGTCACACCCTGTCACCGGTCATACGTTATCGGCCAATGAATCAATACGATCAACATACTCGCCCTACAAGCTAGAGGTTTGTCAAACCTATGGTACCACTATGCTATCGTCGGTTTAGTCACGCCAAACTAACTGGTCAGCGAATTATAGGGGCTTACATGGTCATCTTGAACTAGTGGCACATGATTGAAGTGATATAATACAACAGGTCAATAATAACTAATGTAATTGCGTTCATCCGTGTTATTGTTCTCAATGTCATATGTTCTCCGTGTTATTAACAAGGTTAAATAAGAACTTGTCTTATTACATTATGTTAATTATTTGAGTAAATGATGTTGTTATCATGAAGTTACATTATCATAATTATCTTTCTTTGTTCCATGTTCTCTAGTAATATGTGTTGAGTTGTAAAGCTAAGTGTTTAAAGGACTTGTCTTAATACACTTACTTAACTCTTGTATCGAATGTTATTACAAAGATATATAGTATCTTTATATCATTCATATGTTTGCCTGTGATTGTTCCAATGTTTGCTTATGTAAGAATAACTAAGTGTTATAAGATGAAATCTTACAACTATGTTATTATAATGAGTTGATGAACTAGTAAGATATATTATCTTGTTCATCTGATTATTCTTGTCATATCATGATCATACAAGCATGCGTACAAAGATAAGCGATAATAAACTGTCAGTATTATCTAAAATCAATGTGATAGCAATATGTTAAGCAAAACTTTTAAGTAAATAAAAGTAAAGCATGTTTCTCAGCCCCGAGAGTTTAAAATCAGTTAAGATTAAAGTAAAAGGGGCATATGAACTCACCTTGTTGTTGTAGGGTTGACTTAGCTTAAAAAGAAGAAATGCACGCGCTCTTTGTTGCAATTGAATTTGTTTTCACGATCATGTATAGATTTCATGTTGTTGTAACTTATAAGTATAAGTTGTAGGGTTTTGTACGCGTGTAGGTGTTAGCCCTGAGGTTGGCTTAACACTTGTGGGTCTCGGTTTTCGTTTGGCCCTTATTTGATTTCCATAGATTTTTAATACTTAAGCTCATTAAATTGAGTTTGGTATGTGGTTGTAATTCATAAATTTTGACTTGAATTTCATTATTTTTGTTTGTTTTATAAAATTGTGAGGGGTATAATTGTCTCATACGTATAGCCGTAATGTATTAGATTATATTCTCAACAACGTGAGTCGGAAATCAAATCGGGCCGAATGTAGAGGGCCTTGGGCCAAGTGTAGCTATGGTGGGCCGAATTGGGCCTCATAGCCGATTAAATCACATGGGTCAAAGGATGTGTGATGGTCCAAACTCCTTACGCTATTGGGCCAAGGGTGTGGGCTGCGAAAAATGGACAGGCCTCTATGTTGGGCCACTTAGGAATTGGGCCGAATTACTCATGGTTTCTGTTGGGCCAAACAAACTGATGCTAGTCCGATGAATGTAGCTCCAATTTTCCAGCGAAACTCCAAAGAGATTTGGCTAAGGTCCGGTCTCCCATGGGCCAGCGAACCTTAAGGTTCGGTGCATGGTTCGGTGCTGGTGTCAGCCAGTGATTCGCGGCTTAGGGTTTTTGTGTTAAGGTTCGTTGCTGGCTACAGTACATGGGTTTATGAAGGGTTCGTGTGAGTCGAAGGTTCAGCATGGAGGGGTGGGTTCGCCTGCTTGTGAGTCCATGATGGTTCGCTGAGGTGAATAAGGTTCGATCGTGAGTTGAATGGTTAGACCAGGGTTCGGCTGTATGCTAGGTTCGGTGAGCTGTCACTGACGAACCCTACGTTCGTATGATGGACGTCAGGTTTGCTGCATGGGCTCGTGAGGAAACCAGGGTTCGTTCGAGAAAATGGTTCGGCGGTCTAACAAGGTTCGCCTGTTGGTGGGAGGTTCGCCACATGGAGCAGGGTTCGTTGATTCTGCCTGTGTACCGTTGAGTTGCAGGTTCGGCTATGGTTAGTCTCCCGAACCCTGTGTGTAGCCGAAACCATCACCCAGCTCAAATTCTCTTTCAGATTATGCCCATGATGTTGCTATGTGTTGGTACATTCTCGATAGGTGTAGGGTTTGTTGGTGAGCATCCTAAACCGGTGGAGGGAGTGGAGGTCGAACATACACATGAAAACCAATTTTTCCAGATCTTTAATGCATCATACCTCGATTTCGGCTGGTGAAAATTCCAGATCGGCTGTACTTCCTTGTATAGGAGATCAAGAGCTTCGTGTGGGTTCAAGAATCATCGAATTTCTTTAAGAAACGAAGGAGTTATGGACCTTCGAAGCTTGTTAATGGTGGTTTTGTTGTTTTGAGAGGGAAATGGACGGATGGAGGGTTTTAGAGAGAGAGTATATTGAGATAAATGAAAGAAATGATTTCATTTGGTGCTTATATACACCCTGGGTATTCGGGTTTGTTTCGGTTGTTCAGTTTATGTTTTCGTCGCGTATCGGGAACTTTATGCGTAAATTATTTGAAATAAATGAAAGAAATTAAATTAATTACTTTGATGTGTTTCAAAATTGAAAAATGTTAATTATTAAATTCTATTAATTTATTTTTGTTCGTGACGTGTTTCGTTTTCGTTACGTCAGATCGCGTCGCCATCGCGCGTATTCGTTCGAATTGTCATTCGAACGAACACAACGATAGTTTTGCTTTCCGACTTTTGTTTTCTACTTTCCAGTCGTTATTTCAGAATGTTAAACTCACAGATATGTTCGTGTGAATCATCACCCACGCACACACACTGTCAGCTTATTATTCTGAAACGACACTAAAATATGGTTTGAATTGTGTGTCCTCACTGTCGGACTCAACTATACACCCTGTTTTCACATTGTTTTCACACTGATTTGTCGGCCATCTGATTCTTGTCATCTATGAATATCAGATCGCAACCGATTTGTTATTGTTATTCGCTTGAACATTGTTGTTTCTCATGTTTAGTTGTGTTAACTGTACTTAGGTTTTCACTTAAATACACACAACTAATGTTTCGAATGTATGTTGTACTTACAGTATTTAAGTTTACACATAAATATGTACAACACTTTCTTGTATTTAGAATTCTGTTTATACAAACACTGTTCATAAACATGTATGTACACATAGTTACTGTTGTAAAGTACATATACCGTACAGACTTGCCGGCCGGTCAGGTACTAGTTGTCACAACTATCTTAGAAAATTATAAATGAATCTCCTATAATTACCAGCCATACCCAGGAATGATCTGATCTCAGTAGGTGTTTTGGGCACGTCCCAGTTCTTGATTGCTTCAATTTTTGCAGGATCCACATGAATTCCATCACTGTTAATCACGTGACCCAAGAACTGAACTTCTCTCAACCAAAATTCACACTTGGAGAATTTGGCATAGAGTTGTTCGTTCTTTAAGAGTTCCAAGATTGTCTTAAGATGTTGCTCATTGTTTCCTTAGGCACATTGTTTCCACTGGAATATGTAATATCTTTTCTGAACAGATGATTTCAACCCTGTTAAGAGATAATCAATCCATTCCGACAATGATATCGAAACTGCCCAATTCCATTGGTATCAAATCAATGGAAAGTGTGTGCTCCTCAAGTGTCAATGGACAGTTCCTATGTACCGTGTTAACTGTTATTTGTTTGCCATTTGCTACCTCAATGATATAATGGGAGTCCAAAGGTTCCTCAAGATGTTTAAGATGGCATGCAAAGTCGGATGAGATAAAACTCTGATCCGCTCCAGTGTCAAATAATATAGATGCATAAAAGTCAGATAAGAGAAATGTACCAGTGACCACATTCGGGTCTTGTCGTGCAGCAGCAGCTCCTATCTGAAAGGCCCGTCCTCTAGCTGCTGGAGCCCTTTGTGGTATTTTCTTTGGGCAATCCCGTGAGAAATGTCCAGGTTCACCACAGTTGTAGCAAGACCTGTTGTCAGTAGTGGTACCCATCACTGCTGCATTGTTGTTCCCGTTCTGGGGATTTAGGTTTCTGTAGTGAATCACCCTGTGTCCCAATTTTCCACACCCCGTGCATTTTCTGCATGGGATCCTAGGTTGATGATGAAACTGACAGTTGTTGCATAGAGGAGCCGTTCCAGTATACGGCTTCTTGATCTGCAATGGTTGTGGTTGTGTGGTTGTCGTAGTATGAGTGGTCGCAGCAAAGTTCCTGACCACTTCCTATTTCTTGGCCGGACGTTTATCCGGCTTCTTGGAGTTTCCAGTCTTGGTTGTTTCAGCCCCTTTCTTCAGTGCCCCGGAGGCAACCATTACATCGGTCAGTGTTGCTGACAAAGTAACAACCATCTCCAAGGTAGTGGGGTGGGCAGAAATCACGTGCCCTTGAATGCAAGCCGGTAGTCCCCCGACGTACCAATCGATCCGTTTTTCCACTGTCGTCTCTATATTCGGTGCCAATGTTGCTAACTCATGGAATCGTGTGGTGTAGGCCAAATGCCCAGCACCAATCATGACATGGTTGAGCAGCTCAGTCTCAACCTTCTTCAGCTCATTTCTTGGGCAAAATTCTGCCCATAGCAACAATTTAAATTCCTCCCAAGGCATAGATAATGCCTCATCTTGCCCCCTGATATGTAATTGGGCATTCCACCGTGTAAGAGCTCGCTTGTTAAACGAGCCCGCAGCATACCTCACCTTGTGCTGTTCAGGAGAGCCCCTGATGTCGAGGGTCGTTTCCATCTTCTTGATCCATTGGATCAAATCGACGGCTCCCTCGTTGCCACTGAATGCCGGTGGCTTGCATCCTATAAAACTCTTGTGCGAATAGTCTTGTTGATGTCTGGTGTTCCAGCTGCCCTCACCAGTTAAGTTGTTGTTACTGTTGCCGTTGTTGAAGTTAATCTGGTTCATCATATCGGGAATCACTTCCCTCAGTTGACTGGTCAGAAGAGTGGCTAGTGCGATTGTAGCCGGATCTAACTCATGGTTGGGTGGTGGTTGATGAGGTGGAGTATGTGGAGGAGGAGGTGGAGGTGGAGGAGATGTAGGTGGTGATGGTGTTGCTGAATGTGGAAGTGAATGCGGCAGTGGTGGCAACAAAGGTGGAGGTCTTCTTGGGAGTATTCTGATCACAACAAAAAAATATCGGTTAGTGCAATGATCAAATGCAGAAGACGTATGCAAATAAAATCCAAAGCCTTATGTTCTCTACATGAGGGGTCCCTAGGTTATAGTCTAGGCCAAACCGTTGAAGTAATATGACCTATATTTCTCTATAACCATGTCTCTGATACCAATCTGTCATACGCCGAGCCGGCGGGATGGATCGACTTTCCCGTCGGGCAGAAGGTTCCCGGGGTGCGATATCAGGTGATAATCATAGTGATCAGATTGTTTACATGGCACATGTTATATAATGAGAAATGCTAACATGACATTAATACGTAGAATTACAAAGTTAAATTACACGATACGTGTTCATAATTTACCTAGGTAAACCTACTCAAAAGAATCATATAGTGTAGGACTTTCAAGGAGCTCGGAAACAATCCGATTCCTATGGAAATCTACCCAACAGCCGCTGGAATAGTGCGGAATCCTATTCCAGGGTTTTCCAATCGAAATCAACAGCAACCGTGGTGATTCGATGGTGTAGGAAGAACTTGTAGACAAGAATCGAACACCACGGGTTGAGAATCGAACTTGGACGATCAATGGCCTCTCTTATCTCCTAGGGTTTGACTCTGGAATCTCAGGAAAGAAGGAGGGCTCTGGAAAAGTTAGTACTGAAATGATTTGAACCAGTATATATAGGCATTAGTCATTCGGCCGAATGAGAGGCTGAAGCAACTCATTCGGCGAATGGCTTCTGTCGAATAAGTAATTCAGTCGAATGGGTCATTCGGCGAATGACTCATTCGACGAATGTAGAAATACTCTATTCTCATTCGCCGAATGACTTCATACTCTAGAGTCATTCGGCCGAATGAGCAATACTCATACTCAATTAAACAATAAACCAAATCACCCAATCAAATAATCAAATAGTTAAACATAAACATTAAGAACAATATATAAAAAGACAACTTCCATTAATAACTTGAATTTTACATGATAAGTAGTACAAAATAGAACTAGGGACATTACATGTATCAACAAACTCCCCCTTGGACCTAGTTCAACTCTTGGAAGTGTCTTTCTTGAAGTACTTTCCCGAGATAGCTTTCTAGTCAGCTCCAGCATGAACCTTTAAACATATGCATATTCGGATCACTCTCATGAACTGAAGTGCCTGTTCCATATCCTGTACGTCGAAGAAAATCTGATGACGACACGGTGCTATAACATCTTTGTGGGACAAGTTAGTCAACCACATAGGCTCAAATATCCTGACAGTCTCCCACTGCTTATCCTTGCACAACACAATCACAGCCTCGCCAGTGCGCCCATCATAATACCACCATCGGAAGCCATCCATAAAGTCTTGTCGCATTTTCCGTAAAGGAATCTTCTTCAAAACTCTAGGGGGAAGCCACCTTAGGATAACCTTATGCTTTCGGGTGTCTCCATCAATTTCTGGCAAATAATAACGTTCAGGCTGTTGGGGCTGAAAGTTCACCCATCTCTTTCTGTACTCATACTGGATTTGCCTCGAAAACCAGGCAGACATCCCTGAGTCTTCACTGTATAGTAACTTAAGACGTGCTAATTGATTAACTTCAAAGCCCGGCAACGTCTTGAAATCATGAGGGTGCTTGAAGTAATCAATTCCCTTCTCTCTCTTCACAGCATAGCAACCAAGGTCGTGAAAGTATGCCCAGCTCAATATTTGACCTCTAGTTTTGTAGCCTTTGGTTCTGTAAACTTTCTTGTGTGTAGCTGGCATCTTCTCGGTGCTTTGTTTCTTCAAGGTCACCCAGTAGGCCTCCCATTCTTCTTTTCTTTTCTTTTGTTCATCGGCTTCGGATTTGCTTGCTTCAACTTGTTCTTCCAGATATATGACCAAAAGATCCTCTGTTTCTTGATCAAATGGTTCAGTGAATGTAGGCAACTCATCCTCAGCCGATGTGTACTTGGGATGTTCCTCATCAGTGATATCCTCCAAAATAACTTCATCAATATCATCAAAAATTTCTGGCTCTGGCTCATCAACAAAAGGAACAGAGGTATCGTCAGTGATCACCTCATCAGGATTTAACCTGAACAGTTCAGCAATTTGTTCCTTTGTCAAGCAGTGAATGATTTCTCCCTCCTCCTTGTCATAGCTGACTGAGTGTTGTATGATGCCTTGAGCGTCCAAAATCATGGTAAGAGTCTCGTCTAACTGACGTCTCAAAGGCACAGCTTCTACTTCCTCAGTAGCTTCTGGTTCGGCTGTCTTTGAGGGAGACGAAGGAGGAGGAGCCTGAGACTTCTTGTCGTTGGCCTTTTTGGACCGGATCTCAGATGAAGGAGGGGCTTGATCATCATCGTCATCATCATCATCAGTACTTGATGATTCAGAAGACCCACTCCCAGATCCGTCCTGATCATCATCTTTATTAGATTCTTCATAGTCAACCTTTTCCTCATCAGATTCTGCTTCCTCTTCTTCCTCTTCTTCTTCCTTTTTTTTCTCAGAATCTGAATCATTGGAGCGGGTTTCTGTACCCTCAAGCCTGGGAGTGCCTTCCTTGGAACTTTCACCTAGTTCAGCAAGTCGAGCATTTTCCGCTTCTAGTAGCAGAATCCGTTCATTGAAACCAGTGGCAGTCAGTGCCAACTGGTTGTGCTCATCGATATACTTTAGCAGCTGCTCTTCTTGTTGAGCAGAACGAGCTCTAAGATCAGCTCGTTGATCAGCTACCTGCAGCAACAAGGCATCCTAATCATTGATCCTTTGTGTGAGCTGAGCTATCTTGTTCTCCTGCTCCATGTTTTTCTCCATCAGTCTAAGAACCATACTGTTCAGTGTGCTCAGCTGATCAACAACTGAAACAGTAGGTATGAACATGTCAGCTCGAGATGTAGAGGGGCCAGCAGAAGCAACAACATAAACAGGATTATGAGTAATAGGAGTGGTCAGCGGAGCAATAGTAGTATGTGAGGGGACAGCCCTTGACCGTGTCAGTGAAGAAACTGAAACAGCTGCTACTGATGTAACAGTAGTTGTAGCAGCTGTAGTCAGTTCTGACCTCCTTTGAAAAGAGAACCTCGATCTCTTTCCTCTCCCGGCTCGGGAGGATGTAGGCTGAGAAGTAGCAGTAGAAACAGTCACTGTAACTGGTGCTGAAGACCGAGGTGGAGGAGACAAATCAAATTCTGGAATGAACAATGGATCAGCAATCTCCTCTAACTCAGCTTCACTTCTCTTTCTTTTCCTCATCTCCATCTTCCCTCCTTCCATCACTTTCTCAAACTCATCATCATGAGTCTTTTCAGAATCAGAACCTTCGTCATCACCCTCACCTTCTTCAACATCCTCTTCAATTGAGTCCTAAGACTCATCATCACCTTCAGCAGAAAGAGGGACTGTAGTATCAATATGAGCAGACACTATGGAGGTAGTAGTAATCAAGAAATCTAGCTCCAACAGTGAATCAACATCAACCTCCTCATCTGCTACAGAAGTGCTAACACCAGTAGTAGAAACAACCTCCCCAACAATAGTTCTCACAACAACACTAGCACTCACATCATCACCACCTGCACTAGCTCCAGTATCACCAGCATCACCAGCACCACTACCACCTGCATCATCATCATTTCCTCCATCACTATCACCACCATCATCTGGTGCAACAATTTCCTCAACATCAGAATCAGAATCATCGTGCCTCCATTTACGACCAGCAGGAGCTCGATAATCTGGCCTAGAAAGATGACCAAATAAAGATCGGGTAGCTGGCTTCCTCTCTTTCCCTCTGTATGACAAGACTCTGTTCAGAGTAGTGTCATTCATATGCTCTAGACGGACAATGTCAGCATTGATCTTTGGCAGATCCGGAACTTGAGCATCTATAATCTGTTGCAGAAATCGAGGATACATCAGAAATTTCTTGTCTCCCTTCAAGACAACGTTCTCCTTCATGTGTATGAAAATCATCTCAGAGAAGTTGAACGGCTTGTTCAGCACCAAAGCAGCAAAAGCACACTGTATTGTCTCTCGCATATCATCGAATCCACCTCTCCTTGATCCGAGACAGTGAACCAGAACGTGTGCGAGATATTTGAATTGAGGAGACATGAATGCTTTGTTGAGAATTCCTGCTCCAATATCACCTTCGTACTTGCATCTCAGAAAGCAACCACGAACTAAGAAACGATCTAGCAGAGATGGCTGATCGGGAGTATCCTGAAATCCACACACTCTCCTTATGTGCTCAGCGGACACAACAACATCATGTCCTAGCACCTTCCCTCTGATAACGGTAGGCTCAGCCTCACAATCTATGTCTGCGGAAGACCAGAAGTCTTGCTGATGGGAGTGGTAGGGTACATGTAAGGTAGATATAGCTGTAAAAATCCTCGAACGCCGAAGAAAAGTGATAATCTCTGAGTAATGTTTGGCGTTCGGTGTGTTGAGATCCAAATGAGCACAAATGTAATGCTTTGGCACAGACTTGTAACATGCCATACTGAAAAACAAAAATTAAACATGTTAGTGCAATTCAGTTGAACAGAAAACATAAATCAGAAAAACAAAATCATCTTAAACACTTTGGTCGAATGAGAGTCCTTCTGCCGAATGAGACCTTTGGTCGAATGACCCTTACGCCGAATGAGATTCATTCGTCGAATAAACATCATTCGCCGAATAAGCTATAAGCTAAGATGGTCATTCGTCGAATGAGCTATTCGCCGAATGAGTCTCATTCGCCGAATGAGTCATTCGCCGAATGACGACATTCGGCAGCCAGTTTGAATTCAAAAACCCCTTTTTCAAAACACTCAAATCAGTCTACAAAATTTACATATACATGCTCAGAATCGACCGATTAAGAGATTTAAAACAGATCTTAGGTGGTTTCATGTCCATATTGATCATTTATTTACAAGGCGATTAAAGAAACCCTAGAATCTAAAAATTTGATCTGTTCTTGATGATTTCACGGTTGGAAATCTCTGATAATCATTCTCCAAGTACCTGAGATGAAAATAAACAATGTTATGAGCAGCAGGATCAATAAAAATCACGAGGAAAAGGACGACTGAAGAGAGAAGGTGTTTCGGCGAATGTCGCACACAGTGAGTCGGCGAAAGAGAAAAAGGTCGAATGAGTTTCATTCGCCCGATAGACTGTTATATACCCACAGTCATTCGCCGAATGAGACAGACGAAAGGTCGCTTGAAACTCAGACACATTCGCCGAATGTGATTGACGAATGAGTCATTCGTCACCACTCATTCGCCGAATGTGAATGTCGAATGAGACATTCGACACATCTCATTCGTCGAATGAGAGAAACTTGGTCTGATTGATTCGGTCGAATGACTCATTCGCAGAATGAGGTCATTCGGCCGAATGAATGAAATTTACCTCTCATTCGGACGAATGAGAGATTTTAACACCCAAAACACAAAATTTTTCAATATTTAGCATTTTGAACATCAAAATTTTGACAATTATGAAGATATGTCTGATTGGTTCAGGATTCAAATGTGACAAACATCTGAATATACAAATGATCATCTAAAATAAAATTTAAAATAGAAAATATTTTTGTATTTTTCTGAAACAACAAATACGACTGTACAAACAATAACTAAAGACAAATAAACACATATTTTTGTGAGAATTTCACTGATAAAATAACACATACTTCTAATCACATCACATTATTTTCAATGAATGCTTCACTTCAAACACAAGTTTATTATGATACAATTACTGATATATTTGTCCAATTCTAAACCAAACAATACTCAATTACTAAACAAACTTTATGATCACTCATATTTTCAGATCGAGTTTCCCATTTCATTTCACCATTAAAGATCAAAATCAGTTTAAAACTCATTTCTGCATATCTTAATACCAGTCATCATAAATTCAATAAGATTTCAACACTATTATCTTTTAGTAATTTTCATGTTCTATCCAAATGTACGGCTTCAGCTAGGTTTATACCAGCAATATGGCACGTGTATGGAATCGAACTTAATTTGTTCAAGTATTTCTCAAGCTTAATACCAGCTTGCATTAGGTTTTCTTCAAGCTTAATACCAGCTTGTTTTTCTTTTTCTTCAAGCTTAATACCAGCTTGTTCTTGTTTTTCTTTTTCTTCAAGCTTAATACCAGCTTGCTTTTATTTTTGTTTAAAACCTCATTTGATTCCATGATAACCGGTGTATGCTTGATTTAAGTCGAAAACTATTTCTCACTTAAATGGTTTAACAAAACAGATCCCACTGATCAGACTGTCTAAGATATCACAAAGTGTTTATACATTTTGTAGAGTCGGCCTATCAGTACATCCCATCACAATTTTCTTGTGTTTAATGCTTATACATTCATTTCTGCTTCTATGACATAATAGATTAATGTATTACTTTATAAAGAAAACCATCTCAATTTTTAATTTTTCTATTGTTTTTGTATTTTCAATTTTTCAAATGTTTTTGGTTTTTCAATTTGCATATATCTCCCCCTAAAAACCTAAAAACATAAAATCTTTTTGAGTTTTTGTATATAGAAGAAACTAGACAAGAAAATTAAAATAAAATTAACTAAACAAAACAAAAGCTATTTAAGAAAGACGATGATCATTTGTTAGATTCAGATGAAGATAGGACTTCATCCTTTTGGAAAACACCATTAGCCGATAACAGATATAGAAATCTGGGTTTATCAAAAGCTTTTGTGAAAAGATCGGCTTTCTGGTGTTCGGTGTGAATTTTAACAACATCGATTAATTTCTTTTCAAAACAATCACGTATGAAGTGATATTTAATGTCGATGTGTTTTGTTTTGGAGTGCTGAACAGGATTCTTAGTGACAGCTATGGCAGCAGTATTATCAACATAGATAGGAGTGTTAGAAAAATGTAACCCATAGTCCCTGAGTTGCTGTTGTATCCAGATGATTTGAGAACAGCAACTAGCAGCAGCAATGTATTCAGCTTCACAGGTTGAAGTAGACACCGACGTCTGCTTCTTGCACTGCCAGGTAACTAATCGGGTTCCAAAGAACTGACATCCTGCAGATGTTGACTTGAAGTCTCTTTTGCAGCCACCATAATCAGAGTCACTGTATGCAATGAGCTCAAAGTTATCATCATTAGGGTACCATAAACCAAGATCCGGTGTACCCTTCAGATAACGCATAATCCTTTTGACAGCAATGAGATGAGATACTCTTGGTTTTGACTGATAGCGTGCACACAAGCAAGTAGCGAACATGATATCTGGCCGAGAAGCAGTGAGATACATAAGAGATCCGATCATTCCTCGGTACAGAGTGGCATCAATTAACTCCCCCTTTTCATCTGGAGTAATCCCGTGATTAATCGCCAGTGGGGTACCAGCAGGCTTTGCATCAGACATACTGAACCGGCTCAGAATGTCAACAACATATTTGGTTTGATGAATGAAAATCCCTGCCTCAGACTGATCCACCTGCAATCCTAAGAAAAACTTCATCTCTCCCATTGAGCTCATTTCAAATTTCTCTTTCATAACCTTCTCGAATTCCTTGCACAGACTATCATTAGTGGAACCAAAGATTATGTCGTCCACATACACTTGCACCAAGAGCAAATCACCGTCCTTCTCACGAATGAATAATGTGCAGTCAATGACACCTCTTCTGAACCCGTTATTCAGAAGGTGAGTAGAAAGTGTCTCATACCACGCTCGCGGAGCTTGATGCAATCCATATAAAGCCTTGTCTAGCTTGTAGACTTGGTCACGATTCAATGGATCCTCAAACCCGGGAGGTTGACTGACATATACTGTTTCACTGATCACACCATGAAGGAACGCACTCTTGACATCCATTTGATACACCTTAAACTTCTTAAAGGATGCATAAGCCAAGAAGATACGAATTGCTTCGAGTCTAGCAACCGGAGCAAACACCTCATTGTAGTCCAAACCCTCTATCTGTCTGAATCCTTGAACCACCAGACGTGCCTTGTTTCGCACTATGATCCCGTGATCATCTTTCTTGCAACGAAGAACCCATCGAGTGCCAATGACTTTTGCACCTTTTGGTCTGTCAACCAATTGCCAGACACCTAACTTTTTGAACTGTAGAAGTTCTTCTTGCATTGCATCAACCCAGGATTCTTCCTTGAGAGCTTCAGTGACAGTACGTGGTTCAACTTGAGAAATAAAGCAGGAATGAGCACAAAAGCTTACATCTGCAAAATCAAGAATGTCAGCAAGACCGCCTGAAGAAATCTGATTTCGAGTCTTCACTCCATCCAAAGGACTCCCAATAATATTTTCCTGAGGATGAATGCGGTTAATTCGTCCAACAGGATGAGCTGGAACCTCAACCTCAGGATCTAGGTTATTCAGATTCAAATCCTCAAGACCTGGTACAAGATTATCAACACCTGGTTCAGGAGCAGCCGGATGAGGATGATTGTCATCTGTGTCTGAGCTGTCATCATGTATCTGTGTGGTTGGAACAGATGCAGAGGAAGGTTGCATAGGTTCATCAGGTGCATTCTGTGCATCATACAGCATCTGAACTGCAACATCTTCATCTGAATACATGGGGGCCATATTGAATGAATCAAAAAGACTAGAATAATCAAACATCCAATCTGGGCCTTTTCCAGGTGGGGGCATAGAATATTTCTGAACATCAACATGGTACCACTCCTCCACATTATGAGTTGAAATGTTGTAAACTCTTTTATTTGGAGTGCTGTACCCAAGAAAGTACCCTTCTTCCACCTTCTCATTGAACTTGCCCTGCTCATGTTTCTTAAGCATAGTGCACGGTGCACCAAACGGTTCAAGATACTTAAGATTTGGCTTTCTGTTATGGAGCAGTTCAAAGCAAGTCTTCCCATGTCTTTTCACAATGAGAACCCGGTTCAATGTATAGCAAGCATTTGCTACAGCTTCATTCCAGAACTGAACCGGCAGAGATGAATCAGCAAGCATGGTTCTAGCAGCCTCAATCAATGTCCTATTTTTGCGTTCAGCAACACCATTCATTTGTGGAACATATGGAGCACTAAACTGTTGCACAATGCCTTTTGCATTACAAAAATTCTCCATGTTGTGATTTTTGAACTCCGTTCCATTATCTGTTCGAAACTGACGAATCTTGAGCTTATAAAGTGATTCAAGTTTGGTAACCAACACTTGAATGCAATCAAACGTTTCAGATTTCTCCTTCAAAAAGAAAACCCAAGAATATCTGGAATACTCATCAGTGATGACAAGACAGTATTGATCTCCAGCAATACTCTTCCGATTCACAGGACCAAACAAATCCATATGGAGAAGCTCAAGAGGAACATTGATTGAATGAAACTTTTTCAGCTTGTGAGACTGCTTAGATTGCTTTCCCTTTTTGCAAGATACACAGATATCAGACAGCTTAAAATTCTTTAGGCTAACTCCCTCAACCAGACTATTATGAACCAAATGATTCATCTTGCGTAAACTCAAATGACCCATCCTCTTATGCCAAAGGATTGAATCTTTCTCAGTTGCCTTTGTCATAAAACATGAAGCTGTGGAGGATGTAGTTGAAGCTGTGGCCATGTTGAGAACATATAAGTCTTGCTTTCTGGGAGCGGACATCAAAATCCAATCTTCAGGAATCTTAACACCTTGCTTTAGAATGTAGCATTTGGAATCATCAAATAGCACTTTGTACTCTTTGTCACAGATTTGTGAAACTGAGAGAAGATTGTTTTCCAACTGCTTAACATATCTGACTTTATCAAATGAAACTTGCCCATTTGTCAAAATTCCCTCTCCAGTAATGAATCCGCCTTTGTCACCGGCAAAAGATACATATCCACCGCGAACTGCATTCACATTGGTGAGCAAAGAAATATCACCAGTCATGTGCCTGGAAGCCCCACTATCAACTATCCAATTGCTGTTAACTCCAGCTTTTGGGGCAACCTGCACAACAAAGAGACAATCAGTTCACTTTTGGAACCCAAGCCTTTACAGTCTTGGGTTGACCCAGAGAGTCTCGGATCCATACATCAATCCATTTACCATCTGGAAGAGGCTTATCTGAGATATGTGGAACTGAATCCTCAGATGGTTTAACTTTCCAGATTGCATTTTTATCAAAGGAATTTTTCAGATAAATGGATGATGTTTTTGCTTGGTTAACTTTAAGCACAATTGGAACATCCAAAGTTTTCAGTTTCTCTTTACCCTTGTCTAAAAATTTTGTCTGGATTTGTTGTTTGGGTTTTGTTAGAACATGCTTAGTTACAGATTTTACAGGTTTGGTTAAAGCAGAATTCAGTTTTCTGAAAGAAACAACCTTTGGTCTGATCAAATGAGGGCAAAATCTAACAATGTGCCCAGTTTCACCACATTCAAAACAAACTTTTTCACCCTTTTTATGAAAATGTTTTAAATCAGAAAATGATTTGTGATGTGATTTAAAAATATTTGTTTTCAAGTTGTCTTGATTAAAACCCAATCCTTTTGTCCCTTTGTTACCAACAAAAGCTGACTTGGTAACACACTTAGCTTCAGACTCTTGTGAAGCTTTTACAAAGCCCAATTCTTTGTAAATCTTTGAGTTGCAGATTGGGTCACCTTTCATGACAACAGGGGTTTGATTCTGAGTAGTACTATATTTAGGTGAATAATCTGATTCATCCTCAGAATCTGAGACCCAATCTTCAACCATTCCATCCACCCGAGATCCCTCAGACTTTGATAAACTCTGATTTGTACTCAGACCAATTGGATCAATTACTAATGGAGTAGTGACTTGAAAATCCTTAACGTCTTTGTCATTTGGTGTATTGACAAAGGCGTTGAGGATTGGTGGAGGACAATTCTGATAGTTAACCTTTCCCTTTCCCTGTTGATCAGTACCCCTACTGATCATGTGCTCAATAATATAAGATGAGCTCTCATAGCTCTTGAGCTTCTGTCCTAGGGTCTCATAGTCACACTCGACTATTGCTAACTTCTTCTAGATCTCATTGATGGTATTGAGATAAGAAGTTATAGCATCTTGCTTATTCAGCACTGCGATCTCAGCCTCATGCAATTGTCTATTTAGAAGATCAATTTTAGCTTGAAAATCTTTTTCATTAGATTTTAAAACTTTGTTAGCTTCAATGCATAAGTCGAGATCGTTCATCAAAGCACTATTATGTGTCTGATAAGCAAGGACCTTACTCCTAAGGTAAACACAATTAAAACACTCTGAATGTGAAGATGAACAATCGGTGTATACCTGCTCAGACTCTGATGAAGCAGAAGAATTAACCATCAAGGCAAATTGAGTAGTAGAGTCATCCAGTTCTGCATCAGAATCCTGAGTGTCTGAATCTGTCATGCTGTCAGACTCTAAGCTTGATGCTTTAGTATCCTTTATCTCTGTTTCTCCCAAAGTGCTGTCCTCACTGTGATCTACAACCTGTTGAATCTTAGCAACACAAGCTTTGTCTTGTTCTCCTTGATCTGTATTGAATCTGAAATTCCAGTTCACCCCTTCATCATGTTGTACCATCAAAGCTTTGCTTGCAGAAGATGAAGAACCAGCTTGAGTAGGAGAATCAATGGGAACCAATCTCCTTTCTGGATTTGAAGTAGTAGATTTCTGTTGCTGAAATGGATTCTTGTTGCCTGCTTTCTTCGGTTGCTTGCACTGTCTGGCAAAATGGCCCTTCTCTCCACAGTTGTAGCATGTCACCGATGCCATATCAAATCCAAACTTAGACTCCTTGTTTAAATTTATGTCTTTACCAGTTCTCTTCACAAAATCCTTAGCTCTTCTCACAGCACTTGCCAAAGCCCACATAATATCAATCCTTTCCATGTCATCAGGATCTATCTGAGAATAGTCATCATTGGTCAAATAAGGATTGCCGATCTGACCAGCAACTAAACCATCATATGAGCTAACCAATGTAGACAAAAGACCCATATGCTCTTTAGCAATCTCCACAGTGACCTTGTCAAAGTTGTCTGTTTTCAGACTGGCAGTAGGCTGATGATGCTCTTTTTGTGAACTGGATGAAGATGACTGACTGAATTGAATCTGAGCCGTAGATGGAGCTTCAGATGTCTGAGAAACAAAAGCAGTCTTTAAAGGAGCATGAGTAGTTGATTTATCAACTGTGGGAGTAGAATAGTATAAGGAGGGGTCCTGAACTTGAACTACTCTCTTGGCTTTCCATTTGTTTTCTATCTCCTGCTCTTTCAGCTTCTGAATGAAATCATTGATATCCATATGTGCCAGCATCTGGTTCTGCTTGAGTACCATCAAGAATGACTCCCACTTTGGAGGTAGAGCATCCGCCAAACACTGAATTTTCTCTTGAGTAGTAGTCTTGACCTCATGATTGAATAACTCGCTCAAAAGATGATAAAACCTAGCAATCAGTTCATCCAGTGACTCATTTCCCACATACATAAAGCTATTGAATTCCTTTCTCAATGCTTTTGACTTAATGCTCTTTAAAGCATCATTCCCTTCATATCTTTGTTGCAAAGCATCCCATAAATACTTGGAAGATGTAAACTGTCTAAACTGATGGAAGATATCAGTAGCAATGGACTGTGATAAAATAGCATAAGCTTTCTTCTCATAGTCATAAAGCTTCCTTTGAGGCTCAGTCATCCGTGTGACTAGCATAGGAGTTCCATCTTCATTTAGAGGCCTCAGATAACCTCCTTCAATCATCATCCATAGATTTGTATCCACCCCATTAATGTGAATCTCAAACCTATACTTCCAATGAGGATAATCGTCTAAGGTTAGTAACTTAGGAGCTTTGTTGGAGTTCCCCGTCTCATTCTCTGTTAACAGTAGAGTCTGAATACGATGATTCTGGTTTGCCATAAGTGCTAAATCCTCCATATAATCAGAAATGATAAAATCCAATACTTAGAAAAATTTTCAGAATGAAGGGCCGAATGAAGATGATTATGGCGAATGAATGATCGAATAAGGTGATTCGCCGAATGAGAGTAGAGTATGATGCTATTCGCCGAATGACTGGTCGAAAGAAGGCTATTCGCCGAATGACTAGAATGAAAGAGCTATTCGCCGAATAAGTGCTATTCGGCGAATGAAGACTGATTCGGCCTAACTTATTCGGCCGCAATAGTCATTCGGGCGATCTGGGGTTTTCAACAACGAAAATCGTGATAACTAGCTATTTTGACCAAATCTATGCACCAAATTTGGTACAGAACATCATGACATGATAATCAACCAATTGGAAAAAGGTTTTGACAAACACACCACAAAAACCCACGGATTTGCAATAAAATAGTGACTTGGAGAACAAGAAACTTAGGGTTTATGAAAGTTACGAAAATCAGGGTTTTGGAAAACTGAGATCTGATGATTTAGAGTGGAAATCGAGTAGAATCTAGAGCCAAAGCTCTGATACCACTTTGTAGGACCTTCAAGGAGCTCGGAAACAATCCGATTCCTATGGAAATCTACCCAACAGCCGCTGGAATAGTGCGGAATCCTATTCCAGGGTTTTCCAATCGAAATCAATAGCAACCGTGGTGATTCGATGGTGTAGGAAGAACTTGTAGACAAGAATCGAACACCACGGGTTGAGAATCGAACTTGGACGATCAATGGCCGCTCTAATCTCCTAGGGTTCGACTCTGGAATCTCAGGAAAGAAGGAGGGCTCTGGAAAAGTTAGTATTGAAATGATTTGAACCAGTATATATAGGCATTAGTCATTCTGCCGAATGAGAGGCCGAAGCAACTCATTCGGCGAATGGCTTCTGTCGAATAAGTAATTCAGTCGAATGGGTCATTCGGCGAATGACTCATTCGACGAATGTAGACATACTCTATTCTCATTCGCCGAATGACTTCATACTCTAGAGTCATTCGGCCGAATGAGCAATACTCATACTCAATTAAACAATAAACCAAATCACCCAATCAAATAATCAAATAGTTAAACATAAACATTAAGAACAATATATAAAAAGACAACTTCCATTAATAACTTGAATTTTACATGATAAGTAGTACAAAATAGAACTAGGGACATTACATGTATCAACATATAGTTTCTATCTTATAGCTGCACAAGATATACAAATGAGATTCAGAATGTCATCAAAATATATGCATCCAAAAAGCAAGCTAGGTCTTCTAAAAAGTCCTCTAGCTTAATCACTGATGCTTGTTAACTAGACTTGTTCGTCGCCTGAGAAAACATGCATTTAAACAAAGACAACACTAGGTTGGTGAGTTCATAAGTTTAGTTATTTAAAAGCTTTCAGAGTTATTTACACAACATCTTGTAATACTCAAGTCTTAGTTATTATCATTTGGCATTAAGTCATCCCCATGTCCTCTCTATAGATACACCTACAGATAGGATATTGTCCAGTCAAGCATGCTTATATATAGGGCATACGTAGGGGACAAGCCCCAGCCGACATCCCACCACACACTTGACAGAACTCAATACGACCTGTATTGTAGCTATAGATATCCATTTCATCCCCCATAGGCTTAATCATAATCAAAATCGCCAATAGGATAAACCATTACATCATCATGATATTAACATAACACAATAGGTTTCCGAGTAGTACAGTTCTCCATAGTTATAAATGGTGGATTACCACAGTTATTAATGGTGGTATTACTCTTTGACTTACTATTACTCACATATGTTTAGGAAGTGAGAGCAAGTCTGACACATAGTCATATCCCAATAGGTGATCAGAATTTAATTGACCACATTGCAGCCACCACAAAGGAAAACCACAATGTCCTCAATTAAATCCGGATTCATTAGTTTTCACCAGACCTCACAACTATCTGCCACCACCTAATGACATGAGTGAATTCAATCTCTCAGTCTGCCATTCCACAGAATAGAAGTGGTGAGATAATTAGCAGACATTATCATACTCTCATCACCCATGTCAGAAATGATGGAGTTGGAATAGGCTGACTAAAAATCAAAAGAGCTCTCATAGTTATCAACCCATAGTCATCAACTCATAGCAATCCAATAGGCATAACACACATGTTCTCATAGGTATAACAGATCAGTTCGCTCAGAATTAATTGCAATTATTCCCAAAGACTTAACATGTATAATTTTCCTTAGAATTAATAAAATAATTCAATAGAAATAGCATGTATTCCTCATGAGAATTACAGTGTAATCACAGAGTAATAATAGTTTTATCGCTTAGTAATCGTAGATATTGTCTAACAGAAATAACAGTTATAAACTCACAGTCATCAAATTCTACATAATAAGGGATATAGTTATAATAACAAAGTAAAAACCTTATTACTGTACAGTGTACTAAAACATTTAATAAAAGTTTTAGCATGTTCTCAACCCCGCAGTTAAAACCAAAAGATTAGTAAAAAGGGGCATATGAATTCACCTGGTAGTAGTAGCGGTTGACTTATACTCAAGAATTGCACGCACTCATTTTTTGTTGTACAGATGTTGTGTTCAACCTGTGTTTGATTTGTTTGTGTTCGACATTGTTAAAATTAGTATCTGTTTAATAGTCGTGGTGAAATTTGTGCGATCCGACTAAGTGTCCTAAAGATCACTCTAGTGAGTTACTAGTTTTGTAACTATTTAGTTTTATGATGTTATCCCTAATAACCTTTACCTAAATCATTTAACCCATTATATCTAAGTGGGGTTTGTAAATAACACGTGTTTTAAATCGTTATAAACATTAGGATTTAAGCTTTCATACCCCACACTAAATGTTAAACTTACTTTAAAGAAATAATGTTTTATTAATAATTTATGTTTATATTGTAAAAGAACTTTATTTGTATAGTGTTAATTAAAATAATTTTAACAAACGATCAAGTTTTATCTATAAAACTAAATTTGAGTTGTAGTAATCCCCCTTTTTTTAAACTAATGTTGATGGCGTTGGATCAAATAGAACCATCATAAATGAGACCAATATCGACTAAAGCGTGGAGCCATATTGTAGATATTATCACCTCCTATGCAGCCCCATCAATTTAATATTGTTTAAACTTGTTAGATTACATAGCCATGGAACTCGGTGACCTTAGAAACCGGTTAACTCATTACCTAAATCCATGATCTTTCTTTGACATTATTGGTAATAAATCTCATTTGCAGGCCCTTTTGTTGTTTAGCATAAATGGGTTTAAAACTAGTTCCACTTGAATATTCTATCTGGGGTGAATACTAGTTACATCGAGTCAAACATTTATGCTATGACAAACATTTTATTGTGTATGCTGGTTTATTGGACAAACATTAAGTGTTGAACTCGTATTAAGCCCTCACAAAGTCTTACCGTTAATGTACAAACAACGTGGTAGATTTGGATGTATCCATTAGGGAATGACTAACCCCACGGGGCACTATGTTGACTGGATGTCATAACCCGTGCAAACTCTGACCTAACTTTCTATGCATACGAGGCATAGCGGAGGCAAGGACAAACAAGTCTAGTTCAGTAGTGACGCACTGTCACTTTGGGCCTAGGGCTCGGTACTAACATTTGATAAACAGCATGACACACTTTTATTACTATATGTATATCAAAACATGTGAACTCACCAACCATTGTGTTGCCACTTTTTAAACTTGTATTCTCAGGTAACTGACAGGATGATGGACATCCAGGAATGCACATTTAAGGAACCGAGCATAGGGACATTCATTCATTTCTGCTTATGTTTAGTTTTTGAAAACAATTACATTCGGTTTATGTATTCAAACATATTTATTTCCGCAGTATATAAAAATCATTTTCAGCTGCTATGATTTGAAACTATTATTCCGCTACAAACTATTTTACTTAGTGTATGTGTCAAACTTTGGAATTGTAAACGCATATAGAGTTGTTCTATATGACCTTGAGCTGTGATTCTGGACACGTCACGCCCATGTGGACTGACACCACGAGTGGGAATTTGGGGGTGTGACAGTAAATATAACCCAACAGGATTCAAAAATTAGTATACTGAAAAAGAAGCCTTTAATGGGTTGTTTCCTGTTTATTGGTTTCTTCTAACCTGTACAAGGGAAAATTGATTTTACATACACAATATCATAAACACAGCATGTTCTGAAAATGATGACCATGACTATTAAGTAGTATGCATCCATAACATACATGTGTAGAACACACATAACACACAAGCCAAATTCATAGTTGGTCAGTAGTGTTTAGCCTTTAGCTTTTATAAACACACAAAAAACATCACCCTACAAGTAATAAAATTAGGTTTAACCATATCAAATTATGAGCAACCTAAGACTTCCAAACCAGGCAACAAACTAAAAAAATTAGATTAAACAATGCATAACAATTATCTAACATAAATTTATGAAGAGGCATACCAAATTCAAAGGTAGCGAAGCAGGATGAGCCTAGTGAAGAGCCTTCTTCTCCGGTTTCAATTTTCATCGATTAAGCCCTAAATCGACTTCAATTCAAAAGCAGCGACGCAGGATGAGTGAACTAGAAGGGTGTGGTCCGATTGAAGAGAAGTCGCATTCTTTAAAGAGCCAATTCTACTTTTTGGAGCCAAAAGCGTTTTGAAATTCGAATTTGGATCCATTGCTTCTATTTTCATGTGTGAATCGTTCAGAAGCGAACAATCCAAGAAAATCAGATTACCACTTTCGTCTTCCTTTATCAGGAAGTTCTGGGGTTGAGAATCCTTCTGATCGAGAAAAAAAATCCGATTGACCTGGTTGAGATATTAACTGATTAAGGTAAGAAGAATCAAAGGGGAACGGTGATCAATCGAACGATTACCTAGTTTGGAGGGAAGATGCCGATAATGGTATAGCAATATTGGGGAGATGGAAAGCATAAATCAGGGTTTCAATTGGGATTCCACGTTTAAGAATATGATGGAGTTGATTTAGGCTTAGTTTGGTTGTACTACATGCTTGTGTAGTTGTATTTTTCTTAAGTTTAAGACACTTGACTTCTACTCTCTAATATTCATTATGAAGTAGTATAGATTTAGTGATCAACCATAATTTCTGATTGAGTTACCCATTCTAGTCAACTTGTAAATGTCAAAATTAGTTTATGACTCATCTCTGCATAACTTAATACCTACGATCATAAATTCTATAAGGTTCCAATTTATTATATTTTTAAAATTTTCTTATGATAACATTCTAAAGTTCAACATGTTCTCTTGGACGGCTTCAGCTTGGTCTTTACAAAGCAATATGGCACGTGTCAGACTATGTTGACTGAGATTATGTTCTATCCAAATGGATGGCTTCAACTACGCTGCAACCCAGTGTATGGCACATGTATGGAATCGAACTAATTTTTTTGTATTTTTCTAGCTTATCCAATCTGAATGGACGGCTTCAACTAGGCTGTAACCCAGCATATGGAACGTATACAGAGTCGGGCTTACTTTTATTTTTATGTGATTCAATCATTCTTATCCAAATAGATGGCTTCAACTAGGCTGTGACCCAGCAATGTGGCACGTATATGGACTTGAACTCTTGAATCTTTGGAAACCTCGTAAAATCCTATGATACCAGGTGTACACATGATTTCAATTATAATCTGTTTATCCCTTAAGTCAGTCTCCTAGACTAGATCCCATAAATCAGACAAATTGATCAATCACTAATTGTCTAAAACTTGTAAAGCAGGCCTATCAGTACATCATACCATAACACCCATGTGCTTTAAGTTCATTCACTCAATTTTGCTTTAAACGAATATGAATGGGAATACATCACTTACCAACTAAGACTTTCTCATTTTCACAATTTTTTAATGTTTTTGGTTTTTCAGTGTAATACTTTTTCTCCCCATAAAAATCTAAAACATAAAATCTTTTAGGGTTTTTGAATAAGCAAACGAAATGAAAAGCTATACACATAAAAGTATAATCAAGATGACGAAAAATGATCATTTGTTTTACTCAGTAGAAGGAATGACTTCAGCTTTCTGAAAGACACCATTAGCCGATAACAGATATAAAAATCTGGGTTTATCAAAAGCTTTAGTATAAAGATCGGCTTTCTGGTGATCGGTGTAAATGTTAACAACATCGATCAGTTTCTTTACAAAAATCACGTATAAAGTGATATTTAATATCGATGTGTTTTGTTTTTGAGTGCTGATCATGGTTTTTAGTGACAGGTATCGCAGCAGTATTATAAAAAAAATATAGGAGTGTTAGAGAAGTTTAATCCATAGTCCCAGACTTGTTGCTGAATCCAGGTGATTTGTGATCAAAAACTTGCAGCAACATTGTATTCAGCTTCACATGTGGAAGGAGACACTGACGTCTGCTTCTTGCACTGGCAGGTAACTAAGAGTTTTCCAAAGAACTGACACCCCGCAGATGTTGACTTGAAATCTCTCTTCCATCCACCACAGTCAGAGTCACTGTAAGCAGTATGTTCAAAGTTATCATCATTAGGATGCCATAAGCTTAGATCCGAGGTACCCTTCAGATAACAAAAAATCCTTTTCTCAACAATGAGATGAGATACTTTAGGTTTAAATTGGTAGCATGCACATAAGCAAGTAGTAAACATGATGTCTGGCATAGAAGCTGTGAGATATATGAGAGATCCGATCATTCCTCGATACAGTTTCGCATCAATTAACTCCCCCTTTTCATCTGGAGAAACCCGCGATTAAGAGCCAGTGGAGTACCAACAGGTCTTGCATCTAACATATTGAACCGGCTCCGAGTGTCACCAACATATATGGTTTGATGAATAAAAATCCCTACCTCAGACTGGTCCACCTGCAATCCAAGGAAGAACATCATCTCTCCCATGGAACTCATCTCAAACTTATCTTTCATAACCTTTTCAAAATCTTTGCACATAACATCATTTGTGGATCCAAAATTAATATCATCCACGTATACTTGCGCCAAGAACAAATTACCATCCTTTTCTTGAATGAAAAACGTGCAGTCAATGATACCTCTTCTGAACCCGTTGTTCAGAAGGTGAGTAGAAAGTGTCTCATACCACGCTCGCGGAGATTGGTGCAATCCATATAAAGCCTTGTCCAAATTGTAGAGTTGGTCATGATGTAATGGATATTCAAACCCGGGAGGTTGTTTGACGTACACTGTTTTATTTAACACACCATGAAGGAATGCACTCTTGACATCCATCTAATAAACTTTGGACTTCTTCTAAGATGCATATGCCAAGAAAATTCTAATTGCTTCAAGACGAGCAACCGGTGCAAACACTCCATTATAGTCAATCCCTTCAATCTATCTAAAACCTTGCACAACCAGACATGCCTTGTTTGTGACCACGATCCCATGATCATCACGCTTAGTGCGAAGAAAAAATCTAGTGCCAACCACTTTAGCACCCTTAGGTCTATCAACAACATGCCAAACACCAAGTTTCTTGAATTACAACAGTTCTTCGTACATCGCATCTACCCATGATTCTTCTTTTAGTCCTTCTGTAATTTTTCTGGGTTCAACTTGGGAGATAAAACATGAATGGTCGCAGAAGTTTACATCTCCAAAGTCAAGTACGTCAGCAAGGCCACCTGAAGATAACTTATTTCGAGTCTTCACACCATCATTCACATTTCCAGTGATGTTCATCTCAGGATGCATGTTGTTTATTCTGCAAATAGGATGAGCAGGAACAACAACATGTGGATCAAGATTGTTAAGATTAAGATCCTCAAGAACAAGAACTATATTGGCAACATCTGGTTCTGCAGCATATGGATAAGAGTCATGATCGTCTGAGTCTGAAGTGTCATCATTTGTCTGCACATGATCTGGAACAGATGAAGGTTTCACTGGTTCATCCGGTGCACCCTATGCATCATACATCATTTGAACAGAAACATCTTCATCAAAGTACATGGGAGGTATGTTGAAGGAGTCAAATAGACCAGTATAATTGAACACCTAATCGGGACATTTTCCAGGTGGCAGCATAGTATATCCTTAAACATCCACATGTTACCTCTCCTCCATATTGCGAGTTGACATGTTGTAAACCCTTTTATTTGGAGTATTGTACCCAATAAAATATCGCTCTTCTAGCTTTTCATTGAACTTGCCTTGCTCATGTTTCTTAAGCATCGTGCATGGTGCACTAAATGGTTCAAGATACTTAAGATTTGGCTTTCTGTTATGGAGCAATTCAAAGAAATTCTTCCCATGTCTCTTGGCAATTAACACCCGTTTCAAAGTGTAACAAGCATTACCAACTGCTTCATTCCAGAATTGAGCCAGTAGGGAGGAGTCAGCAAGCATAGTTCGAGCAGCCTCAATTAACTTTTTGTTCTTATGCTCAGCAACACCATTCATTTGAGGGACATATGGAGCACTAAACTGTTGGACAATTCCATGTTGATTGCAGAAATTCTCCATGAAGTGATGCTTGAATTCTTTCCCATTATCTGTTATGAGCATTCGAGCCTTGAGCTTGTAAAGTGACTCGAGGTTAGTTACAAGAACTCGAATGCACTCGAACGTTTCAGATTTTTCAATCATGAAAAACACCCAAGAGTATCTGCAGAACTCATCAGTAATGATCCAACAGTATTGATCTCCAGCAATGCTCTTGCGGTTGATAGGACCAAACACATCCATGTGTAGAAGCTCAAGTGGACAGTAACTGAGTGAAATTTTTTGAGTTTGTGAGACTGCTCGGTTTGCTTTTCCTTTTTGCATGATGCAGACATCAGATAGTTTGAAGTTCTTTAAATTCACTCCTTCAACTAGATTGTTATGAACCAAAATGATTCATCTTGCGTAGGCTCAAATAACCTATCTTCTTATGTCAAAGGGTATAATCTTTCTCTATTGCCTTAGACATAAAACATGAAGTTGTAGAAGATGTAGTTGAAGTTGTGGCCATATTAACAGCATAAAAATCATGCTTTCTTGGAGATGACATCAAAATACAGTCTGCTGGAATTATGATACCTTGCTTGAGAATGCAGCAGCTTGAATCATCAAATAGAACTCTGTATTTATCGTCACAAATTTGTGACACCGAGAGAAGATTATTCTCAAGCTGCTTCACGTACTTAACTTTGTCAAATAAAACTTCACCATTTGAGAATTCCTTCTCCTGTAGTGAAGCCTTCTTTATCTCTTGCAAATGCTACATATCCTCCTCTAATTTCATTGACATTGGTAAGAAGAGCTATGTCTGTAGTCATGTGCCTTGATTCCCCAATATCAACGATCCAAGTGTTGTTAAGAGCAGCATTTGGGGCAACCTGCACATACACAAATCATTAGTTGAAATTGGGAACCCCAAGCCTTTATAGTCTTGGGTTGACCCAATGAGTCTAGGTTCCTCATTTCAATCCATTGTCCATCCTGAGTAATTTTATCTGAAAGATTTGAAAATTTTTCAATGTTTGGAATTGAAGTCTCATAAAACTTTGCCTTCAAGATAGTATTTTTGCTAAAAGAGTGTTTCAAATAGACAGAGGATGGTTTGGATTGTTTGACGGAAGCTATCTTGGGTGTATCCTGATCAACAATTATCCTTTTTCCCTTATCTTGATACTTTATGGGATTTGGTTGTTTGGGTTTGACTTGAGGTGGGTGTTTAACTGATTTGACACCATTAGGAAAAGACTGATTGCTTTTTTTATTTGGTGCATGACGTGTTCTACTCATATGGGGACAAGATCTAGCAAGATGCCCCAAAGCACCACATTCAAAACAAATCTCTTTTATCTTTTGAAGAAAACAATTTGGTTTTGGTCTGAAACAGTTTGTTTTTAAATTTACAAACATTGTTTCTATGCAAATTGTTTGATTTAGTTTTGTCAATTTTAAAACCCAAACCCTTTGTCCCACTGAAAACAAGATCATCAGTCTTGTTAGAAACATTTTCTTCAAAACTGTGTGAAGCCTTCACAAAGCCTATATAGTCTTTTAAAATTTTGAAGTCAAAGAAGGTACTTTTCCATTTGATGGGATTGGGTCAACCTTTTTGACACAAGATGTCTGATTCTTAATAGTAGCAGCACTGGATGATGAAGACAAATCATCCTCAGAATCAAAGACCCAATCCTCAACCACACCCTCTACAAATGATTCTTCAGAAGATGAAGAATCCTCATTTGAAATAATCTCAATAGGATAAATTACCAAAGGAGTTTTAACTTGAAAATATTTGATTTCTTTATCATTTGGTGAATTGACAAAACAATATAAAACAGGTGGAGGACAATGGTTGTATTTAACTTCTTTACCCTACCCTTTCAGATCAGTCCCATAACTAATCATGTGCTCAATGATATAAGATGAGGTCTCATAACTCAAGAGTTTCTGTGACTCAATGTCTCATAGTCGCATTCAACAACTGCTAATTTCTTCTTAGTCATATTTATGGTATTGAGATAAGAATTGATGGCATGTTACTTGTTAAGCACAATGATCTCAATCACATGTATTTGTTTGTTCAAAGATTCAATTTTTTCTTGAAAATCCTTTTCATTTGATTTTAAAATGCGATTTTATTCAATACACAGATTGAGATCAATAATAAGAGCAACATTATGCTCTTGATATGCCACGACAACACTTTCAAGGTCAACACGGTGGAAACATCTGGAATTAAGTAATGGACAGTCATCATATACCTGACCATTCTAAGATGAGGAAGCAATATCAACCATGAAAGAAAATTGTGTGATGTGTTGATCTTCAGAATCAACATCAGTTCCTCCTAGGGTTATGAATCTTAAGAGCTTTCATCCTTTGATCCTGAGGACTCATCCAATCATGTTTCTTCTGAATCATTTTCTGCACTAACTTCAGCTTCTTCTTTGATCTTAGCAATACAACCTTTCTCATATGTTCCTTTATCAGAATTAAATCTAAACTCCCAGTTCTCCCCTTCATCATTCTGAACAATGAGGGCCTTGTTTGCATTTGAATAACTTTCCTAAGAAGGTGTCTCAATAGGAACTAAACATCTCTCAAGATTCGAAGAAGATGATTGTTGATTCTAGAATGGATTGTTGTTCCCTATCTTCATTGGTTTGTTGCACTGTCTTGCAAAATGTCCTTTGTCACCACATATCAAATCCAAACTTTGAATCCTTGCTGTGGTTTATGTCCTTCCCTGTTCTTCGAACAAAGTCTTTAGCTCTTCTTACTGCACTAACTAAAGCCCACATAATGGCAATTCTTTCCATTTCATCTGGATCAATATGTGAGTAATCTTCATTGGTCAAGTGAGGATTTCCAATCTGTCCTGCAAGCAATCCATCATATGAACTCACAAGAATTGATAAGAGACCCATCTGCGCTTTAGTTACTTCCACTGTCACTTCGTCAAAATTGTTATGTATTCAAGTTGATAAATGAATGGCTATCCTCTGAATGAGATATGGAAGTGGCATCATATTGATTTAAATGAGAGTGACTTGAACTGGGAACCTCTTTAATCTGAGATACGAATGCAGTCTTCAGTGGAGCGTTTGAGGAGGTTCTGTTTATAGTAGGAGTAGAGTAGTAGATAGAACGATTTTTAACTTGAGCTATTCTATTGGCTTTCCACTTGTTCTCTATCTCCTGCTCCTTCAACTTTTGAATGAACTCATTGATGTCCATGGTAGCAAGTATCTCACTCTCCTTCAGCACCATAAGAAAGGACTCCCACTTGGGAGGTAATGCATAAACCAAACATTGAATCTTCTCCTGAGTTATTGTCTTGACTTGATGATTGAAAAGCTCACCGAGAAGATGATAAAATCTGGTAATAAGTTAATTCAGAGACTCGTTTCCCATATACATAAAGCTATTGAACTCCTTCCTCAAAGCTTTAGAATTGATGTTCTTCAGTGCATCATTGCCTTCATATCTCTGCTGCAATGCATCCTATAGCAATTTGGAAGAAGTAAATTGCCTGAACTGATGGAATATGTCAGTGTCTATAGATTGAGACAGTATTGCATAGGCCTTCTTCTCAAAATCATATGATTTTTATTGAGGTTCAGTCATCCGAGTGACAAACACTTGATTTCCATCTTCATTTAGTGATCTCAAATACCCACTTTCAATCATCTTCCATAGATTAGTGTCCACCCCATTGATATGGATCTCAAACCTATACTTCCAATGTGGATAATCATCCAAAAAAAGCAACTTTGGAGCTTTGTTGGAGTTTCCTGTCTCCGTCTTTGTAAGCAAAAGTTTCGGGATCCTGTGGTTTTGATTTGCCATTAATGCAAGCTCATCCATATCGGTAGAAACGATCTGATTTGACACTTAGACAAAATTCTGCTACTTGGGACTAATGAGACTGATTTATGCAAATAACGAGTATGAATGACTAAATATTAAACGAATGAGAGGGCAAATTGTCATACCCCGAGCCGGCGGGGTAGGATCGGGTTTCCCCTACGGGCGGAAGGTTCCCGAGGCGCGATATCAAGAGTGATAATCGTGATGATCAGATTGCTTACATTGCACATGATTTATATAATGAGAAACTGCTAAATAAAATAGAATTACAAAGTTAAATTATATCAGTTAATTTTATAATTTAACAATGTAAATCTACTATCACATCATAAATTTTCAATCTTGTATCTGCACAAGTTATACAAAATAACTGTGTATGATGTCCAAAAGTATGCAGGTCCAAAAAGCTAGGTCCTCTATCAGATAACCTAGTCCAAAGAAACAACTCTTCAGTTGACCTGTTCGTCACCTGAGAAGTGATGCAAAAATAAAGTCAACACATGGTTGGTGAGTTCATATAGTTTAGTATTTGAAAATGATTTGAAAACCTCTTTCGGTAAAGACCCTAACCTCATTAACATCACATGTAATATCCATATCGGTATGCTTATATATAGGGCATACCCCTGGGTCGAGCCAACAAACCCGCCCAGACGCCGTCCCACCACATACTAACACGCATATGACACTGTTGTTAGTGATAATTAAGCATTTTTACCCTACACACCTCTGATTTAGATTATGCTTTTCAAAAATTGATTTGCCTTTGATTCTCTTGAGTTCATCATAAATATATGAATTCCCAAAAATCAGTGATAGAAATAAAATGTTAAATATTTAATTTAATAAATAAATAAAACATTTATATACAACTAAGACATGATGATTGGGCCTTAATTGACTCAATCAATTAGACTTAGTTGTTGGTGGTTGTCCAAGTTGTAACCTCTCACACGTGACCCATGTCAGGCATAACTCACAAGGAGTACACCTGAACTGAGCGTGATTTTAATGTTTTGCCCTTACAGCTTGACCAAATGGTCTTCTGTACATGCGGGGACTTTAAGGATATCCTGTGGTTCTTGATCTCTTGATTCTCATGATTTTTTACTTTGATATAGATTTTATTTGATAGTTCACGTTGTTGCCCGTATAGCCTGACTACAAGAGTCTTCTATACCTGAAAGGGACTTTATATGTGTGTTACACGTGGTCTTGATTCCCTATACAACTGACATCCACCTTAACTCGAATATTACTGATTTCATTAGATTGTAATGATTTCATTATTTCAATGATTCACACACATTTATGATTTCTGATTCCTTGAGTCTCTTGATCTTGACCTTTAGAATTCCCATGATTCACAATGATAATTGATTCTTGATTATGATTCTTGTTCTCAGATCCCACACTGAATTAGATTTCCTTTGAATATGATCATTTGATTTAGTTCGATTGATTTCGCTTTGAATTTAGATTCTTGAATTTGAGCTTGATGGACTAAGGGTTTATTTATAGTTTAAATTTAAAGTATTACTCGTAGGAGTAATTTAATTAACTTGATAATTTGATCTGTTTAATAATTACCTAGGCAGGAGTCTAGGAGTATCAACAAACATATATATGTAAAACATATGATAAATAAAAGCATTTAAATAAACAGTTTAAAATAAAACAGTTTACGCATGCTTCTCAGCCCCGCGTTTTAAAACAAAAATGTTAGAAAAGGGGCAATGAACTCACCTGTGTTGCTGTGCAAATGACCCACAAAAGATATGCGCGCTCTTTGGTTGTTCCCTATGTATCTTTAGCACCTGAGTTGTTTTAAAACGGATTCGAATACGATAAGTATATATAATAGACGTTATATCTAAGGCTTTGGTCTCGGTGTGCAACTATGTGTCCTAGCTTACTAATGTGATTCTAAGATTTCATCTATCTATACTATCTTATTACCCATTGATAACCCGTACCCCGAGTTTGTTCATCACAATTCTTTAATTAAAAATGTTATCTATTTATTCCATTTTAGGCTACAATCTTAGAAAACATCATTTGTTGCAACTTAATAAGTTTATAAATCATTACTTTCATTAAAATCTCATTTTGTTAATAAAAACATAAAAATTTTTAAAAGTGATGGGCCTAAGTTAAGCCCAATGGGCCAACCTCGGCCCCTTATGACACTTTGATTTCCATATAACTTTCGCTCAATGCCTTTGAATAACTTGTATTAGATAATTCAAATGACTCACCCAGATTTGTTACATGTTTGTTATGAAATTTTTAAGGATTTCGTGTTAATAATTAAATTAACACATCGGACATTAAGTTAATGTTCTGAACCTCCATGCATTTCTCGAGTGTTTTGAACTTAATAATATCCAACTTATGTTTTAGTTCATACTTTGATTCATGAAAACTCTTGTTAGTGAAATCTTTAATCCATGTTGCATGTTAGACTAATCTCACATGACTTGACACATGATCAACCTCATTATTCCTTAAAACATTTGTGTTTACCCCATTAGACTCTTATATTGACCCTCACAAAACACTCATGCATGCCTTTACGTGAAAATCCCCATGCAAGCATACACACACCATAAATCCATGCATACCATACGTGCACTCCATGCACTCACTCCCTACTATCCTACTTGCTATATGAACAACCGAATCACATCCTGGATCGATCAAATGATGCATGACCGAAAGAGGGGTGAGTGGTTTGGGCCGATTGAGCTGGGTCACGGCCGAAAGTCTTGGGCCAAAGGAGGGTCGACAGAATGAGGTGGCCGAATGTGGCTCTCGGCGACTGAGCAAGGCCGATCGAATGAGGGCAGCTCCAAAAAGGATTATGGCGAATGGCTGGCTAGCGAATGAGGGGATTGGCACTACATGGTTCATTCGGCGAATGGGGCTTGGTCATTCGGCGAAGGAAGGGTGGTTCGGCCTAGTCATTCGATGGCCTGAAACCCTTTTGCCATTCGGCCGACCTTGGGTACCCATGAGCAGCTCCCTAAAATCGAACCATAAGACCATAAAATGATGCATCACTCATTCCTACTTGTTCTAAGGCGGTTATGGAGTGATTTCTCTAAGGTTTTGAGGTGGTTGGGTTGGGTTCTAGAGGGGACTCGATCTAGGGTTTTCAAAACCCCAAAACTGAACCAAGAACAAGATTTTACCTCGATTTTCGACGGATTCAAGCCCAATCTGTTGTACTTCCTTGATCTACAAGTGATGGTGGTGATTTTGACACCAAGAACACACAAATTGGTGGGGATTTGAGTGTGAAATTTTATAGAGATGTGAAGATTTTTGAGAGAGGGAGTAGAGAGAGAGAGATGAACGTGAATGGTGTTGGTGGCTAGTGGGTGTGTGGTGTGTGGTGTAATGGCAATAAATGCCATAATAAATGTTAGTAAAATACCAGGGTTCGTTCGGGTTCGTTCGGTTTCGCGTGGTTTCACGTAGAAACGTAAATTTCTCGTCGTTTTCGTAACGTAACGATCCGGTTTTAAAAATAGGAGTTATAAAATTATTTTAGGTTGTGATTCCTAATAAATTAACTAAATATCTTCTTATTTATTTCTAAAAAAAATAAAATATTTAATTAACGTTTAAATCGAATCGCGCGGTCATCGCTCGTATTTGTTCGAATCGTCACCCGATCAAATACGACGATAATTACAATTTTCGATATGGTTTTATAATTATTAGACATCATTCAGAACGTTAAACTTTCAGATTTATTCGTACAGATCGTCACCTATACGAAAAATCCGCCAGTTAAGCATTCACGTAATGACATCCGTGTTATTTTGTTCTGTAAAGCCTCACATACATTTATACATAGTAAAATCCTAACACATAATCATATGATGGTTCTGTGTCGTCAGATAATTATCTGACTTACGAACCACTGTTCTGAACTTTGTTTTCAGAACTGATTCTGAATTTGTTCGTTGATGACATGAAATGAAACATGAAACATGAAATGAACATACATACAATGAAACACATAGAGTTCGTGGCTGACTTCTTGTTCGTTTTACTGTAGCGGTCACTGTTCCGGTGCCGGTTCCAGCACTGATGTTACACAAATGATGTGTTCAAATGAATGGGTCAACAAACTCGTGTGATTCTGAGACGAATGAAAAATTTTATTTGATTGCGGATTATTCGTGAAAGATTCTAAAGGACGAATGAAGTGATGAGGCGAATGAGTGGTCTAAAAAACGAATTAGCAGTCTAACTAGCGAATGAGAAAGCTATTCGTGCAGAATTATAACGAATGATGATCTATTTGTGTGAGAATTGAACGACTGAATAACTATTCCCCCAGGATGCCTATTCTTTTGGTAATATTTTCGCCCAGAGTGTCCATTTCTACGATCTGGGTTTTTGACAGCACAAAAATCCTTCAAATTTGAGTTTTAGTGCGAATTCTACCACTAAAATTGGTATACACCTTCGGGACAACATTCCTAACTTTGTGAATCAATGGATCAGCAAAAGAAACTCAGAAACACAAGTTTTATCATAAAAAAGTAAACATTTTAAGAGGAGAAAATAGGGTTTTGTAACATCACTGTATTTCGGGTTGTCCGTACATGTTTGATTGTACTATTAAGACCTGATATGATAATTGATAATTACTATAGATTACTGAATATTATCATTATTGGTATACATACTGAGAACACATTATTATAGCATAAACCATGGGAAGTTTAGTTGAAATACAAACTAAACAGAACAAGAGAGTTTATTGAAGTTGAACATATGTTATGGGTTGTTGATTTGGAATGGAAAGGAATTAGGAGTTTGGTTATTGATTGGTCACTAAACATAGTCAAGGACACATGGTCATGGTTTATCGAAATAGCGGTGAGACGGTGGCTGGGGCGGTCGCGACTAACCTAACCCTTGCATATCCCCTATACAGAGGCATATTTCGGTCTTTCATGGATGTTTCAGTGATGTGGTTTAGTGGGTCTGGATTCGGAAATATAATATCAAAGATAATAAAATAATGAACGCGTTTTTAGAAATGTTTACACGATGGTGAGGTTACGAATATAACTTAAACGTGAATATTAATTCAGAAATATTAACTTGATAATGTATTCGCGTGGGTGACGATTCACACGAATATAATTATTAGGAATAATATTCTTAAATAATATTCCATAAATCGTAAATCAAATCGAAATACGATACGAGCGTTGGATTCGGAAAGGTGACGATCTTTTCGAATACTTACGTAAGTAACGTGATACGACGAGATAACAAAATAATCTTAAACGATATTAAAAATAGGAAAAAGGAATTAAAAACGTTTATTAGGAATTACAACCTATGACGTATTTAAATGAATTGTTTTATTAAATAAATGATTTAACAAAAATTAAACGAAATCTTTTACGAAACAACGGTATTTAAATAAAATCAGTTTACGAAATAATCTAATTAAAAACATCTTATTAAAATGAAACAACATTATTTAAACGTGTTATGTTCTAATTTGGGGTTTTTCAATAAAAACCGAGCACTTAACACATTATGACGTGAAATAAACGAGACCAAGCACCGGAGAAAGAGGCGGGGTATAAATAGTGGAACCTACACAATTTTCCTCATTTTCACACAACCACTCTCTCTCTAGAAGTAAGGTTCGTCACCCATTTCTCTCTATAACTTCTCTCTAAGAGAACTCTCTCATTTCTCAACGGATTTACCAGATCTTTGTGCCCAAACGACCGCACGATCGAGGAGAACAAGAACCCACGAAGAAACCACACATTTGGGCGACATTTTGAGGTACATCTGAAGATTTCTTTTCGGTTTGTTTTCTAAGAACATAATGAGTTTATGGTTGCCAACGTTCGACCACGATTAGGGTTTTAGAGTTGTTAAACGAGACAGTACTAACCTATACAAGCCATGGATGTGGTTGTAACATGGAGAAATTCGAAAATGATGAGGTTGAACAGGTGGGCTGCCACGAATTGGATCGGCTGAACCTATGAGGTTGAGGGCTATGTCGGACGAACCCCTCTCCCAACCTAACTCTCACATGCTCGAACGAACCTTCATGTTGCCACAGCTTGCAGGTGCAGCGAACCCACTCTTATTCAGCCGAACCCCAAGGTCCACGAACCTGGGGTCATTGCACCGAAGCTTCTATAGCCGAACCTTGGGAACCCTTTGGATGAACCTTATCACTTAGGCGAACCATGGGGCTGCCGAACCCTCATGCTTGTGTCACGAACCTAGGACTCAATCAACCCTAAGCAACGAACCTGACCTACAAGCCGATTTGGCCGAACCTATCTTCAACTGCGAACCGTTCATTGGCTAACCTAGAATCTTGAACGAACCTGAGTTGGTTGATTCATGTGGGCGGACCTAATGCAATTGCCGAACCCAGGGTGCTGTTAGAAGGTTCACTGATTTCAGGGTTACCGAACCTAAGGTGTAGCTGAACTAGGCATAGCCGAAACTAGTATTGCCAAATAATCAGGGATGTCAAACTTATTTTATGAACCAAGGGAGTGGGAACACTAATGTTTAAAATCAAGGATAACCTAATGATCATGCATGCATGAACATTAGAAAACCACCATCTTTTCTCTCTCTAAAATACAAGTTTTAGAGATTTTGGGTTATCTATATATATTGAGAAACATTTTTATATAAATGAAAATAAGTGAGAATTATTAAACATAAAAGTTAGTTCTAAATAATTTAGACTATGGTGGTCAATAAAATGAGGTATGCATGCATGTGTGTATAGGTGTGTGATAATGGTTATCATTTTTATATATACATATCTATGGAGACACACACAAGACATCATAAATAATTATCATTGTCAACAAGTTAAGACTAACAAGTCTAAATTATATTGTAATGATGAGTACTTAGAAAATATTAGGTATTTCATTCTAACTTATATTTAACGAACTAATCAAGTGTAACACTTCATGAATTAAAAGTAAACACTTATGGTCACTAAATTGAAAAGAAAAGCATATACTTACAAACACAAACACGCGATAATTACAGGTTGTTGAGTTGTTTTGGTTTCATACACGTGAGCGCGCATTTTGCAAACATGCTGAATCTAAGGACTCAGGTGAGTTCTCATAACCTCCTTTTAAACTATTTTGTTTTTAAATTTGGACGTGGAACATGTATACCAGTTTTATATATTATTTTGATAACACATGGTTGACACCTGGTTTATCATTATGATATTCATACTATTATATTATCTCTATTTCCAAGAGTCGTTGTTGTTGACTTCAGTCATCCGCAATGATTGCATTATTGTCACTTGGATTATCATAGCTCCATGAGTCGTAGTTGTTCACTTCGGTCATCCGCAATGATTGCATGTATTGTCACGTGGATTGCCACAATTCCGTGGGTCGTTGTCTTTGACTTCGGTCAATCCCAATGATTTCATGTATTGTCACTTATATTATTTGAAATTATTGATGATTGAAATTAGTTGAATATATATGTGATTGATTATCTATGATCATTTGAAATATGTGAATGTGTGTTTGGGTTATGTGTTGGATTATCTCGCAGGTGCACATGTGGATTTTCGCAGAAAACTATAAACTTTTATAAATTTTTGTAAACATTTTGAAACATAAAACTTATGATTACTCACCAACTACTTTGTAGTTGACACTTGATTTTCTACATGTTTCAGGTAATGAGGAGAAGTAAGTAGAGCAGGATAGCTCTACATCTTTTAGGACATCATCACTTAGGTTCTTGGACATAGCTTAAATAACTAAAATTCTGAAGACTATAGTTTAGTTAGTTTAGCTAAATCTTTTGTGTAATTGATGTAACTATTTCATGATGAACATGATTTTTGATGTAATTGATTTTGTTGATTAATTGTTATGTGATGATTTAATTAGATGCCCACAAGCTTATGAACAATCTACACATCCCTCGTGGCATCCCGATGTTTCCGCCATAGGTCGGGGTGTTACCGATTAGTATCAGAGCCTGGGTTATAGAGAATCTGGTTACTAGAAATGGTTGACCTAGTCTATAACCGTAGGATACCCTAGTATGAATTATTTCATACACTAGTTAGTATATTCAGGATATCATGCTTATGTGTTTATTACATGTTAACTGAACTCCTGTTATACATCTGATTTACATATGTTACTTACTAATTATTTGCTTACTTATGACCTAATGATTCGATAAGGACATGCACGTGATGTATCGTAAAGGTGGTGGGACGTTGGCTGGGGCAGTTGCGACTGACCCCTACATATGCCCTATACATATACCATTTACGGTACATTAGGTGGATGTTAGTATTGAAGAATAAGGGAACTACCCGTTTGCGAAATTAATTGCTTAGGAAATTAACTGCTTAGGAATTTATTTGCTTTAGGAATTATTTGTCTGATCTTTGATCACCAGAAAAGGACACACTTGTGATATAATACAAAGGTGGTGGGACGGTGGCTGGGGCAGTTGCGACTGACCCCTACATATGCCCTATACATATACCATTTGTAGTATATTGGGGGTCTGTTAGTGTCAAGAACTTAGGATATTATTAGGATAATCATATTTGATGATATTATTAGGATATTATTAGGATATTATGGATAATCATATTTGATGGACACACATATTCATATGAAAATACACTTATTGGACACGTGGGGTGAATAGGATCAATGAATTATACGAACACTTAATGATGAAATAGACATTTAGCATTGAGATGGACACGATAAACGATATAGACACTTAGTGACGAACTGAATACTTGAGTATTGAGATGGACACTTGGTGATAACATGAATGCATAGTGGGAATACTAACACTTAGTGATGGTATGAACACTCGATGAGAATGAAATATAGGGAGGATATGAACACTTAGTGACAATAAGAGCACTCAGTGATGATATGAACCCTCATTGATGATTATGGATTTTGGGAATTAGTATGGACTTTTAGTGAACTTAGACTTTAGGAGAACTTTAATGTCAGGTGAACTTAGACATTGGGTGAACTTAGAAATAGGCAAACCTATATGTCAGGTGAACATAGACATTAGACAAACCTAATTGTCCAAGGGAATTTGAGACCACTTCACTCAAAATTATCCTACTTGGGATAAGGGTTGTGAAGTGGGATAATTGGAAGATATATGGCATACCCTAAATCCTAAGAAGGGCATAATAGTGGTGCAATGCAATGGAGGTGTGACGTTGTCACACCCCGAGCCGGCGGGAACGGATTGTTGATCACCTGTTATATCATGGATAGAATAATATAATAATAGGGTTCTAGTTTTCAAACCAAAGTATAGATAATCTTTATTCGAACCAAAGTAATATGGATATTCGATTTACTTAATCTGCTCCTTGTATTATTCAATTACTTGTGGGGTCAACTGTTGATCACTTTTAAATATTAAAAGTATTAATTAACCACTTGTGATATGTTCTCAAATTGCAACGCATAGAGCCTAAAAGGAAGCCATTGTGATCCTCACGTAATCAGATTACAATGCATCCGATTTACCTCTATCCCGTCGTGTGTTCTCATTGTTGTTAACAAAGTTAATTAAGAACTTGTCTTATTACTTTACGTTGCCTGATGTGTGAATGATGTTGTTATCATGAAGTTACATTATCATGATTATCATTCTAACTTTTCCATGTGATCACCATGTTGTCATTAAGCCGTAGTGAGAACTAGTCTTACTACCCTTAATCGACTAATGTGGTGGATGCCAGTTGTCCATGTAGTCACCATGTTGCCATTAAGCCGTGGTAAGAACTAGTCTTACCACCCTTAATCCGCTCAAGTGGTGGATGAGAGTTGTTCCATATAGTCACCATGTTGCCATTAAGCCATGGTAAGAACTAGTCTTACCACCCTTAATCCGCTCAGGTGGTGGATGAGAGTTGTTCCATATAGTCACCATGTTGCCATTAAGTCGTGGTAAGAACTAGTCTTACCACCCTTAATCCGCTCAGGTGGTGGATAATAATTGTTCTATCTTATCTTGTAATATGTATTGAGTTGTAAACTAAGCGCTATAAGTACTTGTCTTATTACACTTAGTTAACTCTAGTATTGAATGGTATTAAGAAGACGTATTATCTTCTGATCATTCATGTGTTTTGTTGTTGTCATCATGTTTCTGTGTAATTTTCCCAATGTTTATTCTTGTAAGAATAACTAGGTGTTATAAGATATAATCTTACAACTAGGTTATTCTATTGTGTTGATGAGTTATGAAGTTATATTATCATATTCGTCTGAGTTATCCCCGTCATGTCATAATCATACAAGCATGAATACAATGATAACGGATAATAAAGCAAGAAGTATTATCTAATCATAATCTAAACAATAAGTTAAACATAAAACTTTTAAATAATTAAAAGTTAAGCATGTTTCTCAACCCCGAGAGTTTAAAATCAGTTAAGATTAGAGAAAAGAGGCATATGAACTCACCTTGTTGTTGAAGTGGTTGACTTAGCTTAAACAATAAATGCAAGCGCTCTTGATTGTTATTGAGGTTGTTTTCACGATCCTGTACTGATTTCATGTTGTATTTAACCTTTAAGTATTGATTATAATCGATTTGTGTGCGTGCATGTGTTTGTGTTAGCCCTAGAGTTGGCTAACACTCGTGAGTTTCGGTCATTGTCCGGCCCCGTGAGTATATTATTGGCTTTGAGTCTAATTAACATACTTAGTTTAAACTTGATATGTTGTTATGATTCTCAATTAAAAACATAGTTTTCAATTCCCCCTTGTATCAAATTCTTTCTTGAAATTTCACTCATACTATATCATCCGTATTGCTTGTATTGCTAAAATGTTTGTAACTCAACCCATTATCACCTTTGTATTAATTTACTATCAGCCCTTTATATGTTAGCCCTTATAATTTGAGTTTATGTGTTATATCCCAAGTTAAACCATTTGGCTAAATTAAATTAAATGGGCCGAGTTTATAACAGTTTTGGGCCAGATATTTGAGCTGACTTGTCACTTGGGCCAAATGTTTTATGGGCCAAACAGTGGGTATGAGCCATGCGTATGTTGCTTGGGCCATAGTGAGTAAACCATGGTATTGGGCTAAAGGAAATTCATGGATCGAAATGATGGTGTTGGGCTGTTGTATTCACTTGGGCCGAATCAGTTTAGATTGTCGATTGTATGAGCTGCAATGAAATAGGTTTGATTAACATGGTTTAACATTGGTGAATCTTGGTCAGCGAACCCCACGAACCCTAAGGTTCGCCTCTTGGGATTAGATGAGTGTTCGACTGAGTAGGCAGACCCCTCTTGGTTTGTTTCCAGCATGAAAGGTTCGCCTCACATTGCTTCGGCAGTCACAAGGTTCGTTCACAACATAGGTTCGTGACTATTGTGAGGTTCGGCAGAGTCTCAGGTGCATGGGTTCGGCTAATGGTCTGAAGGTTCGGCCAAAGATCAAGCAGGTTCGCAGGAGAGTTCGTTGATGTGGGTTTGCCTGACATGACAGGTTCGGCCAAAGCAGTTCAGGGTTAGGTTGGTGGTTTGCATGGATGGGAAGGTTCGTTCAACTTGACTTTGTGTGTAGGCAGGTTCAGCCATGTCCACCAACCTCATGAACCTACAGCATCTCATCATCCCCGTCATGCTAGGTGGGATTGTAGAGCTGCTCCCAGGTCGGTGGTGTACCAAAACAAGGTTTCGAGGGTTTAGGTTTGGTTTACACGAGTTCTAACACCTGTTACATGGGTTGGGTCGAACATGGTCCAAGAAAACCCTATTTTTCAGGTCTTTCCTAGTTTCATACCTCGTTTTTGGTTGGGCAAACATGTAGATCTGTTGTACTTCCTTGTAGAGGAGGTTGAGAGCTTCAAATGGACACCAAGAACGCCCGATTTCGTTGAGAAACGACCAAGTTATGAGGATTCGAAGGGTGATTATCCTATTGAGAAGAAAGGTTCGGGAATGAGCGTCTAGAGAGATAGAGATGAATTAAGAGGGAAAAGCCACATTTAGGGCTTTTATACTAGGGGTGGTGTTCGGGTTCGTTTCGGTTGCGCGGTTCGCGTTTTCGTTGCGTTTTCAGAACATAACGCGTATTTTGCGTGTTTTAAAATAAAAAGAGTTGTTTTATTTCTTTTTGATGCTTTTCAAAATTGTAAATATTAAATATTTTATTTTCTTAATTTAATTTTGTTCGTGTCGAAATTCGTTTTCGTTTCGTCAGAAGGCGTCACCATCGCCCGTATTCGTTCGAATCGTCACCATTTTGTTTTCTACTTTTCAGTCACTATTTCAGAACATTAAACTCACAGATATGTTTATGTGAATCGTCACCCACACAAACACACTGTCAGGTCGCAATTCATAAACAACACTTCAACATTGTTTTAAATTGTATTTCCTCACTATCGGACTCAACTAAACCTCCTGTTATCACATTGTTTTCACTCTGATTTGTCGGCCATCTGATTCCTGTCATCTATGGATATCAGATCGCAACCGATTTGTTCTTGTTATTCACTCGCACACTATTGTTTCTCTTGATTAGTTGCGTTAACTGTACTTAGGTTTTCACCTAAATACTAACAACTATTGTTTATAATGAGTGTTGTACTTACGACATTCAAGTTTACACATAAATACGTACAACTGTTTCTTGTATTTCGTTTTCTGTTAATACAAGTACTGTTCACAAACATGTATTTACACATAGTAACTAATGAAACCACACATACTATACGGACTTGTCGGACGATCTCGTACTGGATTTCACAGTCTCCCCTTGTTAAAGAAACTTTGTCCCGAAATTTAAGTATCAAAGTCGGGCTCTAATTCTCGAACAGGTGGGGATACTTTGTCTTCATATGGTCCTCGCGCTCCTAGGTAAATTCTGGTCCACCCTAGGAGTTCCAACGAACCTTTACTATAGGGATATGGCTTCGTTTCAGTCTCTTGACTTCACGTTCCATAATCTCCACAGGTTGTTCAATGAAATGTCATTACTCATCAACTTGTATTTCTTCCAATGGTATGATCAATGATTCGTCAGCTAGACACCTTTTGAGATTTGATACATGAAACACATCGTGTACCCCACTGAGTTCATCAGGGAGTTTGAGTCTGTATGCCACAGGACCTATGCGTTGAGTAATCTCAAACGGTCCGACATACCTTGGTGCTAGTTTTCCTTTAGCCCCAAAACGAACTACGCCTTTCCATGGGGACACTTTCAACATAACTCGGTCACCCACATCGAATTCCAAAGGCTTGCGCCATTTGTCTGCGTAAATCTTTTGGCGGCTACGTGTTGCTTGTAGTCTCTGCTGTATCTGGGCTATCTTATCAGTAGTTTCCTGAATAAGTTAAGGCCCAGTGATTCTGTTATCTCCCACTTCGTTCCAACAAATTGGAGACCGAGATTTTCTACCATATAGTGCTTCAAACGGAGCACATCCAATGTTGTTGTGGTAGCTGTTGTTGTAGGAGAACTCAATGAGTGGTAAGTGTGTATCCCAACTTCCACTGAAGTCTAGGATGCATGTCCTCAACATATCCTCTAGGGTTTTAATGGTTCGCTCGCTTTGTTCATCCATTTGTGGATGATAAGTAGTGCTCAAGTTAACACTTGTCCCTAAGGATTGTTTCAATGATTACCAGAACCGCGAAGTAAATCGACTGTCCCGGTTTGAAATAATAGACAATGGCACACCGTGCCGTACTACTATTTCATCAACGTAAAGTCTTACTAGCTTTTCTATCTTGTATGTTACTCTGATCAGCAAGAAGTGTGCGGACTTGGTCAATCTATCAATGATGAGCGAAATTGAATTGTGTCCGCTGGAAGTGCGAGGTAACTTGGTAATGAAATCCATAGTTGTTTGTTCCCACTTCCATTGTGCTATCTCTGGTTGTTCCAGCAAACCCGAAGGTTTCTTGTGTTCAGCTTTGACTTTGGCACAGGTGATGCATTTGCCAACATAAGTGGCAATATCTTTCTTCATTCCCAGCCACCAATAAAATGACCTATGGTCTTGGTACATCTTATCGGCACCAGGATGAATAGAGTATCGTGTCTTGTGTGCCTCGTCAAGTATAAGTGTTCTAAGTTCATCTACTGCCGGAATCCAAACATGATCCAGATAATAGATAACTCCATCTTGTTTTGTCACAAAATGTTTCTCGACTCCACAGTCGAGCTCTTGTTTCAAATTGTCTCTTGCCACTGCTTCTTGTTGTGCTTGTAGAATTTGTTCTCTCAAACTTGTTTGCACGGTCATTCCCATTGCTCGAAAGTGCAAGGGTTTGACACTTTCCTTCTGACTCAAAGCATTTGCAACAACATTTGCTTTGCCCGGATGGTATTTGATCACACAATCGTAATCGTTCAGAAGGTCAACCCAACGCCTCTATGTCATGTTAAGCTCCTTCTGATCAAATATGTGCTGTAGGCTCTTGTGATCTGTGTAGATTGTGCACTTGGTTCCATACAGGTAGAGTCTCCAAATCTTTAAAACAAAGACAACAGTTCCTAGTTCTAAATCATGTGTTGTGTAGTTCTTCTCGTGTATCTTCAGCTGTCGGGAGGCATAAGCAATGACTTTGTCTCGTTGCATGAAGACACATCCGAGTCCCTGATGGGAAGCATCACAGTATACTACAAAGTCATCATTGCCTTCTAGGAGTGTTAAAATAGGAGCATTGCACAATCTTTGTTTCAGTGTCTGGAATGCCTCTTCCTGTTTCTGAGTCCACACAAAAGGTTCACTCTTGTGTGTGAGTTTGGTGAGAGGCGAGGCTATCTTAGAGAAATTCGAGATGAATCTCCTGTAATAGCCCACCAATCCTAAGAATGATCTGATCTCGGTCGGTGTTGTAGGCACATCCCAGTTCTTGATTGCTTCAATCTTGGTAGGATCCACGTGAATGCCATCACTATTAATCACATGACCCAAGAACTCAACTTCTCTTAGCCAGAATTCACATTTAGAGAATTTGGCATAGAGTCGTTCTTCTTTCAGAAGTTCCAAGACTGTTCTAAGATGTTGTTCATGTTCTTTCTCGTTCTTTGAATAAATCAGTATATCATCAATAAAGACGATAACGAACTAATCTAAGTACGGCTTGCACACCCGATTCATTAAATCCATGAACACAGCCGGTGCGTTCGTCAATCCGAATGGCATCACCATGAACTTGTAGTGACCGTATCGGGTACGAAATGTCGTCTTTGGTATGTCCTCCTCTTGAATTTGGAGCTGATGATAACCTGATCTCAGGTCTATCTTTGAAAAATATTGTGCTCCCTGTAACTGATCAAACAAATCATCAATCCTCGGTAATGGGTACCGATTCTTGATGGTAAGTTTGTTGAGCTCTTTATAGTCAATGCACATCCTGAAAATTCCATCCTTCTTCTTAACAAAAAGAACCGGGGCTCCCCATGGGGAAAAGCTCGGTCGGATGAATCCTTTGTCGAGTAGCTCTTGTAATTGATTGGACAACTTCTGCATTTCTAATGGCACATGTCTATAAGGAGACTTAGCTATAGGAGTCGCTCCCGGAATCAAATCGATTCGGAACTGCACCGATCGCTCGGGTGGCAGTCCCGGCAAGTCATCCGGAAACACGTCTGCATAGTCCTTACACCGGTACGTCTTGAATCTTGATTGCTTTCTTATCTTTCTCGATCACGTGAGCTAGGAATGCAACACATTAATTTCTGAGGTACTTGCGAGCCTTCATGCATGATATTATCTTGACACTGCGTTTCGCTTGATCTCCATGAATTTCCAAAATCCCTTTGTTCTCCACTGGAATACGTAGTAGCTTTTCCGAACAAATGAACTCTACTCTTTTAAGAGATACCCAGTCCCTTCCGACGATGATGTCGAAACTGCCCAGCTCCATCGGTATCAAGTCGATGGAAAACGTGTACTGTGATTTGTTTCCCGTTTGCAATCTCAATATTGTAAGGGGAGTCTAAAAATTCCTCAAGATAATTAAGATGGCATGCAAAGTCGGATGCGATAAAACTGTGATCCGCACCAGTGTCAAATAATATGGATGCATAGAAGTCAGATAAGAGAAATGTACTCGTGATCACATTCGGGTCCTGTCGAGCCGCTGCTGCTCCAATCTGAAAGGCTCGTCCCCTTGCTGCCGGAGACCTTGGTTGAACTCTCTTGGGAAAATCCCTAGAGAAGTGTCCAGGTTCACCACAAGTGAAGTATGACCTGTTATCAGCAGGAGCAGTATTGTCTGTGTTGTTGTTTATGTTCTGAGCCCTCGGACTTCTGCATTGAGCTACCAGATGACCAAACTTCCCACAGTTAGTGTAGTGTATGCACTGGATGCTTGGTAAATGATGACACTGGCATGTATTGCACAAAGGTGCAGTGCCAGTGTAGGGCCTTCTGATCTGCAATGGTGGTGGTTGGTTGAGCATTGGAGCTTGAGTGGTTGCAGCAAAGTTCTTAACCACTTTCTGTTTCTTAGCCGGCCTCTTATCCGGCTTCCTTGAAGTTCCAGCTTTGGCTGAGTCAACCTCTTTCTTGAGCGCCCTAGAGGCAACTATCACATCTGTAATTGTTGATGACAGAGTAACAACCATTTCCAGGGTGGTTGGATGAGCAGCAAGAATAAAACCTTGCATACAAGCTGGTAGTCCCCGATATAACGCTTAATTCTCTTTTCCAGTGTTGGCACTATATCCGGTGAAAATGATGCTAACTCGTGAAATCTTGTGGTATAGGCCAGATGCCCAGCACCAATCATAACAAGATTGAGTAACTCAGTCTCAACCTTTTTAAGTTCATTCCTTGGGCAAAACTCTGCCCGCAGTATGGCTTTGAAGTCGTCCCAAGGCATTACAGAGCCTCATCCCTGCCTCTGGTATGAACTTGAGCGTTTCACCAAGTTAACGCTCATTTGTGAAATGAACCAGCAGCATACTTCACCTTATACTGCTCAGGACAGTTGCTAATTTCTAGAGTTGTCTCCATCTTTTCGATCCATTGAATCAATCCAACGGTTCTTTCACTACCACTGAAACTCGGTGGCTTGCATCCCACAAAGTTCTTGTAGGAGTAGTCTTGATGATGGCGGGTGTTTCCGCTGCCTTCTCCCGATGAGTTGGCAATGTTACTGTTATTGTTGTTGATCGTGTTCATCATATTCGGGATTACAGCCCTCAGTTGACTGGTCAGCAGAGTGGCCAGTGCTATGGTAGCAGGATTCAACTATTGAACAGGCGGTGGCGGAGGAGGAGGTGGTTGTGTAGGAGAGTTAGCAGGTGAAGGTTTAGAGGAGTGCGATGCTGAATCATGTGGTGGTGGTGGCAGTATAGCTAGTGGTGGTCTTCTCAGCGGCATTCTGATCATAACCGAAAGAAAATTGGTTAGTGCAGTGATCAGATGCAGAAGACACATGCAAATAGACTCCTATGTCAAATGATCTCTACATGAGGGTCCCTAGGTTATAGTCTAGCCCAAACCGTTTAAGTAATATGACCCATATTTCTCTATAACCATGGCTCTGATACCAATCTGTCACACCCTGAGCCGGTGGTAACGGATCGGTTTTCCCGTTGGGCGGAAGGTTCCCGGGGCGCGATATTGTTGTGATAATCGAAATGATCAGATTGTTTACATAGCACATGAGATATAAAATGAGAAATGCTAAAATGACATCAATACAGAATTACAAAGTTAAATTATATCACAATGTTCATGATTTAACTAAGTAATTCTACCAAAAGAATCACTGGGGCTTCTATCTTGTAACTGTACAAGATATACAAAATATGATTCAATGTTTTGTCATATCAAAAGTATGCAACACAAAATGAAGCTAGGTCTTCTAAAAGTCCACTAGCTTAGCCTTTCCGTATGAGTGACTATACCTATTCGTCACCTGAGAAAACATGCATTTAAACAAAGTCAACACTAGGTTGGTGAGTTCATAAATACAGTAATTGAAAACCTTGATTTGTTCACATGCACAATCACAATGTATTTTCTATTACTTGTATGTTTTTTGATTTACCCATTCACCCAATGGCTTCTCAATAGTTATATTCACAAATGGTATATCATCCTAGTAGTTATGCTTATATATAGGGCATATGTAAGGGAATCAAGCCCTAGCCAACATCCCACCACATAACTACCAGAACTCCACACTACTTGCAATACAACTATTAATATCCATTCTCATTTCACTTGTTCATCTCGTTTGTTGAATACCTGTTATATCATGGATAGAATAATATAATAATAGGGTTCTAGTTATCAAACCGAAGTATAGATAATTCTTATATGTATTAAGGATATTAGATTTACTTAATCTGCTCCTTGTATTATTTTATTAATTGTGGGGTTAACTGTTGATCACTTTTAAATATTAAAAGTATTAATTAACCACTTGTGATACGTTCTCAAATTGCAACGCATAGAGCCTAAAAGGAGTCCATTGTGATCCTCACGTAATCAGATTACAATGCATCCGATTTACCTCTATCCCGTCGTGTGTTCTCATTGTTGTTAACAAAGTTAAATAAGAACTTGTATTATTACTTTATATTAACTGATGTGTGAATGATGTTGTTATCATGAAGTTACATTATCATGATTATCATTCTAATTGTTCCATGTTATCACCATGTTGTCATTAAGCCGTAGTGAGAACTAGTCTTACTACCCTTAATCGACTCAGGTGGTGGATGCCAGTTGTCCTTGTAGTCACCACGTTGCCATTAAGCCGTGGTAAGAACTAGTCTTACCACCCTTAATCCGCTTAGGCGGTGGATGAGAGTTGTTCCATATAGTCACCATGTTGCCATTAAGCCATGGTAAGAACTAGTCTTAACACACTTAATCCGCTCAGGTGATTGTTGAGAGTTGTTCCATATAGTCACCATGTTGCCATTAAGCCGTGGTAAGAACTAGTCTTACCACCCTTAATCCGCTCAGGTGATGGTTGAGAGTTGTTCCATATGTATTGAGTTGTAAACTAAGCGCTATAAGCACTTGTCTTATTACACTTAGTTAACTCTAGTATTGAATGGTATTAAGAAGATGTATTATCTTCAAATCATTCATGTGTTTTGTTGTTGTCATCATGTTTCCATGTAATTTTCCCAATGTTTATTCTTGTAAGAATAACTAGGTGTTATAAGATACAATCTTACAACTAGGTTATTCAATTGTGTTGATGAGTTATGAAGTTATATTATCATATTCGTCTAAGTTATCCCTGTCATGTCATAATCATACAAGCATGCATACAATGATAACTGATAACAAAGCAAGCAATATTATCTAATCATAATGTAAACAACATGTTAAACATAAAACTTTTAAATAATTAAAAGTTAAGCATGTTGCTTAGCCCCGAGAGTTTAAAATAAGTTAAGATTAGAGAAAAGGGGCATATGAACTCACCTTGTTGTTGAAGTGATTGACTTAGCTTAAACAATAAATGCACGCGCTCTTGATTGTGCTTGAGATTGTTTTCACGATCCTGCATTGATTTCACATTGTATTTAACCTTTAAGTATTGATCATAATCGATTTGTGTACGTGCATGTGTTTGTGTTAGCCCTAGAGTTGGCTAACACTCGTGAGTCTCGGTCATTGTCCGGCCCCGTGTGTATATTATTGGCTTTGAGTCTAATTAACATACTTAGTTTAAACTTGATATGTTGTTATGATTCTCAATTAAAAACTTAGTTTTCAATTCCCCCTTGTATTAAATTCTTTCTTGAAACTTCACTCATAATATAACATCCGAATTGCTTGTATTGCTAAAATGTTTGTAACTCAACCCATTATCACCTTTGTATTAATTTACTATCAGCCCTTTATATGTTAGCCCTTATAATTTGAGTTCATGTGTTTTATCCCATGTTAAACCATTTGGCCCAATTAAATTAAATGGGCCGAGTTTATAACAGTTTTGGGCTAGATATTTGAGCTGACTTGTCACTTAGGCCGAATTTTTTCTGGGCCAAAACAATGGGTACGGGCCATGCGTATGTTGCTTGGGCCATAGTGAGTAAACCATGGTATTGGGCCAAAGGATATTCATGGATCGAAATAATGGTGCTGGGCTGTTGTATTCACTTGGGCCGAATCAGTTTAGATGGTCGATTGTATGAGCCGCAATGAAATAGGTTTGATTAACATGGTTTAACATTGGTGAATTTTGGTCAGCGAACCCCACGAACCCTAAGGTTCGCCTCTTGGGATTAGATGAGTGTTCGGCTAAGTAGGCAGAGCCCTCCTGGTTTGTTTCCAGCATGAAAGGTTCGCCTCACATGGATTCGGCAGTCACAAGGTTCGTTCACAACATAGGTTCATGACTATTGTGAGGTTCGGCAGAGTCTCAGGTGCTTGGGTTCGGCTAATGGTCACAAGGTTCGGCCAAAGATCAAGCAGGTTCGCAGGAGCGTTCGTTGATGTGGGTTCGCCTGACACGATAGGTTTGGCCAAAGCAGTTCAGGGTTCGGCTGGTGGTTTGCATGGATGGGAAGGTTTGTTCAGCTTGACTTTGTGTGTAGGCAGGTTCGGCCATGTCCACCAACCTCATGAACCTGTAGCATCTCATCATCCCCGTCGTGCTTGGTGGGATTGTAGAGCTGCTCCCAGGTCGGTGGTGTACCAGAACAAGGTTTCGAGGGTTTAGGTATGGTTTATACATGTTATAACACCTGTTACATGGGTTGGGTCGAACATGATCCAAGAAAACCCTATTTTTTAAGTCTTTCCTAGCTTCATACCTCTTTTGGTTGGGCAAACGTGTAGATCTGTTGTACTTCCTTGTAGAGGAGGTTGAGAGCTTCAAATGGACACCAAGAACGCCCGATTTCGTTGAGAAACGACTAAGTTATGAGGATTTGAAGGGTGCTTATCCTAGTGAGAAGAAAGGTTCGGGAATGAGCTTCTAGAGAGAGATAGATCTGAGTTAAATGAGGGAAAAGTCTCATTTAGGGCTTTTATACTAGGGGTGGTGTTCGGGTTCGTTTCGGTTGCTCAGTTTGCGTTTTCGTTGCGTTTCCGGAACGTAACGCGTATTTTGCGTGTTTTAAAGTAAAAAGAGTTGTTTTATTTCTTTTTGATGAGTTTCAAAATTGTTAAATATTAAATATTTTATTTTCTTAATTTAATGTCGTTCGTGTCGAAATTCGTTTTCGTTTCGTCAGAACGCGTCACCATCGCGCGTATTCGTTCGAATCGTCACCCGAACGAACATGACAATGGCTTTGCTTTCTGACCTTTGTTTTCTACTTTTCAGTCACTATTTCATAACGCTAAACTCACATATATGTTTATGTGAATCGTCACCCACGCAAACACACTGTCAAGTCGCTATTATGAAGCAACACTGCAACATTGTTTTAAATTGTATTTCCTCACTGATTTGTCTGCCATCTGATTCCTGTCATATATGGATATTAGATCGCAACCGATTTGTTCTTGTTATTCACTCCCACACTGTTGTTTCTCTTGATTAGTTGTGTTAACTGTACTTAGGTTTTCACCTAAATACTAACAACTATTGTTTATAATGAGTGTTGTAGTTACGGCATTTAAGTTTATACATAAATACGTACAACTATTTCTTGTATTTCTAATTCTGTTAGTACTAGTACCGTTCACAAACATGTATTTACACATACTAACTAATGAAAGTACACATACCGTACGGACTTGCCGGACGATCTGGTACTGGATGTCACAGACGTCGTATGATGCGACTGCGGTCAAGTCTACGTATATCCTATATATAAGCTTGCACTGCATCGGGAGGTTGTCAATGTTAGTATAGGGTGGGAATTGCTTGAACTTAGGAATATTTAGTTAATAATAGTTATGACCAACTAGGATGCATTAGGATAATACTAGAAAATTACTACCTTGTTATGAGTTTAATGACAGATAGGAGAAAAATATACGTCCTATATGGAATCCTAACGGTAGTAACATGTTCCTAATATCCTCAGAAACTTGCCGCCGCGCCGTCACAACGGAGATGATACGAACCATGATGAAGCTAACGGTAATGCCAACACCGGCATACAAGGGCTAGCAAACCTTATGACTGGATTGGTGAATCAACTGACTCAAGCCAATCAGACTCTCAATCAGAACAGGGGTGGTGCAAACCCACCAGTCTGCACATTCAAACACTTCAACTCCTGTAATCCACAAAAGTTTAAGGGTTATGAGGGAGCCACTGGTCTGCTGCAGTGGTTTGAGAGCATTGAAAACACCTTTATCAACAGTGACTGCGCAGAGAGTCTGAAAACACCTTGAGCCACTGGTTTTGCCACCTGTGTTTTCCAAAAGAGAGCACTGACTTGGTGGAATGGCGAAAAGCGAACTAGGGGAGTTGATGCTGCCCTAGCACTGACATGGACTGAGGTCAAGAACCTGATGACCACTGAATTATGTCCTCGCAGTGAGATGAGGAAACTTGAGACTGAGTTCTGGGAACTCAAACAGGATAGCGGGGAGAATGTGTTCTACAAATCTTGCTTCCATGAGTATAATCTACTGGTACCTCATCTGGTGACACCACTAGAAAGAGCTATCGAGAAATATATAGCCGGTTTACCCATGCATATACAAGACACTGTCTATGGAAGCAACCCTACCACACTAGAGGCTGGAATCCGTCTGTCTGCAATGTTGACTAATAATCATGTAAGGGCTGGAACACTCACAAGGAAAGGATCAAAGAAGACTGACACCAAAGCAGCAGCAAAAGAGGCTTCAACTGATGTCAAAACTGAACAAGGCAGCTCTTCGAAAAGCAGCAACAAGAAACGAAAGGCCAAGAACTTTGTTGTTACTACTACTGCTGCTAAGTCTGCGCAACAATCATCAAACAACTCAACTGCTAGAAATTATGTTGGGGCTACTCCTCAATGTAACACCTGCAGATATCATCACGCACCAAATTTGCCATGTCGCGTCTGCTACAATTGCGGCAAGTTTGGTCATTTTGCAAATGTCTGTCGAAGTGCACCGTAATCACAAAGGATGCAACCTGCTCTGCTTGCACTGCCAGCTCCACACGCACAACCTATTCCTGCTGTACTCATTCGCCAGACACCTGTACAGGCAAGAGCCTGTTACGAGTGTGGCGAAGTGGGTCATTTCATAAACTAGTGCCCGAGACTGACGGGAAACAATCAAAGGGTGGCAAGAGGCAGAGGGTTTCAACCGAATGCTCCAACGGCTCAAGCCAACCAGGATGTGGTCAACAGTACATTTCTTATTAAAACTCTTATGCATCTGTCCTATTTGATTCTGGTGCTGATAGGGGTTTCGTTTCATATGATTTTGAATTAATGCTTGGTAGAACACGTACAAACTTAGATAAACTGTTTAACGTTGAAGTGGCTGACGGAAGCACTATTGATATTGACACTGTTGTTATTGGATGTACTGTGAACTTAAGTGATCACGTTTTCCCAATTGATCTTATATCTATGCACCTTGGTAGCTTTGATGTTATCATAGGCATAAATTGGTTAGCCACTCACAAAGCGGAAATCATTTGTCATTAAAAATACATTCGTATTCCCTTACCTTCGGGAGAAACTTTAAGAGTTTTTGGGGAAACTTCTAGTAAAGGTCTTAAGCTGATGTCATGCACTAAAGCACACAAGTACCTTAGGAAGAAATGTATAGCATTTTTAGCACACGTTGTGGAGAAAAAGGAGAAAGGAAAGAGCATTGAAGACGTACCTGTGATAAGAGATTTCCCTGAAGTATTTCCAGACGACTTGCCGGGTCTTCCACCAGAACGTCAAGTAGAATTTCGAATTGACTTAGTACATGGTGCGAACCCTGTCGCCAAAGCTCCTAACGGACTTGCGCCTTCGGAGTTACAAGAATTGGCGAGCCAACTGCAAGAACTGACTGATAAGGGATTCATTCGCCTGAGCCATTCGCCATGGGGTGCACCAGTCCTATTTGTCAAGAAGAAGGACGGGCCATTTCGAATGTGCATCAACTACCGCAAATTGAACAAGCTGACAACTAAGAATTGATATCCTCTGCCGTTCATCGATGATCTTTTCGGTCAACTTCAAGGCTCGGTATGGTTTTTGAAGATCGATCTCAGGTCTGGGTATCATCAGCTTCGTGTACATGATGATGACATTCCCAAGACGACTTTAAGAATAAGATATGGCCATTATGAATTTCTGGTAATGACTTTCGGCGTTACCAATGCACCAGCGGTTTTCATGGACCTCATGAACCGTGTTTGCATGCCATACTTGGATAAATTTGTGATTGTATTCATTGATGATATTTTGATATACTCAAAGAGCAAAGAAGAGCACAAGCAACACCTTAAGTTGGTTTTGGAGATCCTTAGAGAAGAGCGACTGTATGCCAAATTCTCCAAGTGTGAATTATGGCTTAAGGAAGTTCAATTCTTGGGACACATAGTCAATGAAAAGGGTGTTCACGTGGATCCAGCGAAGATTGATGCGGTGAAGAATTGGAGTACACCGAAGACACCAACGGAGATTCGATCATTTCTTGGACTTGCCGGTTACTATCGGCAGTTTATTTCGAATTGCTTCAGGATTGCTGTCCCTCTTACTTCTTTAACTCAAAAGGACAAACCTTATGAGTGTAGACCAAAACAGGAAGAGGCATTTTCAGACCCTGAAGCAGAAACTTTGTGATGCTCCTGTTTTGACACAGCCTGACATAAATGATGATTTTGTGGTGTACTATGATGCATCCAACCTAGGTCTTGGTTGTGTTCTCATGCAACGGCGAAAGGTTGTGGCATATGCATCGAGACAGTTAAAAATTCACGAGAAGAACTACACTACACATGACTTGGAACTTGGTGTAGTCATGTTTGCTTTGAAGATATGGAGACATTATCTTTATGGCACCAAGTGTGTGGTCTTTACAGATCACAAGAGTTTACAACATATACGTAATCAGAATGAACTTAATATGAGACAACGGAGATGGGTTGAACTGTTGAATGATTATGACTGTGAAATTTGCTACCATCCTGTAAAGCAAATGTAGTAGCAGATGCGCTTAGTCGCAAGAGTCATGTTCAAATCCATAGTGTCCGAGTGCACACAAATCTTTGTAATGATGTTCTCACAGCCCAACAACACTCATTGGCTCAAGATTGCCTGAAATATGAGATGTCTTGTAGGGCCGAATTACTATTGGAAACTAAGGATGACGGTTTGATGTATTATTTGAATTGGTTGTGGATACCGAACAAGGATGATCTTAAGATGATGATTTTGGATGAAGCTCACAAGTCACGTTACTCAATCCATCCAGGAGCTGACAAGATGTATCAAGACCTTAGAGCCTTGAACTGGTGGCCTTGAATGAAGAAAGATATTGCTGAGTATGTGTCCAAGTGCCTTAACTGTGCTAAAGTCAAGGCAGAACACCAGCGGGCTTCGGGATTGTTAATACAACGAGAAATACCCATGTGGAAGTGGGAGAATATATCTATGGATTTTATTACCAAACTCCCACGAACCGCAGGTGGTAATGATAGTATTTGGGTGATAATAGATCGATTAACCAAGTCGGCTCATTTCTTATCGATACGCGAGACGTACCCCGTGCTCGTATCTATTTTGATGAGATCGTTAGCCGACATGGAATTTCCTTAAGCATAATATCGGATCGTGATGTTCGTTTCACGGCACGATTTTAGGAATCACTTCATGAAGCCTTTGGAACTAGATTGGATCTTGGCACCGCTTATCATCCTCAAACGGATGGACAGACGGACCGAACGATTCAGACATTGGAAGATATGTTGAGAGCTTGTGTCATCGATTTCGGTGGCAATTGGGATAGCCATTTACCATTAGTCGAGTTCTCGTATAACAACAGTTATCACGCGAGCATTGGTATGGCGCCGTTTGAAGCTCTTTATGGTATAAAATGTCGGTCACCTATTTGTTGGACCGAGGTCGGCGAATCGCAGATCACTGGTCCCGAGATTATTCAAGAAACGACTGACAAGATCCGCCAGATTCACGACAATCTGTTAGCTGCTCGTTGTCGACAGAAGAGTTACGCGGATAAGCGAAGGAAACCCCTAGAGTTTGAAGTTGATTGTCACACCCCGAGCCGGCGGGAACGGATCGACTTTCCCGTCGGGCAGAAGGTTCTCAGGGCGCGATATCGTGAGTGATCATCGTGATGATCAGATTGTTTACATAGCATCAACATTGAGAATAACTAAAGCACAATATACCATCAAACTAGGATTACAATGTTAAATTACAAATATCAAATCAATGTTTGATAATTTAACTAAGTAAACCTATCAAAAGAATCAATGTTTACTATCTTGTAACTGTGCAAGATATCAAAATAGATTCATAGCTTTCATCGAAAGATGTGCTTTTCCAAAACCTACTAGGTCCTTTAACTGGGCATCCTGGTATGCATTCCTGAGCCTTAGCTTAATCCTGTACGTCACCTGAGAAAGCATGTAAGAAAACAAAGTCAACACAATGGTTGGTGAGTTCATATAGTTTAGTAGTTGTAAAATAGTTTTAGCAAACCTTTTCGGTAAGAACACTAACCTCATTAACATCACCTGTAATATCCAGATCGGTATGCTTATATATAGGGAATACGAAAGGGTTGAGCCTACAACCCGCCCAGACGCCATCCCACCACATACTAATCCACATATGACATTATTGTTAATGATAATTAAGCGCTTTACCTATCATCAAATTCTCCCATAGCTTCAAATATCCTGTTTAGAACTTTAAGACATTCACCCAATAGTTTCAAGTATTTTGTTTAGAAGTTTAAGACATTCACCCAATAGTTTCAAGTATTCTGTTTAGAAGTTTAAGATATCTACCAAATAGCATTCACAAATCCCTTCGGTAACCACTTTAACCTCATTAACTTCACATGTAATATCCAGATCAGTATGCTTATATACATGGCATACGAAAGGGTTGAGCCTACAACCCGCCCAGACGCCATCCCACCACATACTAATCTGCATATGACATTGTTATTAATGATAATTAAGCATCTTACCTACCATCCCATCAAGTCTTCATCGTAAATTTAGTGTACTGTTTAAAAGTTTACAAGTTCATAGCATTCATGTAGATTAGCATTAGAGTATGTTGTACAAGGACAATTTTTCCACAAATCATAGTTTACTTTTCACCAATCTCATGCATGGGTACAAGCCTTGCTCTAGCATAGTTTAGTATTTACGTAGCCCACGAACAATTACAAGCTTTGCTCTAGCATAGTTTAGCCATTACGTATCTCATGAATTTGTTTTAGCTTAAAATCAGAATAGTTTAGCATTTACGTATCTCATATATAGACACAAGCTGTGCACACACATAGTTTAGCATTTACATATCTCATATATGCAGACACTATCCTTGCTCTAGCATAGTTTGGCATTTACGTGTCTCATATATAGATAAAAGCTTAGCATTCGCATAGTTTAGCTTTCAAGTATCTCATGCATGGGTACAAGCTTTTCTCTAGCATAGTTTAGCAATTACGTAGTCCATGAATAGATACAAGCTTAGCATTTAGCATACAATCATAGCTTTGAGCATTTAGCTTCTAGTATTAGTATATGTTTTGAGCTGATAGTCTATAGCATTAGCATTGTGTATATAGTTTGAGCATAGAGTTTATAGCATAAGCATCGGGCATATAGTTCAAGCATGAGGTTTATAGCATAAATATCGAGCATATAGTTTAAGTAAGGAGTTTATAGCATAAGCATCAAGCATATAGTTTAAGCAAGGTGTTTATATCATAAGCATCAAGCATATAGTTTAAGCAAGGAGTTTATAGCATAAGCATCAAGCATATAGTTTGAGCATAGAGTTTGTACATTAAGCATCAAGCATATAGTTTAAGCAAGGAGTTTATTGCATAAGCATCAAGCATATAGTTTGAGCATAGAGTTTATAGCATAAGCATCAAGCATATAGTTTAAGTCTTAGTCTCTAGCTTCCAAAACCAGAGTTACAAGGTTAAGCATTAGTATAAGAATCATGAATAAGTGTAAAAGCATTTAATAAATATTTCAATAATTTTTTAAAATGTATAACATGCTTCTCAGTCCCGAGGTAAAAACAAGTGCGTTTAGAAAGGGACAAATGAACTCACCTTGTTGTCGAAGTGGTTGACTTAGCTTAACTAGAATGCACACGCTCGTTGTAGTATTTCTTGTTGTGTTCACGATCCTGTATTGATTTCATATTGTTGTATCTTATAAGTATAAGTTATAGTGAATCGTGTGCGTGTTCGTGTTAGCCCTAGAGTTGTCTACCACTTGTGAGTCTCGGTTTTCATTCAGCCCTATTTGCAAGAGATGTTTATGAGACTTAGTCCAATTAGGTTAATGTTGGCCTTCTTGTTTATTTGCATTGTTATCATAGTCAAAGATATTCTAAGTATAAAAACTTAGGCTTTGGATGAAGGGTTAGTAACCCTTACCACTTTGTAAAAGAGTTTTGTATGGTTATTGTTATATTGTTTTAACACTTTGAAGCCACTTGTTGATATACTCAACTATATTGTTTTAAGATTTATGAACCTATGTCCAAAATCTTTCCACCTTTGTAGTAATTTAGTTTGAATATATATATACATATCCATGCAAGTTACTTGTGATCATTAATTTGGTGTGTTATGTATCCCATTACCCATGTGGTCCAACTCGGTGATGTTATTGGGTCGAACTAGGGGTCGCATATACATGGGCCAAGTGAGCTGCTTGGACCGAATGGCATGTGGGCCGAGGGGGTGAGAATTGTATCGATTGAGATGGTGTGATAGTTGAATGAAAAAAAAAAACCAAGGGTTCGGTCACTATTGGTTCAGCGAACCTTTTAACCCCCACCATAAGGTTCGTGAGCCAATGTTTCAACCGCAGGAGGTTCGGTGATAGCCCCCATGTCCATGATTCTTGAGGTTCGGCCATGCAAACACTTCGGCCCAGTATAGGTTCGGTTTTACTATGGCTCCAGCGAACCTAATGGTTCGTTCAGATATGTTCGGCCCTGGGTTGGCTTCGACAAAGAGGAATGTTCTCATGAAGGGAAGGTTCGCCATGCAAGAGGTTCGGGACAATGTAGGTTCGGCTGGTGGTGGTTCGCTGCCCATAGGTTCGTGGCTCATGCACAATTTCGTCGGCTTCAAGGGTTCGGCCGATGACAAGAAGGTTCGGCTCTGCGCAGGTTCGCCGACCTGGTCCCTTCGTGAGCTGCAACGGATCACCTTCATCTTCCCAGATCTTCATTTGTTGTAAGGTGGCCTCCTGGGTGATGTTACACTAAAGTGCTCTCTCTCATGGTCTTGGGATTCATGGTGGAAGAGAGTTAACCGATTAAGGTTAAGTGAAATAAAAAGGTAAGTGAAAACCCTAAGTTTCGTGTGATTCAAGCTTCATTACCTCGAAATCGGCTGGACAAACGTTCTGATCGGTTGTACTTCTAGGTAGAGGAGGTCGTGAGCTTCGTTTGGACACCAAGAACACGTGATTTCACCAAGAAACGAGCGATTTATGAAGATTTGAAGTCTTGAAATCTTAGAGAGAGAGAGAGAGAAAACGGTGGAGGTGGTTTAGAGAGAGAGGGTGAATTAAATGAGAAAATGAGTTCATTTAGGGTTTATATACCCCGTGGGTGTTCGGGTTCGTTTCGGTTGCTCGGTTCTCATTTTCGTCGCGTTTCCGGCACGTTACGCGCGTGTTTTATAAACTAAATAAAAAGACTTTCTTTGTTTAAATTTCTTTTCTTTTTGATGAGTTTCAAAATTGTAAAACGTAAAATATTATATTTTCTTATTTTATTATCGTTCGTATCGTTTTTCGTTTTCGTTTCGTCCGAACATGTCACCATCGCGCGAATTCGTTTGAATCGTCACCCGAACGAACACGACGTTGGTTTCACTTCTGATTCTTTTTCTACTTTTTAGTCATCATTTCGGAACATTAAACTTTCTGATTTATTCGTACAGGTTGTCACCTATACGAATAATTCATCGGTTTAGCATTCTGTAACGACATCTGTTATGGTTTTGTTTTGTTTAACCTCACATACGTTTACACAAAATAGCATTAAATCAAGCATCTGCGTGTTAATTCTGTGTTGTCTGTTGTGTTTCTGACTGTTTAACCGTGGGACTTAATCTGATATCAGAAACGATAGTATAATAGTTTAGTGTCAAGCATCAAATGTCAATAGCATATACATAGTTCACGTACTTTGTACCTGAGTTACTGAGCTATTTACTGTAGAGATCACTGTTCCGGTAACGGTTCCGGCACTGATGTTACAGTCTACCCTTGTTAAAGAAATTTCGTCCCGAAATTTAAAAGTTAATATCAGGTGCGACTTTCTTTGTAAACAAGTGGAGCAAATTTGTTTGGTGTCATGTCCCCTTGCTCCCAAATAACTTTGGGTCGCGTTTGGATTTCCACTGAGTCTTATAAATTGGAAATATGGTTCCGTTCAGTGTTTGATTTTGCAATTCCGTAGTTTCACTGAGTCCCTTATGTTGACTTATTCATCATGACTCAGATGTATCTTGTTTTCGTCTCCATGTGTCATTGCCTTCAGTATGATTCCTCAAGTATGGCTTCAAAGTTTTGCTCGCCTCATTGCTCGCAGTTGTCTTGTTGTTATGCTTTGCTTAATCTTTACGTAACTCTAACACCTTATTGTTCAAAACTAATTGGTGCTATGAGCATCGATTGTTACTCAACCTTAGTGTTAGCTGTGATTTCTAAGTATGTTGTATATGTTAACTAAGTATTCTTTCTTTGTTTCCACTGCACAAAGGAGTTTCTACGTTTTCATGGAATACCTATGTGGTTATACTAATAGGAACAAGATAAATTTCATATTCCTACTAGTATCAAAATGGAACAAGCTCTTATGGGTTAAAGGATATCACATGCTAGTACCTATCTTTGGCATATCCTCATCTTGTATTCGCAACTGATTCTTTGGGTCTACTTATCTAGTTTAACTATGATTTCAGCATAGTTCCTGCATTCTTCCTTTCTTAACATCCTAGAACCAAAGTTCTCTAAATTACGTAATTCGAGTTCTATGAAGTCTAGGTGGTAAGTGAAAGTTTACACTCTAGCTTTGGCATTTTGAATTCTTACGGCTTTTAGTGTTCTAATTAGATAAGGTACTCTTCCTAATTATAGTAGTTAAACTGCAATCAAGAATTACTCTATCTTTATTTAATCATTCAATGCTTATTTGTCCTAAGGCTTCCTTAGGTTACTATTCCGATTATCTTATTGGCACAGAGTTGCTTACGGTTACCTTAGATTTATTGTTTCTAAAACCACATCAGAATATGCATCTCTAATTAGCATACCAATAAATGATTTAACGTAACATGATGAAATTTGCATACCTGTGGGGTCATCCAACCCCAAACTTGCATCAAAAGCTGGTAAAGTAACCATTTCCTCACAATGTGCAGGATTTGCTGAAGATACCCTGACGGGGCAGTCTCGTGCAATGTGTTATGACATTCCACACACATAGCAATCTTGCTGTGTCGAGGAAGGGGATATGTAGTGTTTCCAGGGTTCTGATTATGAGTAGGGGATTATTACAATCACGACTCCAATGTCCCTTCCTCCCGCAATTCAGACAATGTTTGCACAGTTTGTTCTTAGCATGATGAAGATTGCACGTGGCACATAGAGGAAACTTGCCAGCATTCCGGTTTGCATACTAATTCCATCAAAGATCTGCATTGATGATCCCAATGCCCCTTCTTACCACAATGGGTGCATTGTTTACATGGTTTATCAGCACAGTGGTGATAATGGCAGCTATTGCAAAGAGGGGCTTTTCCAGCATAACACTTACGAACATCTGACTCTGGAGTAACGGCCATTTGGCGAAGGGGAATGGCCTTCGTGTAGATTATAGATCTCTTGATTTCTTAGAACGACACCGCTTTCGCTTCTTGCTTGTTCCTCCCTGCACCAATCCTTCAGTTCCCGTGATTGTCTTTGAGTAGCATCGAGTGTTCTCGTCACCGTTCATGACTTGAGTGATGATTCCAGGGAGAACCGTCATCAACTGCTCTATGACTAGGGTTGCGAGTGCAACGGTTTCTGAGTCCATCTCCTGTGTAGGAGAAGGTGGCGATGGTTGTCTTCCTGGTGACATTTTGCATATACCCGAAGGAACATCGGTTAGTGAAATGATCCAACGTAAAAGACAAAATGCAAACTTAAATACTATGTTCTCTATATGAGGGTCCCAAAGTTATAGTCTAGGCCAAGCCGTTTAAGTAAATGACCTATTATTCTCTATAACCTTGAGCTCTGATACCAATCTGTCACACCCCGAGCCGGCGTGAACGGATCAACTATCCCGTCGGGCAGAAGGTTCTCGGGGCACGATATCATGAGTGGTAATCGTGATGATCAGATTGTTTACATAGCATCAACATTGAGAATAACTAAAGCACAATATAGCATCAAACTAGGATTACAAAGTTAAATTACAAATATCAATGTTTGATAATTTAACTAAGTAAACATATCAAAAGAATCAATGTTTACTATCTTGTAACTGTGCAAGATATCAAAATAGATTCATAGCTTTCATCAAAAGATGTGCTTTTCCAAAATCTACTAGGTCCTTTAACTGCGCATCCTAGTATGCATTCCTGAGCCCTAGCTTAATACTGTACGTCACCTGAGAAAGCATGTAAGAAAAAAAGTCAACACAATGGTTGGTGAGTTCATATAGTTAAGTAGTTGTAAAATAGTTTTAGCAAACCTTTTCGGTAACAACCTTAACCTCATTAACATCACTTGTAATATCCAAATCGGTATGCTTATGTATAGGGCATATGAAAGGTTCGAGCCTACAACCTGCCCAGACGCCATCCCACCACATACTAATCCACATATGACATTATTGTTAATGATAATTAAGCACTTTACCTATCATCAAATTCTCCCATAGTTTCAAGTATCCTGTTTAGAAGTTTAAGACACTCACCCAATAGTTTCAAGTATTCTGTTTAGAAGTTTAAGATATCTACCCAATAGCATTCACAAATCCCTTCGGTAACCACCTTAACCTCATTAACTTCACATGTTATATCCAGATCGGTATGCTTATATATAGGGCATACGAAAGGGTCGAGCCTACAACCCGCCCAGACGCCATCCCACCACATACTAATCCGCATATGACACTGCTGTTAATGATAATTAAGCATCTTACCTACCATTCCATCCAGTCTTCATCATAGCTTTAGTGTACTGTTTAAAAGTTTACAAGTTCATAGCATTCATGTAGATTAGCTTTAGAGTATGTTGTACCAGGACAATTGTTCCACAAATCATAGTTTAGGTTTCACCAATCTCATGCATGGGTACAAGCTTTGCTCTAGCATAGTTTAGCATTTGCGTTGCCCACGAAAAGATACAAGCTTTGCTCTAGCATAGTTTAGCCATTACGTTTCTCATGAATTGGTTTTAGCTTAGCATCAGAATAGTTTAGCATTTATGTATCTCATATATAGATACAAGGCTTGCTCTAGCATAGTTTGGCATTTACGTATCTCATATATAGACACAAGGTGTGCACACACATATTTTAGCATTTACATATCTCATATATGCAGACACAAGCCTTGCTCTAGCATAGTTTGGCATTTACGTGTCTCATATATAGATAAAAGCTTAGCATTCGCATAGTTTAGCTTTCACGTTTCTCATGCATGGGTACAAAATTTGCTCTAGCATAGTTTAGAAATTACGTAGCCCATGAATAGATACAAGCTTAGCAATTAGCATACAATCATAGGTTTGAGCATTTTGCTTCTAGTATTAGTATACGTTTTTAGCAGATACTTTGTAACATTAGCATTGTGCATATAGTTTAAGCATAGAGTTTATAAGCATCGGGCATATAGTTCAAGCATGAGGTTTATAGCATAAACATCGAGGATATTGTTCAAGCAAGGAGTTTATAGCATAAGCATCAAGCATAAAGTTTATAGCATAAGCATCAGGCATATAGTTTAAGCATGGAGTTTATAGCATATGCGTCAAGCATATAGTTTAAGCAAGGAGTTTATAGCATAAGCATCAAGCATAAAGTTTGAGCATAGAGTTTATAGCATAAGGATCAAGCATATAGTTTAAGCAAGGAGTTTATAGCATAAGCATCAAGCATATAGTTTGAGCATAGAGTTTATAGCATATGCGTCAAGCATATAGTTTAAGTCTTAGTCTCTAGCTTCCAAAATCAGAGTTACAAGCTTAAGCATTAGTATAAGAATCATGAATAAGTGTAAATGAATTTAATAAACATTTCAGTAATTGTTTAAAATGTATAACATGCTTCTCAGTCCCGAGGTAAAAACAAATGCGTTTAAAACGGGACAAATGAACTCACCTTGTTGTCGAAGTGCTTGACTTAGCTTAACTAGAATGCACACGCTCGTTGTAGTATTTCTTGTTGTGTTCACGATCGTGTATTGATTTCATGTTGTTGTATCTTATAACTATAAGTTATAGTGAATCGTGTGCGTGTTCGTGTTACCCCTAGAGTTGGCTATCACTTGTGAGTCTTAGTTTTCATTTGGCCCTATTTGCTAGAGATGTTTATGACACTTAGTCCAATTAGGTTAATGTTGGCCTTCATGTTTATTTGCATTGTTATCATAGTCAAAGATATTCTAAGTATAAAAACTTAGGCTTTGGATGAAGGGTTAGTAACCCTTACCATTTTGTAAAAGAGTTTTGTATTGTTATTGTTATATTGTTTCAACACTTTGAAGCCACTTGTTGATATACTCAACTATATTGTTTTCAGATTTATGAACCTAAGTCCAAAACCTTACCACCTTTGTAGTAATTTAGTTTGAATATATATACATATCCATGCAAGTTAATTGTGAGCATTAATTTGGTGTGTTAAGTATCCCATTACCCATGTGGGCCGGGTAGGTGATGTTATTGGGCCGAACTAGGGGTCGCATATACATGGGCCAACTGAGCTGCTTGGACCGAATGGCATGTGGGCCAAGGGGGTGAGCCATGTATCGATTGAGATGGTGTGATAGTTGAATGATAAAAAAAACTAAGGGTTTGGTCACTATTGGTTCAGCGAACCTGTTAACCCCCACCACAAGGTTCGTGAGCCAATGTTTCGACCGCAGGAGGTTCGGTGATAGCCCCCATGTCCATGATTCTTAAATTTCGGCCATGCAAACACTTCGGCCCAGTATAGGTTCGGTTTTACTATGGCTGGCTCCAGCGAACCTAATGGTTCGTTCAGATATGTTCGGCCATGGATTGGGTTCGCCAAAGAGGAAGGTTCGCATGAAGGGATGGTTCACCGTGCAAGAGGTTCGGGAGAATGTAGGTTCGGCTGGTGGTGGTTCGCTGCCCATAGGTTCGTGGCTCATTCACAGTTTCGTCGGCTTCAAGGGTTCAGCTGATTACAAAAAGGTTCGGCTCTACGTAGGTTCGCCGACCTGGTCCCTTCGTGAGCTGCAACGGATCACCTTCATCTTCCCCGATCTCCCTTTGTTGTAAGGTGGCCTTCCTGGTGATGTTACACTAAAATGCTCTCTCTCATGGTCATGGGATTCATGGTAGAAGAGAGTTAACCGATTAGGGTTAAGTGAAACAAAAAGTTAAGTGAAAACCCTAAGTTTCGTGTGATTCAAACTTCATTACCTTGAAATCGGCTGGACAAACGTTCAGATCGGTTGTACTTCTAGGTAGAGGAGGTCGTGAGCTTCGTTTGGACACCAAGAACACGTGATTTCACCAAGAAACGAGCGATTTATGAAGATTTGAAGTCTTCTAATCTTAGAGAGAGAGAGAGAGAGAAAACGGTGGAGGTGGTTTAGAGAGAGAGAGAGAGGGTGAATTAGATGAGAAAATGAGTTCATTTAGGGTTTATATACCCTGTGGGTGTTCGGGTTCGTTTCGGTTGCTCGGTTCTCGTTTTCGTCGTGTTTTCGGCTCGTTACACGCGTGTTTTATAAACTAAATAAAAAGACTTTCTTTGTTTAAATTTCTTTTCTTCTTGATGAGTTTCAAAATTGTAAAACCTAAATAATTATATTTTCTTATTTTATTATCGTTCGTATCGTTTTTCGTTTTAGTTCTTCAGAACGTGTCACCATCGCGCGTCTTCGTTCGAATCGTCACCCGAACGAACACGATGTTGGTTTCAATTTCTAATTATTTTTTTCTACTTTTCAGTCATCATTTTAGAACGTTAAACTTTCTGATTTATTCGTACAGATCGTCAACTATAGGAATAATTCATCGGTTTAGCATTCTGTCACGACATCTGTTATGGTTTTGTTTTGTTTAACCTCACATACGTTTATACAAAATAGCATTAAATCAAGCATCTGCATGTTAGGTCTGTGTTGCCTATTGAGTTTCTGACTGTTAAACCGTGAGATTTAATCAGATATCAGAAACGATAGTATAATAGTTTAGTGTCAAGCATCAAATGTCAATAGCATATACATAGTTCACGTAGTTTGTACCTGAGTTACTCTGCTAGTTGCTGTAGAGATCACTGTTCTGGTAACGGTTCCGGCACTGATGTTACATTGATGATATGGTATTACTCAAAGTATCACCTTGGAAAGGAGTGGTACGATTTGGGTAGAAGGGTAAGCTTGCTCCACGTTATGTTGGCCCTTTTAAGATTCTTGAACGGATAGGGAAGGTTGCCTACAAGTTGGAACTTCCTCCTGAACTTAGCAATGTACACCCAACGTTTCACGTGTCCAATTTAAGAAAATGCTTAGCTGATCAGGATCTCCAGGTACCAACCGATGACATACGCGTTGATGATACCATGCACTTTGTTGAAAAACAGTCGAGATAATGGACCATGAGGTTAAAAAGCTCAAACGCAGTAGAATTTCAATTGTCAAAGTACGATGGGAGTCGAGGCGTGGTCCAGAATTCACCTGGGAACAGGAAGATCAGATGAAGCTTAAGCACCCACATTTATTCACTACGGTCACTCCAAGTTGAATTTCAGGAAGAAATTCCCTTAACTAGGGGAAACTCTAACATCACTGTATTTCGGGTTGTCCGTACATGTTTGATTGTACTGTTAAGACCTGATATGATAATTGATAATTACTATGGATTACTGAATATTATCATTATTGGTATACATACTGAGAACACATTATTATAGCATAAACCATGGGAAGTTTACTTGAAATACAACTAAATAGAACCAGAAAGTTTATTGCAGTTTAACATATGTTATGGTTTGTTGATTTGGAATGGAAAGGAATTAGGAGTTTGGTTATTGGTTGGTTACTAAACATAGTCAAGGACACATGGTCATGGTTTATCGAAATAGCGGTGGGACGGTGGCTGGGGCGGTCGCAACCGACCCCTACATATGCCCTATACATAGGCATATTTCGGTCTATCATGGATTTGTCAGTGATGTGGTTTAGTGGCTCTGGATTGGGAAATATATCAAAGATAATAAAATAATGAACGCACTACTGGAAATGTTTACGAATATAACTTAAAAGCGAATATTAATTCAGAAATATTAACTTGATAATGTATACGCGTGGGTGACGATTCACACGAATATAATTATTATGAATAATATTCTGAAATAATATTCCATAAATCGTAAATCGAATCGAAATACGATACGAGTGTTGGATTCGGAAAGGTGACGATCTTTACAAATACTTACGTAAGTAACGTGTTAAAACGAGATAACGAAATAATCTTAAACGATATATAAAATAAGAAATAGGAATTAAAAACGTTTATTAGGAATTACAACCTATGACGTATTTAAATGAATTGTTTTATTAAATAAATGATTTAACAAAAATTAAACGAAATCTTTTACGAAACAACGGTATTTAAATAAAATCAGTTTACGAAATAATCTAATTTAAAACATCTTCTTAAAATGAAACAACATTATTTAAACGTGTTATGTTTCAATTTGGGGTTTTTCAATAAAAACCGAGCATTTAACACATTATGACGTGAAATAAACGAGACCGAGCACCGGGGAAAGACGCGGGGTATAAATAGTGGAACCTACACAATTTTCTTCATTTTTCACACAACCACTCTCTCTTTAGAAGTAAGGTTCGTCACCCATTTCTCTCTCTAACTTCTCTCTAAGAGAACTCTCTCATTTCTCAACGGATTTACAAGATCTTGGAGCCCAAACGACCGCACGATCGAGGAGAACAATAACCCACGAAGAAACCACACATTTGGGCGACATTTTGAGGTACATCTGAAGATTTCTTTTCGGTTTGTTTTCTAAGAACCCGATGAGTTTATGGTTGCCAACTTTTGACCACGGTTAGGGTTTTAGACTTGTTAAACGAGGCGGTACTAACCTATAGAAGCCATGGATGTGGATGTAACATGGAGAAATTCGAAAATGATGAGGGTGAACAGGTGGGCTGCCACGAATTGGATCGGCCGAACCTATGAGGTTGAGGTCTATGTCGGCCGAACCCCTCTCCCAAACTAACTCTCACATGCTCGAACGAACCTTCATGTTGCCACAGCTTGCAGGTGCAGCGAACCCATTCTTATTCAGCTGAACCCCAAGGTCCATGAACCTCGGGTCATTGCACCGAAGCTTCTATAGCCGAACCTTGGGAACCCTTTGGACGAACCTTATCACTTAGGCGAACCATGGGGCTGCCGAACCCTCATGCTTGAGTCACGAACCTAGAACTCAATGTGACAATCTGACTTTTTGAGTTAACTTAGCGAACTGAAAATAGTGAGATCACAGGCCCAATGAGATCAAGCTAGGCCCAATAAGGCCAGTGTAGGCCCAATGAAGGTTAGGAAGGCCCAATAAGACCAGTATAGGCCCAATGAAGTTTAGGAAGGCCCAATAAGGCCAAGGTAGGCCCAGGTAGGCCCAATAGTATTTAGGAGGCTCAATTGGGTTAACCTAGCCCAATAATGTTCTAAGTGGCTCAATTTGTGATAATTCGGCATTTCCGGATTAACCTCGTTAACTGAAAGTTAACAGAAACGTTACAAAATAAAACAATATCAAACCAGAAAGATTAGAATTAAACAAAACAAGTTTAAAAACATTTAAATTATGTGAATTTAACTAGTGATTGCAAGAAATGTTAAATTTTGACTTTTGAGGTCAAATTTCATTGTAAATTAAAAGAGAAATTCGAGATTAATAGTAATTCATCATTATTAATCAAATTAATTAACCATAAAACCTATATTGATGATTCCTAACGGGTATTATCACTTAATAAACCATAAATTGATGAATTAAACCTATTTAACAACATTCAAAGATGAAACCGTTGCTAGGGTCTATAAAAGATCACAATTCGATCAAATTTCGCACAATTGAACTCTTATAACATCTAATCGGCAATATTAGGATATGTTTCATCAATCAATTGAATTCCAGAAGTAGTGGTTTAAAGATTACGATTAAAGGTCGGCCGAACTCCATCTCAAAGTTGAGCAACTTCAATTCGATATTAAATCAGGTAACAATCTACACCCCCACATGCTAAAAAGGCCGATAAAGCTAATCCCCATGGTAATTCGAAGTTTTAATATCAAATGATCCAAGATCGAATCCTAGGGTTCATCACGAATACAATTTTGGGGATTTTGATTCAAACGTGTTTTAAACTCAAATTAAATCATTCAGTAACTTCATGGGGTTCCATTGAACTAAATCCCTCGGTTACTTACACCTAACAATGGCGAATTGATCATGATCGAGTTCTAGGGTTTATCTATAAACGTAATTGGGGGATTTGATTCTAATGGGCTCAACAATCAAATTAAATGGTACCTCCGTTTCTGAAAATCCCGATTTCGGTAAATCTTATGTTAATTTTATCAAAAATCATCGAATTGGGTGTTAACCGGTTTCATATATTCATGTTAAGAACGAGTTAGGGTTTTTGATTAAAAAGAACACTAAAATTCGATTACTTTGTACATAATGAGTCGAAATCAATGGTGTAATGAAAACCTTATGAGTCAAGGGACAATTGATCAATAATTCGATTGATTTGAATTGGGAATCAATAGGTTAGGGTTCGAATGTGTGCATAGCCGATTAATCGGGCTATTGTGAATTTTTTTTGAATTAAAATCACCTGTGAACTCTTTGGGATATATGGAATAATAGCCCCATGGTTTTAGACTCTATCGGGTTCGAACCGTGGGCCAATTTGGGCTTAATAGCTCGGTTTAAGAAAACCAAGGGGATCCGATCCTTTGTAGATTAAAACAAATTAAAATGAGATCTGTTAATGAAATCTGAACCAGAGCAGTTGGTAAGATGCGTGGGTTTAGAGGAGCAGGTCACGGGTTCGAGCCTAGGGCTCCACCTGTTTTTGAAAATTAAAACTATTTTGAGTTTTAATTTGTAACTCTTTCGTTCTAACTCCGTTTCGATCCGTTCCAGTTGCGTTGAAACCGTAACGAAATTCCGAACTAAATAAAATAATAAAATCTATATTTTAACTCGAAAACGAAATCGCGTATAATTACGCTTATTTAAATAAAATCATATATGGACTATATGATTTTATTAAACGAATTTAAAGTCACGTATAGTTAATTGTGCACATTTCTAACGAGTCTAACATACGTGTGTTGACACGTATGTGATTTCAAGCACAAAACGATATTCCGAATAACACAACGTATTGTTTAAAACACAGATTCTTCGTAGAGGATTTTCTACGCGAGTTCACGAGTGTTTGATCATTCTACTCAAAATCAAAGGTGCGTACATGGCCCCTTTCTTATTTTAACTGTTTTGGGGGAGAAAACATGTGCAACAAACGCTTTTAGATACATATCACTTGCATGAGTTAGCTGTTTACATTAAGTGCAAACATAGCATTACAAAGCCTTCTCTTTCGAACCGTTTAATTTGCCGGAGTGCAAAGCGTGGTAGTTGAAGATAGATCTATTGGGTTTGACAAACCTCACTTGGTAGATGGGATCTACGCAGGTGTTTGACTGACCAAACACACACATTACTATTGTTCGTGCTAGACAATAGGGTTAAGGCAAAAACATGCTATAGCATGGCAACTCGTCAGCTTCGGTGTCGACCACTTATGTAAATAGTACAAATGACTAGCTATCATGACTATGCACGTGTGATTATGTTATCTGTAAACTTTATATTCAAACTGTGGTTTCAACATTTGTGAATGCTTAAACCTGTGTATGCACCAACCTTTGTGTTGACTTTATTTACATGTTTTCTCAGGACACTAAGACACAAGCAAGGACAAGCAGGGACTAGGATGTTGAGTCTCATGCATGCATTTCAGTTCCAGTATTTTAGCTTTGATAAATTAAGACATTGAATGATATTGGATTTGTACTTTACATTTTCAAACTATTACATTTTGTTATTGGTTTTTAAAACGCTTCCGCAAACTTTGAAAACTTTGATATTACAGTTTTAGACCAACATATGTTTTGAAATTCATATAGAGGTCTTCGTTATGTCTAATGATCTGAGATCCTGGTTTGTCACGTTCCCAAACGGTATGATTCCGTTAGTTGAAAATTGGGGGTGTGACAGATTGGTATGAGAGACATTGGTTATAGCGAACTAGGTTTGCATTTGTAGACTTAGACTATAACTGTTAGACATTAGACACTTGCTTAAACGATAGTTTGTATAGCATTTACATATGACATTTTGTAACAGACATGGCATCATCGTCTATACCTACTCATACTGAGGGACAAGTAGTAGCATTGTCAGACATCCTGACAAGGAGGATCGAACCAGTGGATGATACGATCCACTATGGGGAGGAAACACATGTTCAACAAAGGGAGAACAACCAATATTGGCAATGGTTTCCTGATCTCATACGCAGCTGGGTGTGGGAAGAACGAGTGCCACCACCACTAACTGCCAACACTGCTAATAGCATTTGGACGTTACCTGCTCTAGGATATCCACTAGAACTGGCATTTGCTGCTTTTGTTGCACGCATGGAGCGTGAAATCCGCAACATGCGGGAAGTAGCAAGGATGATCACAGAATTGCTTGAGAATAACAACTGGCTGACACGAATGTGGGATAACCTCACTGAGAAGTTGGTTAGGACTAATGAAGAACAGGAAAATTTGGTGGAAACGGTCTGGATGATGCGAGGGACGATCCTCGAACTCACTGCACGACTAGAAACTACAGAGTTACGTGTAGCTGTAGCTGAGGCAAGGGCTGAGGAAGCCAATGCACGGGCTGGTGCAGCGGAAATTGAAGCCAATATAGTGAGATATTTAGCTGGGGAGGCCATGACCCTCATCACCGGGCATATGCGTTACCAGCATGGTGCAGTGACTGGTCCAGCAGAACTGGAAGACTCATCATCAACCGTTGATCAACCAAACGATGGAATCTAGTTATTTCATTCTAATTAACAAACTTATATGAGTGGGTTGTACTCATAAAAGTAGATTTCGTGTTTTGCATCTCTTTGACAAACAATTGTAAGCACTAATTTATCATAAATAATTAAGAATGGTTATCTTAATGACAATGATGGTGTGTTACATTTACTTTGTGCATGAGTGATGATTATGCGATGGGTGTAGTCTCATTATGTATATTTGTAAATAGGAAGATCATGGTTGGAGAGAACATTAACATGAACGCAACAGAACTTGAGGCACTTATTAACACTCGAATCACCGAGACAATCGCAAACTATACGCAAACACACCAAATAGGATCACATGATCCAACGGGGGAACTGGTAAACTCACAAATGTGCACGTTCAAGACATTCTTGAACTGTAAACCACGTAAGTTCAAAGGATCGGAAGGAGCCATTGGACTTCTTCGATGGATTGAACAATCAGAATCGGTATTTGAGATGTGTGATTGTCCGGAAGAAAACAAGGTCAGATACGCTATTGGTACTTTGGAGGGTTCAGCCTTGACATGGTGGAACTCTATCGTACAGACACTCGGTTTGGATACAACCAATACCCTTACTTGGAACGGATTCAAAATCCTGTTGCAGGAAGAGTATTGTCATAGTAATGAAATGCAAAGACTTGAGGATGAATACGGGCAACTCAAGATGAAAGGTTCCAATATTGAGGAATACACTACTCGATTCCAGCAATTAGCAAGACTCTTACCGCACAGGGCAACCCCATCTAGCAAATGGATCAAGAGATACATTGGAGGGCTGGTAGCTCAGGTTCGAAAATTGATCATATCTGCAAATCCTACCACCATACAGCAAGCTATTCGACTGGCACACCAACTGACTGATCAAGCGGTGCAACGGGGAACATTACCCAAACGAACAGTAACAGCTAAAGCAGGAGATCACAAAAGCAAATGGGATAACATTGATTCCAAGAATTTCACTAAGCAGTCATTTCAGGAGAATCGCAAGCAGGAATCCAACAAGACTCATCATAATCCAAACAATAACCAACAGTCATCGGGAGGGTATAATGGTAAATACCCAAAGTGCAACAAATGTGGGTTCCATCACTTTGGGAATCAATGTGACAAATACCGATGTCAGCGATGCAGAAAGATAGGGCACATAGCAAAATACTGTCGAGGGAAACTGCAGGCAAGCTCACTCAACCAGAGCAACACACAGAAACGATGTTTTGAGTGTAGCTTATCAGGACATTTCAAGAAGGAGTGCCCACAACTCAAGAAAAGAAGGGCTAATGACATGATTACAAAAGGAAACAACAACAACAACACAAATGTTGCTAGAACAGAGCTTTTGTGATTGGAGGACGTCAGACACGGGAAGATCCCAACGTCGTTATGGGTACGTTTCTCTTGAATTATCACTCTGCCTCTATGCTATTTGACACCGGTGCAGATCGGGGTTTTGTATCTAGCAAATCTTGTGAATTGTAAAGTATCGGTCCTACTGCTTTATAAAACCCATACACTATAGAACTAGCTAATGATAAGCTAGTTGTTGTAAACCATATTCCTAAAGGATGTGTTCTTGACTTGATGTGTCAAACACATGACATTGACTTTATGCCTACCTCTTTAGGCAGTTTTGATGTAGTCATTGGCATGGACTGGTTGTCCAAACATCAGGCTGAAATAGTGTGCCATGAAAAAGATCGTTCGTATACCTATTTCGCATAGAGAGACATTGTATGTACAAGGCGAGAAGAGCAGTACGCTACTGCGTCTCATATCTTGTATGAAAGCACACAAATGTCTGCGTAAAGTCATACGGCAGTTATAGCACATATAACTGAAAAGCCGGTAGCTGAGAAGAAGATTGAAGACATTCCAGTAGTTGTGAATTTCCGGAGGTATTTCCAGAAGACCTACCGGGATTACCGCCTATCAGGCAGGTGGAATTTCGAATCGACCTTACACCAGACACAGTACCGATAACTCGGGCGCCTTATCGACTTGCACCATCTGAAATGCAAGAGTTACCTACACAACTGCAAGAGTTGTTGGATAAGGGCTTCATACGACCTAATTGTTCACCGTGGGGAAGTTCAGTCTTATTTGTCAAGAAAAAGGACGGGACTTTCCGTATGTGTATCGATTACCGGGAACTTAACAAGGTTACCATCAAAAACCGGTATCCGTTACCCAGAATTGACGATCTGATTTGATCAGTTACAAGGTTCGAGTTACTACTCGAAGATTGATCTCAGATCGGGTTATAATCAACTCAGAGCCCAGGAGGAGGATATTCCTAAAATAGTATTTGGGACGCGCTATGGCCATTATGAGATCTTGGTCATGCCATTTGGGTTGACAAACGCTCCAGCTGTATTCATGGATTTCATGAATCGTGTTTGTAAACCCTATTCGATTGTTGTTAGAATTACTGAAACAAGAACAATTGTACGCTAAGTTCTTGAAATGTGATTTCTAGATGCAAGAAGTTAAATTTTTGGGTCATATAGTCAATGAAAAGGGCATACATGTTGATCCAACGAAAATTGAAGTAATTAAGAATTGGGAAACACCAAAAACCCTTTCGAGGTACGACAATTCCTAGTACCATCGACAATTCATTGAGGGATACTCAAAGATCGCTCAACCACTTACAGCTCTTACGCATAAGGGAAAAACGTATAACTGGACGGATAAACAGTAAACTGCATTCCAGTTATTGAAACAGAAATTCTGCAGTGCACCGATTTTGTCCTTACCGGAAGGGACGGAAGACTTTGTGGTGTATTGTGATGCATCTGCACAGGGTTTGGATGTGTGTTGATGCAACGTGATAAAGTGATTGCTTATGCTTCAAGGCAACTACGAACACACGAATAGAATTATACTACTCACGACTTGGAGTAGTACCATTTACACTGATCATAAGAGTTTGCAACATATCTTTGATCAGAAGGAGCTTAATATGAGACAAAGACGATGGGTAGAGTTGTTGAACGATTACGAATGCGCGATTAAGTATCACTCGGGAAAAACTAATGTGGTAGCTGATGCTTTACGCAGAAAAGACACAACAAGCTAGGTTCGCGCACTTATAATGACGATACATACTGATTTATCTGACAAGGTACGCAGTGCTCAACTGGGAGCTTTAGAAAATGATAATTTGGTACATAAATCCTTACGGGGGATGGAAACACAATTGGACGTCAAGCCTGATGGAATTCATTATTTCATTAATCAATTGTAGATACCTTTGTATGGAGGTTTGAGGGAACTTGTGATGGATGAAGCGCACAAATCCAGATATTCAGTCCATCCAGGATCAGACAAAATGTATCATGACTTGAAGGCACTATATTGGTGGCCTCACAAGGAAGCCAACATTGCTAAGTACGTTAGCAAATGTTTGACTTGTTCGAAAGTCAAAGTTGAATACCAGAAGCCATCTGGTTTATTGCAACAACCAGAAATACCGATGTAGAAATGGGAACATATTTCGATGGACTTCATTACTAAGTTACCCCGTACATCGACTGGTTGTGATACGATATGGGTAATTGTCGATCGATTAACGAAATCTGCACATTTTTTGGCAATCAAGGAAACTGACAAGATGGAGAAACTGATTCGTAGTTACATCAAGGAAGTGGTAGCACGACATGTCGTACAAATTTCTTTCATATCAGATCGAAAAGCTCGATTCACTTCAAACTTTTGGGAAATTACTCCGTAAGTCATTGGAAACTCGTTTAGACATGAGTACCGCTTATCGTCCACAGACCGATGATCAGAGTGAACGTACGATTCAAACACTTGAGGATGAGTTACGAGCTTGTGTAATTGACTTTGGTGACAACTGGGAAAACCATATACTGTGGGGGAATTCTCTTACAAATCCGGAACCGCGTGGCAGTGACTCGGGATCGACAAAAGAGCTAACATTGACAAACGTCGCAAGCCGTTGGAATTTTGAGTAGGAGACCGAGTTATTCTAAAGGTATCATCTTTGGAAGGTGTGATACGATTCAGCAAGCACGGGAAGCTTAGCCCACATTACGTAGGACCTTTTGAGATCCTGAAAAGGATTGGTCCAGTTGCGTATCAACTTCAATCACCGGATGAACTCAGGGGAGTTCATGATGTCTTTCATGTATTGAACTTAAAGAAATGTCTTTCTGATGAGACATTGATTGTACCACTGGAAGAAATACAAGTAGACGAACAGTTACGATTCATCGAAGAACCAGCTGAAATCATGGACCGAGAGGTCAAACAACTTAAACAAAGCGAGATTCCGATAGTCAAAGTTCGGTGGAATTCAAGACGTGGTCTTGAATTCACATGGGAAAGGGAAGACCAAAAGATGAAAAAGTATCCCCACTTATTCCAAACAACAACAAGCATTATGAAGGTGCGTTAAATTTCGGGACGAAATTTCCTTCAACAAGGGGATGATGTGATATTTCACACTCTAACTGTAAGCACAAACACCTTATACTATTGATTTTAGTATAAACAACTGGGTTGAACACCAGCTTTGCAGAATGCAAACACAAACATTTCATAGTAGTACATACATGATTGATTTCAAACAATGTACTAATGCAAACACAAACATTTCATAGTAGTACATACATGATTGATTTCAAACAATGTACTACATTTCAAACATTACATTTGATGTACTACATTTCATGGTAGTACAATCATGAGCTATTAAACAATAGTAGTGCTACAAATAGAAGGAACCAGAATAATTGTGTAAGGTAAATTGACGAGTACAGGGGCCCATGTAATCGTGAATTTACAGGTACATATGAATTTTGGAAGTTTCTATTTTGTTGACTACATTCAAACATTTGCTATGTGTGAGATTACATAGTACAGTATACAAACATTTTGTTCAATTGGTTTTGTTACAAACATTAGTGCTACATTACAATTTATACATTTTATGTGCTACATTTCATATATTACATGTTATGGTAGTACATGCATGATTAGTTACATACATTTTGCTATGTGCGGGGTTGCATAGTACAAACAGTTACAGACACTCACTATGTGTGAGGTTACACAACATTGTATGATCAAACACAAACAGTCAAAGTTAGGTGATCTAACTAGTGCACACGCAAACAGTCACATTGAACGATCACATTTAGTTGTGATGTTACAAGCATTAGATTTTGTGTGTGAATACACACAAGCACACGGAATGATCAAATCACACTAACACGTACGATTTAAACTCGTAAGTAGTTTCCTAACTACTCCTATCATTTACTAATTTTCGGGACGAAAATTCCTTCAACAAGGGGATGATGTGACAATCTGACTTTTTGAGTTAACTTAGCGAACTGAAAATAGTGAGATCACAGGCCCAATGAGATCAAGCTAGGCCCAATAAGGCCAGTGTAGGCCCAATGAAGGTTAGGAAGGCCCAATAAGACCAGTATAGGCCCAATGAAGTTTAGGAAGGCCCAATAAGGCCAAGGTAGGCCCAGGTAGGCCCAATAGTATTTAGGAGGCTCAATTGGGTTAACCTAGCCCAATAATGTTCTAAGTGGCTCAATTTGTGATAATTCGGCATTTCCGGATTAACCTCGTTAACTGAAAGTTAACAGAAACGTTACAAAATAAAACAATATCAAACCAGAAAGATTAGAATTAAACAAAACAAGTTTAAAAACATTTAAATTATGTGAATTTAACAAGTGATTGCAAGAAATGTTAAATTTTGACTTTTGAGGTCAAATTTCATTGTAAATTAAAAGAGAAATTCGAGATTAATAGTAATTCATCATTATTAATCAAATTAATTAACCATAAAACCTATATTGATGATTCCTAACGGGTATTATCACTTAATAAACCATAAATTGATGAATTAAACCTATTTAACAACATTCAAAGATGAAACCGTTGCTAGGGTCTATAAAAGATCACAATTCGATCAAATTTCGCACAATTGAACTCTTATAACATCTAATCGGCAATATTAGGATATGTTTCATCAATCAATTGAATTCCAGAAGTAGTGGTTTAAAGATTGCGATTAAAGGTCGGCCGAACTCCATCTCAAAGTTGAGCAACTTCAATTCGATATTAAATCAGGTAACAATCTACACCCCCACATGCTAAAAAGGCCGATAAAGCTAATCCCCATGTTAATTCGAAGTTTTAATATCAAATGATCCAAGATCGAATCCTAGGGTTCATCACGAATACAATTTTGGGCATTTTGATTCAAACGTGTTTTAAACTCAAATTAAATCATTCAGTAACTTCATGGGGTTCCATTGAACTAAATCCCTAGGTTACTTACACCTAACAATGGCGAATTGATCATGATCGAGTTCTAGGGTTTATCTATAAACGTAATTGGGGGATTTGATTCTAATGGGCTCAACAATCAAATTAAATGGTACCTCAGTTTCTGAAAATCCCGATTTCAGTAAATCTTATGTTAATTTTATCAAAAATCATCGAATTGGGTGTTAACCGGTTTCAAATATTCATGTTAAGAACGAGTTAGGGTTTTTGATTAAAAAGAACACTAAAATTCGATTACTTTGTACAGAATGAGTCGAAATCAATGGTGTAATGAAAACCTTATGAGTCAAGGGACAATTGATCAATAATTCGATTGATTTGAATTGGGAATCAATAGGTTAGGGTTCGAATGTGTGCATAGCCGATTAATCGGGCTATTGTGAATTGTTTTTGAATTAAAATCACCTGTGAACTCTTTGGGATATATGGAATAATAGCCCCATGGTTTTAGACTCTATCGGGTTCGAACCGTGGGCCAATTTGGGCTTAATAGCTCGGTTTAAGAAAACCAAGGGGATCTGATCCTTTGTAGATTAAAACAAATTAAAATGAGATCTGTTAATGAAATCTGAACCAGAGCAGTTGGTAAGATGCGTGGGTTTAGAGGAGCAGGTCACGGGTTCGAGCCTAGGGCTCCACCTGTTTTTGAAAATTAAAACTATTTTGAGTTTTAATTTGTAACTCTTTCATTCTAACTCCGTTTCGATCCGTTCCAGTTGCGTTGAAACCGTAACGAAATTCCGAACTAAATAAAATAATTAAATATATATTTTAACTCGAAAACGAAATCGCGTATAATTACGCTTATTTAAATAAAATCATATATGTACTATATGATTTTATTAAACGAATTTAAAGTCACGTATAGTTAATTGTGCACATTTCTAACGAGTCTAACATGCGTGTGTTGACACGTATGTGATTTCAAGCACAAAACGATATTCCGAATAACACAACGTATTGTTTAAAACACAGATTCTTCGTAGAGGATTTTCTACGCGAGTTCACGAGTGTTTGATCATTCTACTCAAAATCAAAGGTGCGTACACGGCCCCTTTCTTATTTTAACTGTTTTGGGGGAGAAAACATGTGCAACAAACGCTTTTAGATACATATCACTTGCATGAGTTAGCTGTTTACATTAAGTGCAAACATAGCATTACAAAGCCTTCTCTTTCGAACCGTTTAATTTGCCGGAGTGCAAAGCGTGGTAGTTGAAGATAGATCTATTGGGTTTGACAAACCTCACTTGGTAGATGGGATCTACGCAGGTGTTTGACTGACCAAACACACACATTACTATTGTTCGTGCTAGACAATAGGGTTAAGGCAAAAACATGCTATAGCATGGCAACTCGTCAGCTTCGGTGTCGACCACTTATGTAAATAGTACAAATGACTAGCTATCATGACTATGCAAGTGTGATTATGTTATCTGTAAACTTTATATTCAAACTGTGGTTTCAACATTTGTGAATGCTTAAACCTGTGTATGCACCAACCTTTGTGTTGACTTGATTTACATGTTTTCTCAGGACACTAAGACACAAGCAAGGACAAGCAGGGACTTGGATGTTGAGTCTCATGCATGCATTTCAGTTCCAGTGTTTTAGCTTTGATAAATTAAGACATTGAATGATATTGGATTTGTACTTTACATTTTCAAACTATTACATTTTGTTATTGGTTTTTAAAACGCTTCCGCAAACTTTGAAAACTTTGATGTTACAGTTTTAGACCAACATATGTTTTGAAATTCATATAGAGGTCTTCGTTATGTCTAATGATCTGAGATCCTGGTTTGTCACGTTCCCAAACGGTATGATTCCGTTAGTTGAAAATTGGGGGTGTGACAAATCAACCCTAAGCAAGGAACCTGACCTGCAAGCCGATTTGGCCGAACCTATCTTCAGCTGCGAACCATGCATGGGCGAACCTAGATGTCGCACCCCGAGAAATCCCTTCCCTTCCGGGGCGCGAAAGGCGATAGACTGTCAAGATCGCAATCTCCGGTCACACTGTTGCGAGACCTACATGTCTGGTTGCATACATACATCCAATAACTTGTGTAAAACAGTTTAGTAAAATCAGAGTTGCGGAAATAAAAGTTTAAGTTGTCAAAACAACATTGTAAATTGTAACATCAGTGCCGGAAACGTCACCAGAACAGTGATCGGTACAGTAAAATGAACAGTAAACCAAGTACACATACCAGTTGTTGTTCATATATCATTATCACTTTATGTTATCATAACACAGTTTCAGAATATACTCAGAAACGAAACTCAGAAACATGGTTCATCAGTCAAATACTTACCTGGCAATACAGAACCATCAAGTGATTATTTGTTAGGATTTTATTATGTATAAACGTATGTGAGGCTTTACAGAACAAAACAAAACGGATGTCGTTATGTGAATGCTAAATCGACGGATTATTCGTATAGGTGACGATTTGTACGAATACATCTGAAAGTTTAATGTTCTGAATGATATCCGATAATTAGAAAACCATATTGAAAAGTATAGTTATCGCAGTGTTCGTACGGGTGACGATTCGAACGAATACGCGCGACGAATGTACTATTCGATTATTAAACAGTAAATTAAATATTTGCGTAAATTTAAAACAAACAGAAGATATTTAGTTAATTTATTAGGAATCACAACCTAAAATAATTTTATTAACTTTATTTTAAAATCGAGACGTTTCGTTACGAGAACGAAACGAAACCGACACTTTTACGTGAAACCGAGCAACCGAAACGAACCCGAACTCACCCGAGGTATAAGTACCCGGAATGAGTCTTCTTCCTCATTCACCCTCTTCACTCTCTCTCTCTAAAAACAAAAACCCGGAACTCTCTCTCTCTCTCTAGATTTTCCCACTCTCTCTCTAAGATTTCTTCCTCATTTCTCTATGAAATCTTGTGTTTTTGATGTCAAAATGACCACCATAACTCGTAGATCGTAGAAGTACAGCATATCTAAGCTTTCAACCAACCGATTTGAGGTAAATTCAAAATCTTTGTTCGGTTTTAAGGGTTTCAAAACCCTAAGTTCGCCCCTTTCTTGCAAACCGTTTCTTTACCTTAAAATCTTTAGGGAATCACCACCATACACACCTAGAAGAAGTTAGGAGTTTGTAGAACACCATGAATTAGCGATCTGATCGAAAATGGGGCTGCTGAACTTGGGGAGTTCGAAGGCCCGAATGGGATTACACAGCTCAACGAATGGGGTCGATTCACTTCATTCGGCCGAAAGTGTTAAGAGCCGAAGCAGGTTCTTTAGTCCGCTCAATGGCTATTCTGTCGGCAAAGGCTATTTGGCTAAGGCCTCATTCGTTGCCAGCTATTCGCTCTATTCCCTTTCTGGATCCGCCTCCATTCGCCCACACCCCTATTCGATCGGGTGCCTTCATTCGACCAACCACCCTATTCGGCCATGGTTTCATTCGCTAACCAACCATTCGGTCAAGTATTGATTCAGGCAAGCCTCATTTGGTTCAAGCTAGCCACTTTCGGACGGGGTGATTCGACCAAACCTCTTTCGGCCACAACTCGATGCGGCTCAATCTATTAGGCCTAGGGCCTTAGGGTAATTGTTAATCGAGCTAGTGCATAGGACTTGAACAAGGAGATGGGAAGGACTAAAATGGTCACAAGGGAGCCTAAACACTTGCACCCACATGATACGCATGTATAAGGCATATGTGTGTGTGCATGGGAGACAATCAATTATGTGTGTGCATGGGGAATACATTAGGATTTTCATTTTCATGCAAACCAACTTTGGGAGAGGGGAAAATAAATTTCTTTTAAATGATCATGGGAGTCATTTCAACTGAGATGGGTTAAATTATATGAATTATCAAATGAAACCTATAGTAAAGTTTTACTAAAAGTGAGTTTTCGAAAAATCATATTATAACCTATACACTAAAGTCATCATCTTTTGGGATTAACATATTTGGGAATGCATTAAGAAACAAAGAAACCTAGTCTAGTGTTATGGCGTTGTTCTCACGAGTAACTTCTAACACTTAAACAATTCGTAATGACATAAAATTACATTAGATAGTTATTTGAACTATCTAGGATGGATTATACAATGAGTTAATCAAAGAATCATGGAAACATCAAAGGCTAATCATCTAGGGTTTAGTAGTTAATAATATTGGGACATGGGTCTATTACGGGTAATACGATTAGACTAGTTAGGTGAAATCCTAGAAACACTTTAGTAACGTAGGACACTTAGTTGCACACCGAGACCAAACCTTAGCTACGACTAGTCTAAATACTTATCGTCTACGAATCTTCTTAAAATAACTCAGGTACTAAAGATACATAGGCAACAATCAAAGAGCGCGCATATCTTTTGTGGTTCAATTGCACAGCAACACAGGTGAGTTCATTGCCCCTTTTCTAAACATTTTTTTTCAAACGCGGGGCTGAGAAGCATGCGTAAACTGTTTTAATTAAATTGTTTGCTTAAATGCTTTTACTCATTATATACTTTATATATGCTTGTTTATACACCTAGACTCCTGTCTAGGTAAATTCCAGGCTAAATTAACTATCAAGTTAATTAAGCAAGTTAAGTAAATTACTCTTACGAGTAATTTCTAAATTCTTAAACTCTAAATAAACCCTTAGTCCATCGAGTTCAAATTCCAGAATCTAAAATTCAAAGTGAAATCAAAAGAACCAAAGCTAAAGATCAAATGCAATGAAATCTAATCCAGTGTGTGATCAATAAACTCAGGATCCTACTCATGAATCTATATTCATGAATCTATAATCATTGTGAAATCATGGAATGCTAAAGATCAAAATCAAGGAAATCAAGGGAATCATAACCGTGTGAATCATTGAAATAATAAAATTATTATGATCTAATGAAATCATTAATTCCTAAAGTAAGGTGAGTTGTCAGTCGTATGTAAATCGAGACCACGTGTAACACACGGAAAGTCCCTTCACAGTAGTAGACTTTTGTAGTCAAGCTACATGGGCATAAATTAAATTATCAAATGAAATCATGAGAATCAAAGAAGATCAGAATCAAAGGATATCCTTAAAGTCCCGACGCATACAGTAGACCAAAGGGTCAAGCTGATATGGGCAAATCATGAAAGTCCTGACGCATACAGGTAGACTCCTTGTGGGTCATGCCTGATATGGGCCATGTGTGAGAGGGTACAACTTGGACAACCACCAACAACTAAGTCTAATTGATTGAGTCAAATAAGGCCCAATCATCATGTCTTAGTTGTATGTAAATGTTTATTTATTTATTTAATTGAACATTTCACATTATATTTCTATAATTGCTTTTGGGAAATCATGATGACATGGTGAACCCAGGAAATCAGCTTTATTTCAAATTATGGAAATTCAGTTTTAACATAGAAGTGGGTGTTAGGTAAGACGCTTAATTATCATTAAGATCAATGTCCTATGCGGCTTAGTATGTGGTGGGACAGCGTCTGGGCGGGTCGTAGGCTCGACTCAGGGGTATGCCCTATATATAAGCATACCGAGCTGGATGATACAGGTGGTGTTAATGAGATTAAGGTTGTTACCTAGGGGAAACATGGACACTTTTGGGTTGATATCATAAACTTATAAACAGAATGCTTGAATCCAGGTTGGAATCGAATGGAAGGTAAAATTCTTAGTTATCATTAACAACAATGTCCTATGTGACTTAGTATGTGGTGGGATGGCGTCTGGGCGGGTCGTAGGCTCGACTCAGGGGTATGCCCTATATATAAGCATACCGAGTTGGATGATACAGGTGTTGTTAATGAGGTTAAGGTTTTACCTAAAAGGTTTGCAAAGCTATTTTTCAAATACCAAAAATCATATGAACTCACCAACCATTATGTTGACTTTGTTTTCTTGCATGTTTTCTCAGGTGATGTACAGGATTAAGCTAGGGCTTTGGATTGCATGCTAGGATGCTCAGTTAGAGGACCTAGTAGTTTTGGAAAGCACATATTTTGTTGATCATTGTGAATCATTTTTGATATCTTGTACGAATACAAGATAGTGAACTTATGATTCATTTTGATATGTTTACTTGGTTAAATTATCAAACATGGATATTGTAATTTAACTTTCTAGATTTTAGATAAATGTCTTTGTGCTTTAGATATTCTTAACATTGAGGCTATATAAACAATCTGATCATCACGATTATCTCCCACGATATCGCGCCTCAGGAACCTTCCGCCCGACGGGGACTCCGATCCAACCCCGGCGGCTCGGGATGTGACAAATTGGTATCAGAGCTCAAGGTTATAGAGAATAATAGGTCATTTATTTAAACGGTTTGGCCTAGACTATAACTTAGGGACTCTTCATGTAGAGAACATAGGAATTAGGAATTAACTTGCATTATGTCTCCTGCATTCTATCATTGCAATAACTGATATCCTATGGGTTACGATCAGAATGTCACCGAGAAGACAACCATCACCGTCTCTTCCTTCACAGGAGATGGATCCAGCAGTCGATGCACTCGCAACTCTGATCACTGAAGAGTTGATGGCGGTTCTCCCTGGAATCATCACCCGGATCAGGAACAGTGAGGAGTTTGCGAGGAACTTCCCACTACTTTCTGCAGATAAGAAGGAACCTGAAGAAGGAGAAACCAGCAAGCAACCGAAGCATCATTCGGCAAAAAGGCGAAAAAGAACTGTGAACTACACTAAAGTTGTACCTATCAGTCAAATCCAGCCAGATTTGACTACGGGAGTCAGTACTCATTATGAGGGAAAAGCCCCTCTCTGTTCGACTTGTCACTACCATCATCGAGCTGAACTTTCATGTGTACGATGCACTCGCTGTGGAAAGACAGGACACTGGATGCAGCAGTGTAGGTCATCAGTAACCTCTACTCCCCGTCTGTTGATACATTTTCTAAATGTTCCAGATGTGGTTTTCACCATGGTGAGAAGAAACCTTGTAGACACTGTCTGAATTGTGGAAGATACGGACACTGGATCCAACAGTGTCGGTTTATTTCCACTAGGAAACAGGAACAAAAAGTGAACATCTCTACTTCCTCTCAACATAACAACAACTGCTACACGTGCGGAATGCACGGGCATTTCGCAAGGGACTGCTCTAGGAAAATGCCCCCAGCAGACCCATCAGTCACCGAGGAACTACTCGCTTTACCAGCTCCTGGGGAAACACTCGGAGTCCGATGACCCCATAGGTATGCAAATTTCAGCTTGATACATTAAAGTATTTATTGGTGTATTAATTAGAACTGCATAGTCTGTTGCAATTTTACAAACAATAAATTTAAGATAGCCGTAAGCAAAGTCAGTGCCAAAAAGATAATCAGAATCATGACTTAAGGAAACTTTAGGTTAAGTAAGTGTTAAATGATTAAATAGAGATAGGGAAATTCTTAATTACAGTTTAAATACTGTATTTAGGAAGAGGACCTTATTTAAATAGAACACTAAAAGCCGTAGGAATTCAAAATGTCAAAGTTAGTGTGTAAACTTTCACTTTCTATCCAGACCTCTTAGAATTTTGAGTTACTTAAGTTGAGAACTCCGGTTTAAGGATGTTAGGAAAGTTTGAATGTTAGAATCATGCTGGGTACTTATCTAAACTAGATGAGTAGATCAAGGGAACATCAGTTGGGAATGCAAGATGAAGATACGCCAGAGATAATATTCCGAATGAAATATGGGCATTCCATGCTACGGTGATGCCTTTCAGATAAAATAATGCACCCATGGTTTTCATGGACTTCATGAACCAAAGGCGTAAACCGTATCTGGATCAGTTTGACATTGTCGTTAGGGACGACATACTGATTTATTCTAGTAGCAAGACAGAACGCGAACGACATCTCAGGGATATTTTAGAGCTATTAAAGGAAGAACAACTCTATGTTAAATTCTTCAAGTGTGAAGTTAGGATAAGAATAAGTAACAGTTGGAACAACAGTTACAATGGGCTTCCGTAAGTCACATGACTTTCGGGTAGAAGTAAGGTAAATGTACATCATCTCGCAGATGTGTATAGGATTACTTAAAAGGTAAATCATTACCTGCAGTGAGTCATCATGTGACCAAACCTCCCACAGTTAGTACAGTGTCTGCACGGGACGTTCGGTAGATGGTGGTACTGGCATGAGTTGCACAAAGGTGCAGTGCCAGTATATGGCTTTCTGATCTGTAGTGGTGGTGGCTGATTAAGCATTGGGGCCTGAGTAGTGGCAGCAAAGTTCCTTGCCACTTTTTGTTTCTTAGCCGGACGTTTATCCGACTTCTTGGAAGTTCCAGCTTTGCCTGTTTCAGCCTCATCCTTTAACACTCCAGACCTTACCATCACCTTGGTAAGTTTAGCTGAGAGGGAGATAGCAGCCTCCAAAGTAGCAGGATAAGCAGCCAACACGATACTTTGGATGCAAGAAGGTAATCCCGCCACATAACGGTCAATCAGCTTTTCCAATGTTGGTACCATTTCTGGCACCAAAGCTACCAACTCATGATAGCGAGTGGTGAAGGTCATATGATCAGCTCCCTTCATTACATGGTTCGAGAGTTCCGTCTCTAACTGCTGCAGTTCATGTTTCGGACAGAATTCGTTTTTCAGAAGAAGTTTGAACTCTGACCAGGGCATTGCCATTGCTTCGTCTCTTCCCTTAGCTCTGATCTGTGCGTTCCACCATGTCAAAGCTCTCTTGCTAAAGGATCCAGCTGCATAGCGCACTTTGTGATGTTCCGGACAACTACTTATGTCCAAAGTGTTCTCCATTTTCTCAAGCCATTGAATTAGTCCAACAGCTCCTTCGACTCCTGTGAAACTTGGGGGTTTGCATCCTACAAAAGACTTGTAGGAGTAGTCAGAAGTATGACCAGTGTTTCCACTAGCCTCTCCTGTAGAATGGCCAGAAATGTTGCCGTGGCCTTGAATCCTGTTTATCATCTCTGGGATGACATCTTTCAGCTGACTTGTCAGTTGAGTACTCAGCAGTGTTGCCAAGGCGATAGTAGCAGGATCTATCATCTGAACATTGCTTGAGCCTGGTGGTGGAGAGTGTGGAGGAGGAGGAGGTGGAGGTGGTGGTGAATGTGGAGGAGAGTCTGGCGGTGTCGGTGTCGAAGAGTGCGGAGCTGAACCTTGAGTCAGCGGTAATAGAGGTGGTTGTCTTCGCGGCGGCATTCTGATCATAACCGAAAGGAAATCGGTTAGTGCAGTGATCAGAAGCAGAAGACATATGCAAATAGAATCCTATATCATAAGAACTCTACATGAGGGTCCCTAGGTTATAGTCTAGGCCAAACCGTTCAAGTAATATGACCTATATATCTCTATAACCATGGCTCTGATACCAATCTGTCACACCCCGGGCCGGCGGGAACGGATCGGTTTTCCCGTCGGGCGGAAGGTTCCCGGGGCGCGATATCTTTGAGTGATAATCAAATGATCAGATTGTTACATAGCACATGATAATCAAAATGAGAAATGCTAACACATCAATGATATAGAATTACAAGATTAAATTACACTGTATAGTTCATAATTTAATCAAGTAAATCTACCAAAAGAATCAATGTAACTATATCTTGTATATGTACAAGATATACCAAAGATGATTCAATGTTTAGGCACCAAAAGCATGCAACACAAAATAAGCTAGGTCTTCTAAAAGTCCTCTAGCTTAAACCTTGCATGTATGTCCCTACACCTGTTCATCACCTGAGAAAACATGTATTTAAACAAAGTCAACACTAGGTTGGTGAGTTCATAAGTAAGTTAATTGAAAACTCTGATTCAAACACATGCATTGTCCCAATGTTCTGTTATGTTGCTTGTATGTGTAATGTTCATATGTTCATTGATGGCTCCTCAATAGTTATACTTACAAGCACTATGTTATCCTAGTAGTGATGCTTATATATAGGGCATATGTAAGGGAACAAGCCCTAGCCAACATCCCACCACATCCCTACTAGAACTCCACACTACTTGTAATACAACTATTGATTTCCATTCCCATGCCACCTGATTGTCCCATTGTTGATCACCTGTGTTTCCATGAATAGAATAATATAATGATAGCGTTGTAGTTATCAAACCGAAGTATTGACAACCATTTGTATAGTAAGGATGTTAGATTTAGTAAATCTGCTCCTTGTATTATTCTATTGTCTGTGTGTTAACTGTTATGTTACACTTTTAATTAATTAAAAGTGTTAGTTAACTGTTGTCATGTTTTGTCCAATGCAGTGTATAGAGCCCAAATGGAACCCATTGTAATCCTCATATAATCAGATTCCAATGCCTTCCATTCACCTCTATCCCACCGTGTGATCCCAAGGCCTTTACGGGGATTGTCTCATGTAATTAACAAATTCGAATAAGAACTAGTCTTATCACATTATGTTAATTATGTGTGATTGGCAGTGATAGGCATGAAGTTACGTTATCATGGTCGCCGTTCACAGTAATCCATATGGTCACCATGTAATCCTTAAGCCGTAGTAAGAACAAGTCTTAGTACCCTTAAGTGACGCAGGTGGTGGATAATCAATGCGATCATACTACCTAGTAGTATGTTTTTAGGGTGTTGATCAAATGTTATAAGAAATTGACTTATCACACTTGATCGTTTATGATGTGGAATGATATTCAGAAGATATTTTATCTTCTGATCATTCATGTGCTGTGAAGTGTCACCATGTTTCACTGTAATTGTTCTCATTGTTTATTCGTGTACAAATTGTTTCAATGTTCTTTCCTGTAGGAATAACTAAGTGTTATAAGATAAAATCTTACAACTGTGTTATCCCAATGTGTTGATGATTATGAAAGTACATTATCATAATCTTCTGAGTTTCCCTGTTATCTTATGATCATACAAGCATGCATACAATGATAAGCGATAATAAACAATTTAATATTATCAAAATCAAAGTATAAATAACATGTTAAACAAAACTTTTAAATAAATAAAAGTAAACATGTTTCTCAGCCCCGAGAGTTAAAATCAGTTAAGATTAAAGTAAAAGGGGCATATGAACTCACCTTGTTGTGTAGGGTTGACTTAGCTTAAAAGAGAAAATGTACGCGCTCCTTGATTGTATTTGTGTTTGTTCTCACGATCCTGTATTGATTTCTCATTGTTATAATTTTATAAGTATGGAATGTAATTTCTTTGTGTGCGCTTATGTGTTAATCTAAGTTGGCTGACACTTGTGAGTCTCAGTCTTGATCTTTATTCGGCCCAACTAACTTGTAGTATCAACTCAATATTACTTACCCTATTTGTTTTAATTTGATACCTTTGTTTATTAAGGTATGCCTTACTTGAATTGTCTCCATGGCAAAAAGGTTATATTAATTACAAACTTAGTTTTATATTAAAGGTTATAACCTTTACTTCTTGAAATTCAAGTCCCAATTGTCATGTTCTTGATAAAAAAAATCAACTTATTTCATTAATCACATGGGTCAACTATCATTGCGTTGAGCCGAATAGATCAACATGGGTCGAATTAGATCATGGGTCAACTTAATGTGTCGTGGGCGGCTGGGCCAATTCTATTTGGGCCGAAAATAGTTGTGTTGGGCTGAAACACTTATAATGGGCTTGAAATAAATGGGGCCAGTTACATTTCTTGGGCCAAAATGGTGTGGGCTTTGTTCTGCGAAATGGGCCAAGGCAATAGGATTGGGCCGAACATATGTAATATATGTGGGTGTAGACTGTACAGTGGGATAGCCGGTTGATTTGTCTGAATCGTATAGTTGATGGGCCTTATGGATTTAAACCAACGTTGTGGGCTAGGAGGATCACATGGACCAATTAACTTAAACATTTCTGATTAACTAATTCAATTGTGATGGGTCAAAGCAAACGAGGTTGGGCCTAAACTTGGCTGCAGTGGGCCGAAGCTTTTGGCAGTAATATTTCGACCATGTTGCTTCTGTGTAGCCATTATGTTCATCTAGGGTTTGGGACAGAACACCCACATGGTCCGGTCAAGCCATCACCTTGTCATGAAGGTTCGTTTAGGTCTCGTCTGGTGATGGTTCACGATAAGGAGATTCGGCTCTCTGGTTGTCGTTTACAGGTTCGTTGGTCGAGGGTTCGGGAGGCAGAAGATTCGTGATGTTGTTCAAAGAAGGTTCGTCCAGTTCATGCATCGTGTAGGGTTCGGCCATGGGAACATCTGGGTTCGGCTAACCAAGATAGTTCGCCGCTGGTGTGAAGGTTCGTGACTCGGAGGGGTTCGCCAGAAGAAAGTTCGTCTGCCGAGGAGCAAGGTTCGTAACTGGTCACTGGTTCGTTGCTAGTTAACCGAGGGTTCGTTCAAATGGGGTGGGGTTCGTGGCTGCTCACTGGTTCGCACCTGGTTCGTCAGTTACAAGTAGGGTTTCGGTGGTGATGATAACAACAGGTTCGGCTCCCATGATAATTCCCGACCTGCCGCACCTGCGTCATCATCATCAATGCGATCCATGAAGCTGAATACTGCCACGATGTGTGTATGTGTAGGTGAGTTCTCAAGAGTGTGTGGTTCAAACGGAATGGTGAGATAACCGGCTATGGGTGTGTGTATTAAATCTTATATGAAAACCCTATTTTTCGTGATATTGCAAGCCTCATACCTCCGATTTCAGTGGATAAATCTTTAGATCTGCAGTACTTCTATGTAGAGGACGTCGAGGGCTACGCGTGGGTTCGAAAATCACCCAAATCGGTTAAGAAACGAGCTAGATATGGTGGATCAAAGGTGGTTTGGTGGTGTTTCTTGGTGTAGCCGGAAATTAGAGAGAGAAGGGAGTGTTTGGATGTAAAAATGAATTAAACTCTTCATTTAACCTATTTATATCACGTGTGGTGTCCGGGTCCATTTCGGTTGCTCGGTTCGTTAATTCGTCGCGTATCCGGAAAATTACGCGTAATTTATTATAAATAAATAAAAAGGTTATTTTAATTAATTTGATGAGTTTCAAAATTGTAAAAATGTTTATTATTTTATTTTATTAAATTAAAATTCGTTTCGCGTCGTAATTCGTTTTCGTTTCGTCGAATCGCGTCACCATCGCGCGTATTCGTTCGAATCGTCATTCGAACGAACACGACGATGGTTTTGCTTTCCGACTTTTGTTTTCTACTTTCCAGTCATCATTTCAGAACGTTAAACTCACAGATATGTTTGTGTGAATCGTTACCCACTCAAACACATTGTCAGTTCGTTATTCTGAAACGACACTGCAGTTTATGTTTAAATTGTGTTTCCTCACTGTCGGACTCAACTAAACATCCTGTTTTCATCTTGTTTTCACATTGAATTGTCGGCCATCTGATTCCTGTCATCTATGGACATCAGATCGCAACCGATTTGTTTCTGATAATTGTTTGAACACCGTTGTTTCTCATGTTTTGTTGTGTTAACTGTAATTAAGTTTTCACTTAATAAACACAACTAATGTTTCTAATGTACGTTGTACTTAATGTATTTAAGTTTACACGAAAATACGTACAACTGTTCTTGTATTTAGAATCCTGTTAATACAAAAACTGTTTACAAATACGTATGTACACATAGTTACTGTATGCAAGTACACATACCGTACGGACTTGCCGGGCGGTCGGGTACTAGTTGTCACAGTCTCCCCTTGTTAAAGAAATTTCGTCCCGAAATTTAAGCATAAAGATCGGTCTTTACTTCTCGAACAGATGGGGATACTTGGCTTTCATGTTGTCCTCGCATTCCCAAGTAAATTCTGGTCCCCGCTTGGAGTTCCATCGAACCTTTACAATAGGGATACGGCTACGTTTCAGTTTCTTAACTTCACGTTCCATAATCTCTACAGGTTCTTCAATGAAGTGTAGTTGCTCATCAACTTGTATTTCTTCCAAAGGTATGATCAATGACTCGTCTATTAAGCACCTTTTGAGATTTGATACATGAAACACCTCGTGTACTCCACTAAGTTCATCAGGGAGTCTGAGTCTGTATGCCACATGACCTATACGTTGAGTAATCTCAAACGGTCCAACATACCTAGGTGCTAGCTTGCCTTTAGCGCCAAAACGAACCACGCCTTTCCATGGGGACACTTTCAACATGACTCGGTCACCCACATCGAATTCCAAAGGCTTGCGCCGTTTGTCTGCGTAACTCTTTTGGCGGCTACGTGTTGCTTGTAATCGTTGTTGTATCTGGGCAATCTTATCAGTAGTTTCCTGAATAAGTTCAGGCCCAGTGATTCTGTTGTCTCCTACTTCGGTCCAACAAATTGGAGACCGACACTTTCTACCATAAAGTGCTTCAAAAGGAGCACATCCGATGCTGCTATGGTAGCTATTGTTGTAGGAGAACTCAATGAGAGGTAAGTGTGTATCCCAACTTCCACCGAAGTCTAGGATGCATGTTCTTAACATATCCTCTAGGGTTTGAATGGTGCGCTCGCTTTGTCCATCCGTTTGTGGATGATAAGCAGTGCTCAAGTTAACACTTGTCCCTAAGGATTGTTGCAATGATTGCCAGAACCGCGAAGTAAATCGACTGTCCCGGTCAGAAATAATAGACAACGGCACTCCGTGCCTCACTACTATTTCATCAATGTATAGTCTTGCTAGTTTCTCCATCTTGTAAGTCTCTCTTATTGGCAAGAAGTGTGCGGATTTGGTCAATCGATCAATGATGACCCAAATAGAATCGTATCCGCTGGAAGTGCGGGTAGCTTGGTAATGAAATCCATAGCTATTTGTTCCCACTTCCATTGTGGTATCTCCGGTTGTTCCAGCAAACCCGAAGGTTTCTGGTGTTCAGCTTTGACTTTGGCACATGTGAGACATTTGCCAACATAAGTGGCAATGTCTTTCTTCATGCCTGGCCACCAATAAAACGACCTAAGATCTTGGTACATCTTATCGGCACCAGGATGAACTGAGTAACGTGTCTTGTGTGCCTCATCAAAAATGAGTGTTCGAAGTTCATCTACTGCTGGAATCCAAACACGATCCAGATAATAGATAACTCCATCTTGTTTCGTCTTGAAATGTTTCTCGGCTCCACAGTCGAGCTCGCGTTTCAGATTGTCTCTTGCCACTGCTTCTTGTTGTGCTTGTAGAATGTGATCTCTCAAACTGGTTTGCACAGTCATTCCCATTGCGCGAACGCGTAAGGGTTTGACTCTTTCCTTCCGGCTCAAAGCATCTGCAACAACATTTGCTTTGCCCGGATGGTATTTGATCACACAATCGTAATCGTTCAGGAGCTCAACCCAACGTCTCTGTCTCATGTTAAGCTCCTTCTGATCAAATATGTGTTGTAAACTCTTGTGATCTGTGAAGATAGTGCATTTAGTACCGTAAAGGTAATGTCTCCAAATCTTTAGTGCAAAAACAACAGCTCCCAGTTCAAGATCGTGTGTCGTGTAATTCTTCTCGTGTATCTTCAGCTGTCGTGAGGCATAAGCAATGACTTTGTCTCGTTGCATCAAAACACATCCGAGTCCCTGATGGGAAGCATCACAATATACAACAAAGTCATCACTGCCTTCTGGGAGTGTTAAGATTGGAGCATTGCACAATCTTTGTTTCAATGTCTGGAATGCCTCTTCTTGTTTATGTGTCCACACAAAAGGTTCAGACTTCTGTGTGAGCTTGGTGAGAGGCAAGGCTATCTTAGAGAAATTCGAGATGAATCTCCTGTAATAACCTGCCAATCCCAAGAATGATCGGATCTCCGTTGGTGTCGTAGGCACATCCCAGTTCTTGATTGCTTCTATCTTGGCAGGATCCACGTGAATACCATCACTGTTAATCACGTGACCCAAGAACTGGACTTCTCTTAACCAAAATTCACACTTAGAGAATTTGGCATAGAGTTGTTCTTCTTTCAGAAGCTCCAAAACTGTCTTGAGGTGTTGTTCGTGTTCCTTCTCGTTCTTTGAATAAATCAGTATATCATCAATAAAGACGATAACAAATTGATCCAGATACGGCTTGCACACCCGGTTCATCAAATCCATGAACACAGCCGGTGCGTTCGTCAATCCAAATGGCATCACCATGAATTCGTAATGACCATATCGGGTACGAAAGGCCGTCTTTGGTATGTCTTCTTCTTGAATCCGGAGCTGATGATAGCCTGATCTCAGGTCTATCTTTGAAAAGTACTGTGCTCCCTGTAACTGATCAAACAAATCATCAATCCTCGGTAACGGGTACCGATTCTTGATGGTGAGGTTGTTAAGTTCTCGATAATCTATGCACATCCTGAAAGTTCCATCCTTCTTTTTAACAAAAAGAACCGGAGCTCCCCAGGGGGAAAAGCTCGGTCGGATGAATCCTTTATCGAGTAACTCTTGTAACTGGTTGGACAACTCTTGCATCTCCGATGGTGCGAGTCTGTAAGGAGACTTGGCTACAGGAGTTGCTCCAGGAATCAAATCGATTCGGAACTGCACCGATCTCTCGGGTGGCAGTCCTGGTAGATCATCTGGAAATACTTCTGCAAAATCCCTCACAATTGGTACATCTTGAATCTTGATCGCCTTCTTGTCTTTCTCAACACGTGAGCTAGAAATGCAATGCATTGTTTTCGTAAACACTTGCGAGCCTTCATGCACGATATTATCTTGACACTGCGTTTCGCTTGGTCTCCACGAACCTCCAAGACCTCATTGTTCTCCATAGGAATACGTAGTAGTTTATCGGAACAGATGAATTCAACTCTGTTAAGAGATAGCCAATCCATTCCGATGATGATGTCGAAACTGCCCAGCTCCATCGGTATCAAGTCGATGGAAAACGTGTGATCGCCAAGTGTTAGTGGGCAATTCCTAAATATAGTGTCTACTGTGATCTGTTTGCCGTTTGCTATCTCAATAGTGTAAGGGGAGTCTAACAATTCCTTATCATAATTAAGATGGCATGCAAAATCGGATGAGATGAAACTCTGATCCGCACCAGTATCAAATAATATTGATGCATAGAAGTCAGATAAGAGAAATGTACCCGTGACCACATTCGGGTCTTGACGAGCAGCAGCAGCTCCTATCTGAAAGGCTCTTCCTCTTGGTGCTTGAGCCCCTTGTTGGTTTCTCCTGGGACAATCCCGAGAGAAATGTCCTGGTTCACCACAGTTGTAGCAAGACCTAGGATTTGCAGCAGCAGCAGTAGTGGCTGCATTGTTGTTTCTGTTTTGAGTCTTCGGACTCCTGCAGTGAGTCATCATGTGACCAAACCTCCCACAGTTAGTACAGTGTCTGCACGGGACGTTCGGTAGATGGTGGTACTGGCATGAGTTGCACAAAGGTGCAGTGCCAGTATATGGCTTTCTGATCTGTAGTGGTGGTGGCTGATTAAGCATTGGGGCCTGAGTAGTGGCAGCAAAGTTCCTTGCCACTTTTTGTTTCTTAGCCGGACGTTTATCCGACTTCTTGGAAGTTCCAGCTTTGCCTGTTTCAGCCTCATCCTTTAACACTCCAGACCTTACCATCACCTTGGTAAGTTTAGCTGAGAGGGAGATAGCAGCCTCCAAAGTAGCAGGATAAGCAGCCAACACGATACTTTGGATGCAAGAAGGTAATCCCGCCACATAACGGTCAATCAGCTTTTCCAATGTTGGTACCATTTCTGGCACCAAAGCTACCAACTCATGATAGCGAGTGGTGAAGGTCATATGATCAGCTCCCTTCATTACATGGTTCGAGAGTTCCGTCTCTAACTGCTGCAGTTCATGTTTCGGACAGAATTCGTTTTTCAGAAGAAGTTTGAACTCTGACCAGGGCATTGCCATTGCTTCGTCTCTTCCCTTAGCTCTGATCTGTGCGTTCCACCATGTCAAAGCTCTCTTGCTAAAGGATCCAGCTGCATAGCGCACTTTGTGATGTTCCGGACAACTACTTATGTCCAAAGTGTTCTCCATTTTCTCAAGCCATTGAATTAGTCCAACAGCTCCTTCGACTCCTGTGAAACTTGGGGGTTTGCATCCTACAAAAGACTTGTAGGAGTAGTCAGAAGTATGACCAGTGTTTCCACTAGCCTCTCCTGTAGAATGGCCAGAAATGTTGCCGTGGCCTTGAATCCTGTTTATCATCTCTGGGATGACATCTTTCAGCTGACTTGTCAGTTGAGTACTCAGCAGTGTTGCCAAGGCGATAGTAGCAGGATCTATCATCTGAACATTGCTTGAGCCTGGTGGTGGAGAGTGTGGAGGAGGATGAGGTGGAGGTGGTGGTGAATGTGAAGGAGAGTCTGGCGGTGTCGGTGTCGAAGAGTGCGGAGCTGAACCTTGAGTCAGCGGTAATAGAGGTGGTTGTCTTCGCGGCGGCATTCTGATCATAACCGAAAGGAAATCGGTTAGTGCAGTGATCAGAAGCAGAAGACATATGCAAATAGAATCCTATATCATAAGAACTCTACATGAGGGTCCCTAGGTTATAGTCTAGGCCAAACCGTTCAAGTAATATGACCTATATATCTCTATAACCATGGCTCTGATACCAATCTGTCACACCCCGGGCCGGCGGGAACGGATCGGGTTTTCCCGTCGGGCGGAAGGTTCCCGGGGCGCGATATCTTTGAGTGATAATCAAATGATCAGATTGTTACATAGCACATGATAATCAAAATGAGAAATGCTAACACATCAATGATATAGAATTACAAGATTAAATTACACTGTATAGTTCATAATTTAATCAAGTAAATCTACCAAAAGAATCAATGTAACTATATCTTGTATATGTACAAGATATACCAAAGATGATTCAATGTTTAGGCACCAAAAGCATGCAACACAAAATAAGCTAGGTCTTCTAAAAGTCCTCTAGCTTAAACCTTGCATGTATGTCCCTACACCTGTTCATCACCTGAGAAAACATGTATTTAAACAAAGTCAACACTAGGTTGGTGAGTTCATAAGTAAGTTAATTGAAAACTCTGATTCAAACACATGCATTGTCCCAATGTTCTGTTATGTTGCTTGTATGTGTAATGTTCATATGTTCATTGATGGCTCCTCAATAGTTATACTTACAAGCACTATGTTATCCTAGTAGTGATGCTTATATATAGGGCATATGTAAGGGAACAAGCCCTAGCCAACATCCCACCACATCCCTACTAGAACTCCACACTACTTGTAATACAACTATTGATTTCCATTCCCATGCCACCTGATTGTCCCATTGTTGATCACCTGTGTTTCCATGAATAGAATAATATAATGATAGCGTTGTAGTTATCAAACCGAAGTATTGACAACCATTTGTATAGTAAGGATGTTAGATTTAGTAAATCTGCTCCTTGTATTATTCTATTGTCTGTGTGTTAACTGTTATGTTACACTTTTAATTAATTAAAAGTGTTAGTTAACTGTTGTCATGTTTTGTCCAATGCAGTGTATAGAGCCCAAATGGAACCCATTGTAATCCTCACATAATCAGATTCCAATGCCTTCCATTCACCTCTATCCCACCGTGTGATCCCAAGGCCTTTACGGGGATTGTCTCATGTAATTAACAAATTCGAATAAGAACTAGTCTTATTACATTATGTTAATTATGTGTGATTGGCAGTGATAGGCATGAAGTTACGTTATCATGGTCGCCGTTCACAGTAATCCATATGGTCACCATGTAATCCTTAAGCCGTAGTAAGAACAAGTCTTAGTACCCTTAAGTGACGCAGGTGGTGGATAATCAATGCGATCATACTACCTAGTAGTATGTTTTTAGGGTGTTGATCAAATGTTATAAGAAATTGACTTATCACACTTGATCGTTTATGATGTGGAATGATATTCAGAAGATATTTTATCTTCTGATCATTCATGTGCTGTGAAGTGTCACCATGTTTCACTGTAATTGTTCTCATTGTTTATTCGTGTACAAATTGTTTCAATGTTCTTTCCTGTAGGAATAACTAAGTGTTATAAGATAAAATCTTACAACTGTGTTATCCCAATGTGTTGATGATTATGAAAGTACATTATCATAATCTTCTGAGTTTCCCTGTTATCTTATGATCATACAAGCATGCATACAATGATAAGCGATAATAAACAATTTAATATTATCAAAATCAAAGTATAAATAACATGTTAAACAAAACTTTTAAATAAATAAAAGTAAACATGTTTCTCAACCCCGAGAGTTAAAATCAGTTAAGATTAAAGTAAAAGGGGCATATGAACTCACCTTGTTGTGTAGGGTTGACTTAGCTTAAAAGAGAAAATGTACGCGCTCCTTGATTGTATTTGTGTTTGTTCTCACGATCCTGTATTGATTTCGCATTGTTATAATTTTATAAGTATGGAATGTAATTTCTTTGTGTGCGCTTATGTGTTAATCTAAGTTGGCTGACACTTGTGAGTCTCAGTCTTGATCTTTATTCGGCCCAACTAACTTGTAGTATCAACTCAATATTACTTACCCTATTTGTTTTAATTTGATACCCTTTGTTTATTAAGGTATGCCTTACTTGAATTGTCTCCATGGCAAAAAGGTTATATTAATTACAAACTTAGTTTTATATTAAAGGTTATAACCTTTACTTCTTGAAATTCAAGTCCCAATTGTCATGTTCTTGATAAAAAAAATCAACTTATTTCATTAATCACATGGGTCAACTATCATTGCGTTGAGCCGAATAGATCAACATGGGTCGAATTAGATCATGGGTCAACTTAATGTGTCGTGGGCGGCTGGGCCAATTCTATTTGGGCCGAAAATAGTTGTGTTGGGCTGAAACACTTATAATGGGCTTGAAATAAATGGGGCCAGTTACATTTCTTGGGCCAAAATGGTGTGGGCTTTGTTCTGCGAAATGGGCCAAGGCAATAGGATTGGGCCGAACATATGTAATATATGTGGGTGTAGACTGTACAGTGGGATAGCCGGTTGATTTGTCTGAATCGTATAGTTGATGGGCCTTATGGATTTAAACCAACGTTGTGGGCTAGGAGGATCACATGGACCAATTAACTTAAACATTTCTGATTAACTAATTCAATTGTGATGGGTCAAAGCAAACGAGGTTGGGCCTAAACTTGGCTGCAGTGGGCCGAAGCTTTTGGCAGTAATATTTCGACCATGTTGCTTCTGTGTAGCCATTATGTTCATCTAGGGTTTGGGACAGAACACCCACATGGTCCGGTCAAGCCATCACCTTGTCATGAAGGTTCGTTTAGGTCTCGTCTGGTGATGGTTCACGATAAGGAGATTCGGCTCTCTGGTTGTCGTTTACAGGTTCGTTGGTCGAGGGTTCGGGAGGCAGAAGATTCGTGATGTTGTTCAAAGAAGGTTCCTCCAGTTCATGCATCGTGTAGGGTTCGGCCATGGGAACATCTGGGTTCGGCTAACCAAGATAGTTCGCCGCTGGTGTGAAGGTTCGTGACTCGGAGGGGTTCGCCAGAAGAAAGTTCGTCTGCCGGGGAGCAAGGTTCGTAACTGGTCACTGGTTCGTTGCTAGTTAACCGAGGGTTCGTTCAAATGGGGTGGGGTTCGTGGCTGCTCACTGGTTCGCACCTGGTTCGTCAGTTACAAGTAGGGTTTCGGTGGTGATGATAACAACAGGTTCGGCTCCCATGATAATTCCCGACCTGCCGCACCTGCGTCATCATCATCAATGCGATCCATGAAGCTGAATACTGCCACGATGTGTGTATGTGTAGGTGAGTTCTCAAGAGTGTGTGGTTCAAACGGAATGGTGAGATAACCGGCTATGGGTGTGTGTATCAAATCTTATATGAAAACCCTATTTTTCGTGATATTGCAAGCCTCATACCTCCGATTTCAGTGGATAAATCTTTAGATCTGCTGTACTTCTATGTAGAGGACGTCGAGGGCTACGCGTGGGTTCGAAAATCACCCAAATCGGTTAAGAAACGAGCTAGATATGGTGGATCAAAGGTGGTTTGGTGGTGTTTCTTGGTGTAGCCGGAAATTAGAGAGAGAAGGGAGTGTTTGGATGTAAAAATGAATTAAACTCTTCATTTAACCTATTTATATCACGTGTGGTGTCCGGGTCCATTTCGGTTGCTCGGTTCGTTAATTCGTCGCGTATCCGGAAAATTACGCGTAATTTATTATAAATAAATAAAAAGGTTATTTTAATTAATTTGATGAGTTTCAAAATTGTAAAAATGTTTATTATTTTATTTTATTAAATTAAAATTCGTTTCGCGTCGTAATTCGTTTTCGTTTCGTCGAATCGCGTCACCATCGCGCGTATTCGTTCGAATCGTCATTCGAACGAACACGACGATGGTTTTGCTTTCCGACTTTTGTTTTCTACTTTCCAGTCATCATTTCAGAACGTTAAACTCACAGATATGTTTGTGTTAATCGTCACCCACTCAAACACATTGTCAGTTCGTTACGACACTGCAGTTTATGTTTAAATTGTGTTTCCTCACTGTCGGACTCAACTATACATCCTGTTTTCATCTTGTTTTCACATTGAATTGTCGGCCATCTGATTCCTGTCATCTATGGACATCAGATCGCAACCGATTTGTTTCTGATAATTGTTTGAACACCGTTGTTTCTCATGTTTTGTTGTGTTAACTGTAATTAAGTTTTCACTTAATAAACACAACTAATGTTTCTAATGTACGTTGTACTTAATGTATTTAAGTTTACACGAAAATACGTACAACTGTTCTTGTATTTAGAATCCTGTTAATACAAAAACTGTTTACAAATACGTATGTACACATAGTTACTGTATGCAAGTACACATACCGTACGGACTTGCCGGGCGGTCGGGTACTAGTTGTCACATAATGATACCATATGGGTTATCAATGATCGATTGACAAAATCTACCCATTTCTTGCTAAGACTGGAGACTTCATGATAGATAAACTCACACATTATATAGCAACGAGATAGTTGTACGACACAGTGTATCATTGTCTATCATTTTGGATAGAGACAACAAATCCACGTTAGGGTTCTGATAAACATCGCAGAAACCTCTAAGGATGTACTTAAATCTGAGTACAGCTCACCGTTCCTCAACGGACTATCGAAGCTAAAGTACGACGCATGTCTTGGAGGATATGTTGAGAACCTGTGTGTTAAACTTCGGTGGAAATTGGGACTCTCAATTGCCACTGATCAAATTCTCCTACAACAACATTTGTAATAGTAGCATTGAATGCACACCATTCGAGGCTCATTAAGGCCGGAAATGTCGGTCACCGAGCTGTTGGATTGAAATAGGGGATGATAGAATAACTAGACCAGGACTTATTCGAGAGACTACCGACAAGATTTCTCAAATACAATCAAGGATACAAGCAACAAGGAGCAGACAGAACAGTTAAAACGAATAAATGGCATAAACCGTTGAAATTTTAGATGGGAATACCGTGTTAAGTTAGAGGTATACCCAAGGAAGGGCGTAGTCCATTTTGGAACGAAGGGTAAATTAGCATCACGATACGTAGGACCGTTCGAGATCTTCGAACGTACGGGCCCTATGACGTATAGACCGAGATCACCAGATGATCTCGGTGGTGTGCACGACGTGTTTCACGTCTCAAGGTTGAATGAATGCCTTAATGGCAAATCGCTCTTCATATCAGTTGAAGAAATTCGATTGAATGAACATCTATACCTTATCTAAGAATCTTCGAAGAGTATGCCTCGCTAAGTTAAACAACTAAGGCGAAGCCGTACTCCGATTGCTAAGTCTCATTGGAATTCAAGGCGCAAACTCAACCTTACTTGGGAAATGCGAAGATCATATGAAGTTCAGGTAATCCCCAACTGTTAACAGAGAAAGTCGTACCCGATAATTATTCTTAAATTTCGGGACGAAATTTCTCTAACAAGGGGAGACTGTAACATCAGTGCCGGAAACGTCACCGGAACAGTGATCGGTACAGTAAAATGAACAGTAAACCAAGTACACATACCAGTTGTTGTTCATATATCATTATCACTTTATGTTATCATAGCACAGTTTCAGAATTTACTCAGAAACGAAACTCAGAAACATGGTTCATCAGTCAGATACTTACCTGGCAATACAGAACCATCATGTGATTATTTGTTAGGATTTTATTATGTATAAACGTATGTGAGGCTTTACAGAACAAAACAAAACGGATGTCGTTATGTGAATGCTAAATCGACGGATTATTCGTATAGGTGACGATCTGTACGAAAACATCTGAAAGTTTAACGTTCTGAATGATATCCGATAATTAAAAAACCATATTGAAAAGTAGAGTGATCGCAGTGTTCGTACGGGTGACGATTCGAACGAATACGCGCGGCGACTGTACTATTCGATTATTAAACAGTAAATTAAATATTTTCGTAAATTTAAAATAAACAGAAGATATTTAGTTAATTTATTAGGAGTCACAACCTAAAATAATTTTATTATCTTTATTTTAAAACCGAGACGTTTCGTTACGAGAACGAAACGAAACCGACACTTTTACGTGAAACCGAGCAAACGAAACAAACCCGAACTCACCCGGGGTATAAATACCCGGAATGAGTCTTCTTCCTCAATCACCCTCTTCACTCTCTCTCTCTAAAAACAAAAACCCGGAACTCTCTCTCTCTAGAATTTCCCACTCTCTCTCTAAGATTTCTTCCTCATTTCTCCATGAAAGCTTGTGTTTTTGGTGTCAAAACGACCACCATAACTCGTAGATCGTAGAAGTACAGCAGATCTAAGCTTTCAACCAACCGATTTGAGGTAAATTCAAGATCTTTGTTCGGTTTTAAGGGTTTCAAAACCCTAATTTCGCCACTTTCTTGCAAACCGGTTCTTTACCTTAAAATTTTTAGGGAAGCACCACCATACACACATAGAAGAAGTTAGGAGTTTGTAGAACACCATGAATTAGCCATCTGATCGAAAATGGGGCTACTGGACATGGGGAGTTCAAAGGCCCGAATGGGATTACACAGCTCAACGAATGGGGCCGATTCACTTCATTCGGCCGAAAGGGTTAAGAGCTGAAGCAGGTTCTTCGGTCGGCTCAATGGCTATTCTCTCGGCAAAGGCTATTCGGCTAAGGCCTCATTCGTTGCCAGCTATTCGCTCTATTCCCGTTCTGGATCAGCTTCCATTCGCCCACACCCCTATTCGATCGGGTGCCTTCATTCGACCAACCACCCTATTCGGCCATGGTTTCATTCGCTAACTAGCCATTCGGTCCAGTATTGATTCGGGCAAGCCTCATTCGGTTCAAGCTAGCCACTTTCGGACGGGGTGATTCGGTCAAACCTCTTTCGCCCACAACTCTATGCGGCTCAATCTATTAGGCCTAGGGCCTTAGGGTAATTGTTAATCGAGTTAGTGCATAGGACTTGAACAAGGAGATGGGAAGGACTAAAATGGTCACAAGGGAGCCTAAACACTCGCACCCACATGATACGCATGTATAATGCATGTGTGTGTGTGCGCATAGGAGACAATCAATTATGTGTGTGCAAGGGGAATACATTAGGATTTTCATTTTCATGCAAACCAACTTTGGGGGAGGGGAAACTAAATTTCTTTTAAATGATCATGGGAGTCATTTCAACTGAGATGGGTTAAATTATATGAATTATCAAATGAAAGCTATAGTAGAGTTTTACAAAAAGTGAGTTTTCGAAAAATCATATTATAACCTATACACTAAAGTCATCATCTTTTGGGATTAACATATTTGGGAATGCATTGAGAAACAAAGAAACCTAGTCTAATGTTATGGCGTTGTTTTCACGAGTAACTTCTAACACTTAAACGATTCGTAATGACATAAAATTACATTAGATAGTTATTTGAACTATCTAGGATGGATTATACAATGAGTTAATCAAAGAATCATGGAAACATCGAAGGCTAATAAACGGGCCGAGGTTGGCCCAATGGGTTTAATATAAGCCCATCAAATGTTAAACAGTTTTCCATTTAAATTTATTATGTTTTTAATAAAAAGAAAGTTGAATTATAAACCTTATTAAATTAATTAAATGATTTCTAAATAAAAGTTTAACATAAAATGAATTATCTTAAAAGTGTGTTAAATAAAGACTTGTGATGTAAATTAAAATAAACCCTAATCATCTAGGGTTTAGTAGTTAATAATATTGGGACATGGGTCCATTACGGGTAATACGATTAGACTAGTTAGGTGAAATCCTAGAAACACTTTAGTAACGTAGGACACTTAGTTGCACATCGAGACCAAACCTAAGCTACGACTATTCTAAATACTTATCGTCTACGAATCTTCTTAAAATAACTCAGGTACTAAAGATACATAGGCAACAATCAAAGAGCGCGCATATCTTTTGTGGTTCAATTGCACAGCAACACAGGTGAGTTAATTGCCCCTTTTCTAAACATTTTTGTTTTCAAACGCGGGGCTGAGTAGCATGCGTAAACTGTTTTAATTAAATTGTTTACTTAAATACTTTTACTCATTATATACTTTATATATGCTTGTTTATACACCTAGACTCCTATCTTGGTAAATTCCAGGCTAAATTAACTATCAAGTTAATTAAGCAAGTTAAGTAAATTACTCTTATGAGTAATATCTAAATTCTTAAACTCTAAATAAACCCTTAGTCCATCGAGTTCAAATTCCAGAATCTAAAACTCAAAGTGAAATCAAAAGAACCAAAGCTAAATATCAAATGTAATGAAATCTAATCCAGTGTGTGATCAATAAACTCAGGATCCTACTCATGTATCTATAATCATGAATCTATAATCATTGTGAAATAATGGAATGCTAAAGATCAAAATCAAGGAAATCAAGGGGATCATAACCGTGTGTGAATCATTGAAATAATGAAATCATTATGATCTAATGAAATCATTAATACCTAAAGTAAGGTGAGTTGTCAGTTGTATGTAAATCGAGACCACGTGTAACATACGGAAAGTCCTTTCACAGTAGTAGACTCTTGTAGTCACGCTACATGGGCATAACTTAAACTATCAAATGAAATCATGAGAATCAAAGAAGATCAGAATCAAAGGATATCCTTAAGGTCTCGACGCATACAGTAGACCAAAGGGTCAAGCTGATATGGGCACATCATGAAAGTCCCGACGCATATAGGTAGACTCCTTGTGGGTCATGCTTGATATGGGCCATGTGTGAGAGGGTACAACTAGGACAAGCATCAACAACTAAGTCTAATTGATTGAGTCAAATAAGGCCCAATCATCATGTCTTAGTTGTATGTAAATGTTTATTTATTTATTTAATTAAACATTTTACATTATTTTTCTATAATTGCTTTTGGGAAATCATGATGACATGGTGAACCCAGGAAATCAGCTTTATTTCAAATTATGGAAATTCAGTTTTAACATAGAAGTGGGTGTTAGGTAAGACGCTTAATTATCATTAAGATCAATGTCCTATGCGGCTTAGTATGTGGTGGGACGACGTCTGCGCGGGTCCTAGGCTCGACTCAGGGGTATGCCCTATATATAAGCATACCGAGCTGGATGATACAGGTGGTGTTAATGAGATTTAGGTTGTTACCTAGGGGAAACATGAACACTTTTGGGTTGATATCATAAACTTATGAACAGAATGCTTGAATCTAGGTTGGAATCGAATGGTAGGTAAAATGCTTAGTTATCATTAACAACAATGTCCTATGTGACTTAGTATGTGGTGGGACGGCGTCTTTGCGTGTCGTAGGCTCAACTCAGGGGTATGCCCTATATATAAGCATACCAAGTTGGATGGTACAGGTGTTGTTAATGAGGTTAAGGTTTTACCTAAAAGGTTTGCAAATTTATTTTTCAAATACCAAAAATCATATGAACTCACTAACCATTGTGTTGACTTTGTTTTCTTGCATGTTTTCTCAGGTGATGTAGAGGATTAAGCTAGGGCTTTGGATTGCATGCTAGGATGCTCAGTTAGAGGACCTAGTCGTTTTGGAAAGCACATCTTTTGTTGATCATTGTGAATCATTTTTGATATCTTGTATGAATACAAGATAGTGAACTTATGATTCATTTTCATATGTCTACTTGGTTAAATTATCAAACATGGATATTGTAATTTAACTTTGTAGATTTTAGTTAAATGTCTTTGTGCTTTAGATATTCCTAACATTGATGCTATGTAAAAAATCTGATCATCCCGATTATCACCCACAATATCGCGCCTCGGGAACCTTCCCCCAAACGGGGACTCCGATCCAACCCTGCCGGCTCGGGGTGTGACATAAATATAAGTTGCGGAAGCATAAGTTTTAAGCAGTTTTCAAATCATAAAGAGTAGTAGTGCGGAAGCGCTTTAAGTATGTAACATTACCTAACAAGACAAATGTTATATGTTAACAAATGGCCTAAGACACTAAAGCTGATGCATGGGACTCCATCCTAGCATCCTTTCCTTGTGTACGTGCCTTAGTTACCTGAGAAAACATGCGAGTAAAAGGGTCAACACAATGGTTGGTGAGTGCACAGGTTTGTATCAACAGTAAACATCAAAATGTTTAAAGTAAGAGTTTTGCAGATTTACATATCATTACAATGCAGTATGGATTGGTAGCTAGTCAATACAGTTATATTATATGTTGGTTGGTACCGAAGATGACAGATTGTGCCTCCCGCCATGCTATCACAAGACAATGGCAAAGTGTTGGTCAATATTGCACTGTTCCGACCTCCAGTCGGGTGTAGTGGGGCTTGTCAGGCCTAAATAGTACTATTCAAGATTACCACGCTAGGCGCTATGCGCTATTAACGGTCCGAGGAGTATCACGAGGACTTTTAGTTGTGATGGGGTCCACACATATATATAGTGATAAAGCATGTCCATACGTAAATAAATGAGTTGTTGTTCAAAAACAGTTTATCATGCAATGTTTTTTTCTCCCCCAAAGGTAGAAAAGATAAAAAGGAGCCGTGAACTCACCTGATATAGTAGTTCCGGTGTGTACGTGTTCACGTCTGCGAGTGCTAGCAGTCTTGCTAGTAAGCACCTATGATCATATAGGTGTGAGTATGTGTTTTGTTGTGTGTTGTAATCCATACAACTCCATGTGTCAGTGTGCTCAACCGAGTGTGTGTGTGTTGACTAGTGAGACTCGACGAATCGTTGGTGACACGATTGTTGTGTTTATGTGTCTTAATGCGAATAAGACACCAAAATGCATCATATTACTCAACTCATATTGCTTACACGAAAGCAAGTTTTGAAAATCATAATGTTCTCGTTTCGGGAAACTTTTTATATTTAGAAAGTTTCTATTTTTTGAAAGTATAGTTATGAAATCCTATTTCATAAAACAAATCACTCTAGTATGTTTGTAAAAACATATGTAAACACTTGAAATAAGTCATTTGTGCAAAAAGTACCATTTATGCCATTTTATTCCAACAAAGTTTCCTAAAATAGCAAGTTCTTGTTTAAAAGCTTGTTTTCACAAATCCAAGTGTCCAATATGCTTAGAAACCATTTTTAAACGTAGTTCAATTTTCACAAATCATTAAAACATCTTAAAACATCAAAAGCCCTCTTTTAATTTTCAAAAGTTTTCATATTTAGTAAGTTTTCACAAAATGATGTTTTTGACAAAATCAAATATCTAAATGTGTTTCTAAGCACTCCAATATACATTTGAAAACATCTAGACATGTCTAACATGTCTAGATCATCACAAATCTATGACTTGCAGCATAAAAGTTTCCTTTTATGGCAAGTGTACCAAAATCATCATCAAATCAAACATAACTCAACCAAACTCAAATCTAATCAATCCTATACTAAAATCAGTAGATCTAAATCTAATAACACATCAAATCACCAACAAATTTGTGCACAATAACCATATGGAGTTGCATGTATGTTTTTACCCATTGCATGTACGATCTAACACTAGACAAATATGTAAGACTACCTTAGATGTGTAGATTCGAGTTGTAGCAGAAGCAATACGTCCTGGAAATGGTTGAAGATGACTCTTTTGCGTGTTGATAGCTTCCAAGACCTTCTCTTAAAGCTCCAATGGTCCAATGTACTCCAATGTTGTGAGAAATGACTTCCAATGGTGTTAACAGAGGTTTGGGATGGATTTGGCAGAGGTTTTGGTCGAGATATAGTGTACAAACTTGGAGAAAATGGAAGAAGTCCGAATGAAAATGAAAGGGGTTGGTTTTATAAAAATTTTCATCTGCATGGCCTTTGCGTACCGCGAAGGCCGATCAAAACGTTTATCGCGTATCGCGACGGAATTCGGGAATCCTGACTCTCGATTTGCTTCGCGTATCACGAAGCCTTTCACCATGGGGTCTTCGCTTACCGCGATGAGTCCATTTTCATGTTTTTCGATTTCGATGATTCGATTTCGCTCGTGATTGATTCCTTACCTTTATCCTAAACACCTAATACATGTTTAGCACATAATCATATAATAGCACATAAGTTTGATTGATCACGCTTGATTAATCCTAATCGACGTGTAATGCACAATTCAATAACTATCCGAATTATTGTTTTCTGTTTGTGTTTAGCTCATCTAAGGAAACCTAATTAAATGAAATGCAACATGTATGGATGTGAAACGAGTGTTGCAATTTACCTAAAATTTCCGGGTGTCACATCATCTCCTTGTTGAAAGAAATTTTGTCTCGAAATTTGGTTGTTGTTGGTAGTGTTTGAGAACAAAAATTTTCTTGTTGTCACATCATCCCATTGTTGAAAGGAAATTTCGTCCCGAAATTTATTCGTTGTTGTCGACATGTGACATTGACCGTTTGGGAGATGGGGATATTTGCGCATCATCTGATCTTCACGTGAATTCAGATCCGCGTTTCGAGTTCCATCGAAGTCTAACAATCACGAGTGTGTTACCGGATATAAATTTCTTCAACTGTGAGACATGAAATACGTTTCGAACTCTATTGAGTTTGGTTGGTAGGTTGAGTGGGTATGCCATTGGACCAATCCTCTTAAGGATTTGTATGGTCCAATGTACCGTGGGTTTAGTTTTTCCCCGTTTCACAAAACGAATGACGCCTTTTGATGATCTTGAGCTGCTGCCATATGGTTTTTGATTTGCATGATTTTCTTTTTTGATTCACGCAAAAGTTTCAGGCCTGTGAGCTTCCTGTCTCCCACTTCCGCCCAATAGATGGGTGATCGACATTTTCTGTCATAGAGGGCCTCAAGAGTCGCTGCTTTAATGCTGGTGTGGTAGCTATTGTTGTAGGAGAATTCTACCAACGGTGGGTGAGTTTCCCAGCTATTGCGGAAGTCTACTACGCACGTTCGTAGCATGTCTTCGAGACTTTGTGTTGTACGTTCGCTCTGGCCATCGGTTTGTGGGTGGTATGCGGTAATCATATTCAACCCTGTACCAAGCGACCTTTGCAACGATTTTCATAATTTGGAAGGGAATCTAGCATCTCGATAAGAGATGATGGAGATCGGCACTCCATGTCGCGAGACTACTTCCTTAACATAGATTTCGTCTAGCTTTTCCATCTTGTCATTTTCCTTGTTTGTAGGGAAATGTGCTTATTTAGTCAGCCGATCCACAATTACCCAGACAGTGTCACATCCAATATGGGTACGTTGTAATTTGGTAATGAGGTCCATAGATATTTGTTCCCACCTCCACATGGGGACAGAGGAGTGTCGTTCCTTGCACCGTTGATGTCTAGGGTTTCTCCACTAGGGAGAGGTATGCGCAAAATCTTGTCGTGGCAAATGATTTCTGCTTGGTTTTTAGGCAACCTTGTCGTACGCGAAGGCACTGCCTAGTGTAACTAGCATGAGGTCGATCTTAAATTTATGGTTTGCTAGCTCTAAAGTGCATTCTCTTAGAATGTGCTGTGTTACAATCAGTTTACCATCAGCAATCCCTACGGTGTATTCATCCTCTAATGAAATTGGGGTTATGACAGGTATTTACCAAAACGCTTAAATATAAAACTTTTCTCAGTTCCAGTATCAAATACCACAGAAGCGAAATGATCATTTAAGAGATATGTACCTGTTGCAAGGTTAGGATCATTTCTAGCTTCCTTAGCCCCTATCACGGGGGCTCGTCCCTTCGGACTGTAGTTGTTCCTCAGATGTGGGCGGTCCTTCTTGAAGTGCCCTGGGTTTCCACATTCGAAGAAACTCTTTGGTGCTTCGTTCCCATTATTTTTCACCTGGGGGCAGTCCCTCTTGAAGTGCCCTGGCTTTCAACATCCGAAGCAACCTCTTGGTGCTTTGTATTGTTGCTGTGAAATTTTGGTCACTAGTTCACCCCTGCAGTTCTTGGCTGCGTGGCCTAGCTTTCCACAATGTTGGCATCGGTATCTTTCACACGGTCCTCGTTGGTGATGATAATCACAGTTGTTGCACTTTGGGTTTTTGTCGACATAGGAACCCTTACGTCGTCTTGGTGGTTGAAGGGTGGGGGTTTCGTTTAGAGAGTTATCACATTTGCGTCTGTTGTCGGTAGTTTTGATTACTGAGCCATGTGAAGGTAATAATCCTTGAATAATTGTCGTATCGTTCAGTTCATGGGCTAAGTAAACGGCTTGTCGTAGGCTGGTGGGGTCAACGTGTAGTACCATATCCCGAACCTGTGGTGTCAATCCCTCAATGTATCTTTCAAGATGTTTGTAGGCTGGGGTCTCCATTTCTAGGCACATGTGTGCCAACTCATAAGATCGAGATGTGTATGCTTCGATCTCATAACCAATCATCCTGTGGTGTCGTAATTTTGCTTCCAATTTCCGAACTTTGTCATGAGGGAAATATTCGTGGTTCATCATTATTTTGAATTCTTCCCAAGGTAGAGCATTAGATGTTTCTCGTCCTATGGTTTGAACATTTGTGTCCCACCAAGTGAGGGCTGCTCCCTCTAAGGTTCCTATTGCATACTACACGCGATCATTAACCCTACAGTCGCTCATGAGGAAAGTTGATTCCAATTTCTCAATCCATCGAAGGAGGCCGACAGCACCCTCCGTACCATTGAAAGAAGGCGGGTTGTGGTCTAATAATGTTTTGAATGTTCAGTGGGGTGGATTAGGGTTTGTCTCTTGGGTCAGTTTATTCTGGTTACATGCAGCTTCACGTGCAGCGATTTCCTCCTCAACTCGTTCACTGATTAGTGCGTTCAGTTTCGTTACGGTGAGGTTAATGTTTCCACGCCCTCCCACGCTCTTGTATCCTCCGCGTCTTCCAGCCATGATTCTTCATAGCGAGAATAAGCGTTAGTGTAGGTCTAATGACTAGTGTAGCACGTGATTGATATGAAAAGAATACATGTATTGATTGGCATAGACAAAATTTTCAATAACAGATATTAGTCTTGATATATAATAAGTTTTACTGGTTACAATTCATTTAATACCTAAGACACTAAGTGTAGGACCTTCAAGGAGCTCGGAAACAATCCGATTCCTATGGAAATCTACCCGACAGCCGCTGGAATAGTGCGGAATCCTATTCCAGGGTTTTCCAATCGAAATCAACAGCAACCGTGGTGATTCGATGGTGTAGGAAGAACTTGTAGACAAGAATCGAACACCACGGGTTGAGAATCGAACTTGGACGATCAATGGCCGTTCTAATCTCCTAGGGTTTGACTCTGGAATCTCAGGGAAGAAGGAGGGCTCTGGAAAAGTTAGTATTGAAATGATTTGAACTGGTATATATAGGCAGTAGTCATTCGGCCGAATGAGAGGCCGAAGCAACTCATTCGGCGAATGGCTTCTGTCGAATAAGTAATTCAGTCGAATGAGTCATTCGGCGAATGACTCATTTGACGAATGTAGACATACTCTATTCTCATTCGCCGAATGACTTCATACTCTAGAGTCATTCGGCCGAATGAGCAATACTCATACTCAATTAAACAATAAACCAAATCACCCAATCAAATAATCAAATAGTTAAACATAAACATTAAGAACAATATATAAAAGACAACTTCCATTAATAACTTGAATTTTACATGATAAGTAGTACAGAATAGAACTAGGGACATTACATGTATCAACAAACTCCCCCATGAACCTAGTTCAACTCTTGGAAGTGTCTTTCTTGAAATACTTTGCCGATATAGCTTTCCAGTCTGCTCCAACGTGGATCTTGAAAATACTGCAGAGACGGATCACTCTCATAAACTGCAATGCTTGCACCATGTCTTGAACATCGAAGAAAATCTGGTGCCTAAACAGAGCTTGAACATCTTTGTGAGATAGATTGGTCAACCACATAGGATCAAATATCCTTACAGTCTCCCACTGCTTATCCTTGCACAACACAATCACAGCCTCGCCAGTGCGCCCATCATAATACCACCATCGGAAGCCATCCATAAACTCTTGTCGCATTTTCCGTAAAGGAATCTTCCTCAAAACTCTAGGGGGAAGCCACTTCAGGATAACCTTATGCTTTCAGGTGTCTCCGTCAATTTCTGGCAAATAATAACGTTCAGGCTGTTGGGGCTGAAAGTTCACCCATCTCTTTCGGTACTCATACTGGATTTGCCTAGAGAACCAGGCAGACATTCCTGAATCTTCACTGTATAGCAACTTCAGACGAGCTAATTGATTGACATCAAAGCCCGGCAACATCTTGAAATCATGAGGGTGCTTGAAGTAATCAATTCCCTTCTCTCTCTTCACATCATAGCAACCAAGGTCGTGAAAGTATGCCCAGCTCAATATTTGACCTCTAGCTTTGTAGCCTTTGGTTCTGTAAACTTTCTTGTGTGTAGCTGGCATCTTCTTGGTGCTTAGTTTCTTCAAGGTCACCCAGTAGGCCTCCCATTCTTCTTTTCTTTCCTTTTCTTCATCGGCTTCGGATTTGCTTGCTTCAACTTGTTCTTCCAGATATCTAACCAAAAGATCCTCTGTTTCTTGATCAAATGGTTCAGTGAATGTAGGCTACTCATCCTCAGCCGATGTGTACTTGGGATATTCCTCATCACTGATATCCTCCAAAATAACTTCATCAATATCATCAAGAATTTCTGGCTCTAGCTCATCAACAAAAGGAACAGAGGTATCGTCAGTGATCACCTCATAAGGATTTAACCTGAACAGTTCAGCAATTTGTTCCTTTGTCAAGCAGTGAATGATTTCTCCCTCCTCCTTGTCATAGCTGACTGAGTGTTGTATGATCCCTTGAGCGTCCAAAATCATGGTAAGAGTCTCGTCTAACTGACGTCTCAAAGGCACAGCTTCTACTTCCTCAGTAGCTTCTGATTCGGCTGTCTTTGAGGGAGACGAAGGAGGAGGAGCCTGAGGCTTCTTGTCGTTGGCCTTTTTGGACCGGATCTCAGATGAAGGAGGGGCTTGATCATCATCATCATCATCATCATCATCAGTACTGGATGATTCAGAAGACCCACTCCCAGATCTGTCCTGATCATCATCTTTATCAGATTCTTCATAGTCAACCTTTTCCTTATCAGATTCTGCTTCCTCTTCTTCCTCTTCTTCTTCCTTTGTTTTCTCATAATCTGAATCATTGGAGCGGGTTTCTGTACCCTCAAGCCTGGGAGTGCCTTCCTTGGAACTTTCAACTAGTTCAGCAAGTCGAGCATTCTCCGCTTCTAGTAGCAAAATCCGTTCATTGAAACCAGTGGCAGTCAGTGCCAACTGGTTGTGCTTATCGATATATTTTAGCAGCTGCTCTTCTTGTTGAGCAGAAAGAGCTCTAAGATCAGCTCGTTGATCAGCTACCTGCAGCAACAAGGCATCCTGATCATTGTTCCTTTGTGTGAGCTGAGCTATCTTGTTCTCCTGCTCCATGTTTTTCTCCATCAGTCTAAGAACCATACTGTTCAGTGTGCTCAGCTGATCAACAACTGAAACAGTAGGTATGAACATCTCAGCTCGAGATGTAGAGGGGCCAGCAGAAGCAACAACATAAACATGATTATGAGTAATAGGAGTGGTCAGCGGGGCAATAGTAGTATGTGAGGGAACAGCCCTTGACCGTGTCAGTGAAGAAACTGAAACAGCTGCTACTGATGTAACAGTAGTTGTAGCAGCTGTAGTCAGTTCTGACCTCCTTTGAAAAGAGAACCTCGATCTCTTTCCTCTCCCGGCTCGGGAGGATGTAGGCTGAGAAGTAGCAGTAGAAACAGCCACTGTAACTGGTGCTGAAGACCGAGGTGGAGGAGACAAATCAAATTCTGGAATGAACAATGGATCAGCAATCTCCTCTAACTCAGCTTCACTTCTCTAACTCAGCTTCACTTCTCTTTCTCTTCCTCATCTCCATCTTTCCTCCTTCCATCACTTTCTCAAACTCATCATCATGAGTCTTTTCAGAATCAGAACCTTCGTCATCACCCTCACCTTCTTCACCTTCCTCTTCACTTGAGTCCTCACACTCACCATCACCTTCAGCAGAAAGAGGGACTGTAGTATCAATATGAGCAGACACTGTGGAGGTACTAGTAATCAAGAAATCTAGCTCCAACAGTGAATTAACATCAACCTCCTCATCTGCTACAGAAGTGCTAACACCAGTAGTAGAAACAACCTCCCCAACAACAGTGCTCACAACAACACTAGCACTCACATCATCACCACTTGCACTAGCTCCAGCATCACCAGCACCACTACCACCTGCATCATCATCATTTCCTCCATCACTATCACCACCATCATCTGGTACAACAATGTCCTCAACATCAGAATCAGAATCATCGTGCCTCCATTTACGACCCGCTGGAGCTCGATAATCTGGCCTAGAAATATGACCAACTAAAGATCGGGTAACTGGCTTCCTCTCTTTCCCTCTGTATGACAAAACTCTGTTCAGAGTAGTGTCATTCATATGCTCTAGACGGACAATATCAGCATTGACCTTTGGCAGATCCGGAACTTGAGCATCTATAATCTGTTGCAGAAATCGAGGATACATAAGAAATTTCTTGTCTCCCTTCAAGACAACATTCTCCTTCATGTGTATGAAAATCATCTCGGAGAAATTGAACGGCTTGTTCAGCACCAAAGCAGCAAAAGCACACTGTATTGTCTCTCGCATATCATCGAATCCACCTCTCCTTGATCCGAGACAGTGAACTAGAACGTGTGCGAGATATTTGAATTGAGGAGACATGAATGCTTTGTTGAGAATTCCTGCTCCAATATCACCTTCGTACTTGCATCTCAGAAAGCAACCACGAACTAAGAAGCGATCTAGCAGAGATGGCTGATCGGGAGTATCCTGAAATCCACACACTCTCCTTATGTGCTCAGCAGACATAACAACATCATGTCCTAGCACCTTCCCTCTAATAACGGTAGGCTCAGCCTCACAATCTATGTCTGCGGAAGACCAGAAGTCTTTCTGATGGGAGTGGTAGGGTACATGTAAGGTAGATATAGCTGTAAAAATCCTCGAACGCCGAAGAAAAGTGATAATCTCTGAGTAGTGTTTGGCGTTCGGTGTGTTGAGATCCAAATGAGCACAAATGTCATGCTTTTGCACAGACTTGTAACCTGCCATACTGAAAAACAAAAAATTAAACATGTTAGTGCAATTCAGTTGAACAGAAAACATAAATCAGAAAAACAAAATCATCTTAAACACTTTGGTCGAATGAGAGTCATTCTGCCGAATGAGACCTTTGGTCAATGACCCATACGCCGAATGAGATTCATTCGTCGAATAGACATCATTCGCCGAAAAAGCTATAAGCTAAGATGGTCATTCGCCGAATGAGCTATTCGCCGAATGAGTCTCATTCGCCGAATGAGTCATTCGCCGAATGACGACATTCGGCAGCCAGTTTGAATTCAAAAACCCCTTTTTCAAAACACTCAAATCAGTCTACAAAATTTACATATACATGCTAAGAATCGACCGATTAAGAGATTTAAAACAGATCTTAGGTGGTTTCATGTCCATATTGATCATTTATTTACAAGGCGATTAAAGAAACCCTAGAATCTAAAAATTTGATATGTTCTTGATGATTTCACGGTTGGAAATCTCTGATAATCATTCTCCAAGTACCTGAGATGAAAATAAACAATGTTATGAGGAGCAGGATCAATAAAAATCACGAGGAAAAGGACGACTGAAGAGAGAAGGTGTTTCGGCGAATGTCGCACACAGTGAATCGGCGAACGAGAAAAATGTCGAATGAGCTTCATTCGGCCGATAGGCTGTTATATAGCCACAGTCATTCGCCGAATGAGAAAGCCGAAAGGTCGGATGAAACTCAGACACATTCGCCGAATGTGATTGACGAATGAGTCATTCGTCACCACTCATTCGCCGAATTGCTAATGTCGAATGAGACATTCGACACATCTCATTCGTCGAATGAGTGAACTTGCTCTGATAGATTCGGTCGAATGACTCATTCGCAGAATGAAGTCATTCGGCCGAATGAATGAAATTCACCTCTGATTCGGACTAATGAGAGATTTTAACACCCAAAACACAAAATTTTTTAATATTTAGCATTTTGAACATCAAAATTTTGACAATTATGAAGATATGTCTGGTTGGTTCAGGTTTCAAATGTGACAGACATTCGAATCTACAAATGATCATCTAAAATAAATTTGAAAATAGAAAATATTTTTGTATTTTTCTGAAACAAATACGACTGTACAAACAATAACTAAAGACAAATAAACACATATTTTTGTGAGAGATTCACTGATAAAATAACACATACCTCTAATCACATCACATTATTTTCAATGAATGCTTCACTTCAAACACAAGTTTATTATGATACGATTACTGATATATTTGTCCAATTCTAAACCAAACAATACTCAACTACTAAACAAACTTTATGATCACTCATATTTTCAGATCGAGTTTCCCATTTCATTTCACCATTAAAGATCAAAATCAGTTTAAAACTCATTTCTGCATATCTCAATACCAGTCATCATAAATTCAATAAGATTTCAACATTATTATCTTTTTGTAATTTTCATGTTCTATCCAAATGTACGGCTTCAGCTAGGTTTATACCAGCAATATGGCACGTGTATGGAATCGAACTTAATTTGTTCAAGTATTTCTCAAGCTTAATACCAGCTTGCATTAGGTTTTCTTCAAGCTTAATACCAGCTTGTTTTTCTTTTTCTTCAAGCTTAATACCAGCTTGTTTTTCTTTTTCTTCAAGCTTAATACCAGCTTGCTTTTATTTTTGTTTAAAACCTCATTTGATTCCATGATGACCGGTGTATGCTTGATTTAAGTCAAAAACTATTTCTCACTTAAATGGTTTAACAAAACAGATCCCACTGATCAGACTGTCTAAGATATCACAAAGTGTTTATACATTTTGTAGAGTCGGCCTATCAGTACATCCCATCACAATTTTCTTGTGTTTAATGCTTATACATTCATTTCTGCTTCTATGACATAATAGATTAATGTATTACTTTATAAAGAAAACCATCTCAATATTTAATTTTTTTATTGTTTTTGTATTTTCAATTTTTCAAATGTTTTTGGTTTTTCAATTTGCATATATCTCCCCCTAAAAACCTAAAAACATAAAATCTTTTTGAGTTTTTGTATATAGAAGAAACTAGACAAGAAAATTATAATAAAATTAACTAAACAAAACAAAAGCTATCTAAGAAAGACGATGATCATTTGTTAGATTCAGATGAGGATAGGACTTCATCCTTTTGGAAAACACCATTAGCCGATAACAGATATAGAAATCTGGGTTTATCAAAAGCTTTTGTAAAAAGATCGGCTTTCTGGTGTTCGGTGTGAATTTTAACAACATCGATTAATTTCTTTTCAAAACAATCACGTATGAAGTGATATTTAATGTCGATGTGTTTTGTTTTGGAGTGCTGAACAGGATTCTTAGTGACAGCTATGGCAGCAGTATTATCAACATAGATAGGAGTGTTAGAAAAATGTAACCCATAGTCCCTGAGTTGCTGTTGTATCCAGATGATTTGAGAACAGCAACTAGCAACAGCAATGTATTCAGCTTCACAGGTTGAAGTAGACACCGACGTCTGCTTCTTGCACTGCCAGGTAACTAATCGGGTTCCAAAGAACTGACATCCTGCAGATGTTGACTTGAAGTCTCTTTTGCAGCCACCATAATCAGAGTCACTGTATGCAATGAGGTCAAAGTTATCATCATTAGGGTACCATAAACCAAGATCCGGTGTACCCTTCAGATAACGTATAATCCTCTTGACAACAATGAGATGGGAGACTCTTGGTTTTGATTGATACCGTGCACACAAGCATGTGGCGAACATGATGTCTGGCCGAGAAGCTGTAAGATACATAAGAGACCCAATCATTCCTCGGTACAAAGGAGCATCAATTAACTCCCCCTTTTCATCTGGTGTAATCCCGTAATGGACAGCCAGTGGGGTAGCAGCAGGCTTTGCATCAGACATACTGAACCGGCTCAGTATATCCCCAACATATTTGGTTTGATGAATGAAGATTCCTGCCTCAGACTGATCTACTTGTAATCCCAGAAAAAATTTCATCTCTCCCATTGAGCTCATCTCGAACTTCTCTTTCATAACCTTTTCAAAGTCTCTGCACACATCATCATTTGTGGAACTGAAGATGATGTCGTCCACATAGACTTGCACCAAGAGTAAGTCACCATCCTTTTCTCGAATAAATAATGTGCAGTCAATGACACCTCTTCTGAACCCGTTGTTCAGAAGGTGAGTAGAAAGTGTCTCATACCACGCTCGCGGAGCTTGGTGCAATCCATATAAGGCCTTGTCTAGCTTGTAGACTTGGTCTCTATGTAATGGATCTTCAAACCCGGGAGGTTGACTGACATATACAGTTTCACTGATCACACCATGAAGGAATGCACTCTTGACATCCATTTGATAAACCTTAAACTTCTTAAAGGATGCATATGCCAAGAAGATACGAATTGCTTCAAGTCGAGCAACCGGTGCAAACACTTCATTATAGTCCAAACCTTCTATCTGTCTGAATCCCTAAACAACCAGACGTGCCTTGTTTCGCACTATGATCCCATGATCATCTTTCTTGCAACGAAGAACCCATCGAGTGCCAATGACTTTTGCACCTTTTGGTCTGTCAACCAATTGCCAGACACCTAACTTTTTGAACTGAAGGAGTTCTTCTTGCATTGCATCTACCCATGATTCTTCCTTGAGAGCTTCAGTGACAGTACGTGGCTCAACTTGGGAGATAAAGCAGGAATGAGCACAAAAGCTTACATCTGCAAAGTCAAGAATGTCAGCAAGACCTCCTGAAGAAAGCTGATTCCTTGTCTTAACTCCATCCAAAGGACTTCCCATTATGTTCTCTTGAGGATGAATGCGATTAATTCTTCCAACAGGATGAGCTGGAACCTCAACCTGAGGATCTAGGTTGTTCAGATTCAAATCCTCAAGATCAGGTACAAGATTGTCAACAGCTGGTTCAGGATCAGCTGGCTGAAAAAGATTGTCATATGTGTCTGAGCTGTCATTATTTATCTGTGTGATTGGAACAGATGCAGAGGAAGGTTGCAAAGATTCATCAGATGCATTCTGTACATCATACAACATCTGAACGACAACATCTTCATCTGAATACATGGGAGACATATTGAAAGAATCAAAAAGACCAGAATAATCAAACATCCAGTCCGGGCCTTTTCCAGGTGGGGGCATAGAAAATTTCTGAACATCAACATGGTACCACTCCTCCACATTATGAGCTGATGTGTTGTAAACTCTTTTGTTTGGAGTGCTGTACCCAAGAAAATACCCTTCTTCCACCTTATTATTGAAATTTCCCTGCTCGTGTTTCTTAAGCATAGTGCACGGTGCACCAAATGGTTCTAAATACTTAAGATTTCGCTTTCTGTTATGGAGCAGTTCAAAGCAAGTCTTCCCATGTCTTTTCACAATAAGAACCCGGTTCAGGGTATAGCAAGCATTTGCTACAGCTTCATTCCAGAACTGAACCGGCAAAGAGGAATGAGCAAGCATGGTCCTAGCAGCCTCAATCAATGTCCTATTTTTGCGTTTAGCAACACCATTCATTTGTGGAACATATGGAGCACTAAACTGTTGCACAATGCCTCTTGCATTACAAAAATTCTCCATGTTGTGATTTTTGAACTCCGTTCCATTATCTGTTCGAAACTGACGAATCTTGAGCTTATAAAGTGATTCAAGTTTGGTAACCAACACTTGAATGCAATCAAACGTTTCAGATTTCTCCTGCAAAAAGAAAACCCAAGAATATCTGGAATACTCATCTGTGATGACAAGACAGTATTGATCTCCAGCTATACTCTTCCGGTTCACTGGACCAAACAGATCCATATGGAGAAGCTCTAGAGGAACATTGATTGAATGGAATTTCTTCAATTTGTGAGGCTGCTTTGTTTGCTTTCCTTTCTTGCAAGATACACAGATGTCAGACAGCTTGAAGTTTTTCAGGCTAACTCCCTCAACCAGATGATTATGTACCAAGTGATTCATCTTACGTAGACTCAAATGACCCATCCTCTTATGCCAAAGAATTGAATCTTTTTCTGTTGCTTTTGAAATAAAACATGAAGCTGTGGAGGATGTAGTTGAAGCTGTGGCCATATTGAGTACGTACAAGTCTTGTTTTCTGGGAGCTGACATCAAAATCCAGTCTTCAGGAATCTTAACACCTTGCTTTAGAATGTAGCATTTGGAATCATCAAATAGCACTTTGTACTCTTTGTCACAGATTTGTGAAACTGAGAGAATATTGTTTTCCAACTGCTTAACATATCCGACTTTATCAAATGAAACTTGCGCATTTGTCAGAATTCCCTCTCCAGTAATGAATCCGCCTTTGTCACCGGCGAAAGCTACATAACCACCACGAACTGCATTCACATTGGTGAGTAAAGAGATATCACCAGTCATGTGTCTGGAAGCCCCACTATCAACGATCCAATTGCTGTTAACTCCGGCTTTTGGGGCAACCTGCACAACAAAGAGACAATCAGTTCACTTTGGGAACCCAAGCCTTTACAGTCTTGGGTTGACCCAGAGAGTCTCGGATCCATACATCAATCCATTTACCATCTGGAAGAGGCTTATCTGAGATATGTGGAACTGAATCCTCAGATGGTTTAACCTTCCAGATTGCATTTTTATCAAAGGAATTTTTCAGATAAATGGATGATGTTTTTGCTTGTTTAACTTTAAGCACAATTGGAACATCCAAAGTTTTCAGTTTCTCTTTACCCTTGTCTAAAAATTTGGTCTGGATTTGTTGTTTGGGTTTTGTTAGAACATGCTTAGTTACAGATTTTACAGGTTTGGTTAAAGCAGAATTCAGTTTTCTGAAAGGAACAACCTTTAGTCTGATCAAATGAGGGCAAAATCTAACAATGTGCCCAGTTTCACCACATTCAAAACAAACTTTTTCACCCTTTTTATAAAAATGTTTTAAATTAGAAAATGATTTGTGATGTGATTTAAAAATATTTGTTTTCAAGTTGTCTTGATTAAAACCCAATCCTTTTGTCCCTTTGTTACCAACAAAAGCTGACTTCGTAACACACTTAGCTTCAGACTCTTGTGAAGCTTTTACAAAGCCCAATTCTTTGTAAATCTTTGAGTTGCAGATTGGGTCACCTTTCATGACAACAGGGGTTTGATTCTGAGTAGTACTATATTTAGGTGAATAATCTGATTCATCCTCAGAATCTGAGACCCAATCTTCAACCATTCCATCCACCCGAGATCCCTCAGACTTTGATAAACTCTGATTTGTACTCAGACCAATTGGATCAATTACTAATGGAGTAGTGACTTGAAAATCCTTAACGTCTTTGTCATTTGGTGTATTGACAAAGGCGTTGAGGATTGGTGGAGGACAATTCTGATAGTTAACCTTTCCCTTTCCCTGTTGATCAGTACCCCACTGATCATGTGCTCAATGATATAAGATGAGCTCTCATAGCTCTTGAGCTTCTGTCCTAGGGTCTCATAGTCACACTCGACTATTGCTAACTTCTTCTAGATCTCATTGATGGTATTGAGATAAGAAGTTATAGCATCTTGCTTATTCAGCACTGCGATCTCAGCCTCATGCAATTGTCTATTTAGAAGATCAATTTTAGCTTGAAAATCTTTTTCATTAGATCTTAAAACTTTGTTAGCTTCAATGCATAAGTCGAGATCGTTCATCAAAGCACTATTTTGTGTCTGATAAGCAAGGACCTTACTCCTAAGGTCAACACAATTAAAACACTCTGAATGTGAAGATGAACAATCGGTGTATACCTGCTCAGACTCTGATGAAGTAGAAGAATTAACCATCAAGGCAAATTGAGTAGTAGAGTCATCCAGTTCTGCATCAGAATCCTGAGTGTTTGAATCTGTCATGCTGTTAGACTCTAAGCTTGATGCTTTAGTATCCTTTGTCTCTGTTTCTCCCAAAGTGTTGTCCTCACTGTGATCTACAACCTGTTGAATCTTAGCAACACAAGCTTTGTCTTGTTCTCCTTGATCTGTATTGAATCTGAAATTCCAGTTCACCCCTTCATCATGTTGTACCATCAAAGCTTTGTCTTGTTCTCCTTGATCTGTATTGAATCCGAAATCCCAGTTCACCCCTTCATCTTGTTGTACCATTAATGCTTTGCTTGCAGAAGTAGAAGATCCAGCCTGAGTAGGAGAATCAATGGGAACCAATCTCCTTTCTGGATTTGCAGTAGAAGACTTCTGATGCTGAAATGGGTTCTTGTTTCCTGCTTTCTTCTGTTGCTTGCACTGTCTAGCAAAATGACCTTTCTCTCCACAGTTGTAGCATGACACCGATGCCATATCAAATCCAAACTTAGACTCCTTGTTTAAATTTATGTCTTTGCCTGTTCTCTTTACGAACTCCTTAGCTCTCCTCACAGCACTTGCCAAAGCCCACATAATGTCAATCCTTTCCATGTCATCAGGATGTATCTGAGAATAATCATCATTGGTCAAATAAGGATTGCCAATTTGACCAGCAACTAAACCATCATATGAGCTAACCAATGTAGACAAAAGACCCATATGCTCTTTAGCAATCTCCACAGTGACCTTGTCAAAGTTGTCTGTTTTCAGACTGGCTATAGGCTGATGATGCTCTTTTTGTGAACTGGAGAAAGATGACTGACTGAATTGAATCTGAGCCGTAGATGGAGCTTCAGATGTCTGAGAAACAAAAGCAGTCTTTAAAGGAGCATGAGTAGTTGATTTATCAACTGTGGAAGTAGAATAGTATAAGGAGGGATCCTGAACTTGAACTACTCTCTTGGCTTTCCATTTGTTTTCTATCTCCTGCTCTTTCAGCTTCTGAATGAAATCATTGATATCCATATGTGCCAACATCTGGTTCTGCTTGAGTACCATCAAGAATGACTCCCACCTTGGAGGTAGAGCATCCGCCAAACACTGAATTTTCTCTTGAGTAGTAGTCTTGACCTCATGATTGAATAGCTCGCTCAAAAGATGATAAAACCTAGCAATCAGCTCATCCAGTGACTCATTTCCCACATACATAAAGCTATTGAATTCCTTTCTCAATGCTTTTGACTTAATGCTCTTTAAAGCATCATTCCCTTCATATCTTTGTTGCAAAGCATCCCATAAATACTTGGAAGATGTAAACTGTCTAAACTGATGGAAGATATCAGTAGCAATGGACTGTGATAAAATAGCATAAGCTTTCTTCTCATAGTCATAAAGCTTCCTTTGAGGCTCAGTCATCCGTGTGACTAGCATAGGAGTTTCATCTTCATTTAGAGGCCTCAGATAACCTCCTTCAATCATCATCCATAGATTTGTATCCACCCCATTAATGTGAATCTCAAACCGATACTTCCAGTGAGGATAATCGTCTAAGGTTAGTAACTTGGTAGCTTTATTGGAGTTCCCCGTCTCATTCTCTGTCAACAAAAATGTTTGAATGCGATGATTCTGGTTTGCCATGAGTGCTAAATCATCCATTTAATTAGAAATGATAAAATTCAAAACTTAGAAAATTTTTCAGAATAACTGCCGAATGAAGATGATTATGGCGAATGTCGGGGGCCGAATGTGATAAACTGGCGAATGAGAAGATGAGTATGATACTTGGCGAATGAGTAGAACAAATTAACCTATTCGGCGAATGAATGATCGAATAAGGTGATTCGCCGAATGAGAGTAGAGTATGATGCTATTCGCCGAATGACTGGTCGAAAGAAGGCTATTCGCCGAATGACTGGAATGAAAGAGCTATTCGCCGAATGAGTGCTATTCGGCGAATGAAGACTGATTCGGCCTAACTTATTCGGCCGCAATAGTCATTCGGGCGATCTGGGTTTTCAACAACGAAAATCGTGATAACTTGCTATTTTGACCAAATCTATGCACCAAATTTGGTACAGAACATCATGACAGGATAATCAACCAATTGGGAAAAGGTTTTGACAAACACACCACAAAAACCCACGGATTTTCAATGAAATAGTGACTTGGAGAGCAAGAAACTTAGGGTTTTTGGAAGTTACGAAAATCAGGGTTTTGGAAAACTTAGATCTGATGATTTAGAGTGAAAATCGAGTAGAATCTAGAGCCAATGCTCTGATACCACTTTGTAGGAGCTCAGAAACAATCCGATTCCTATGGAAATCTACCCGACAGCCGCTGGAATAGTGCGGAATCCTATTCCAGGGTTTTTCAATCGAAATCAACAGCAACCGTGGTGATTCGATGGTGTAGGAACAACTTGTAGACAAGAATCGAACACCACGGGTTGAGAATCGAACTTGGACGATCAATGGCCGTTCTAATCTCCTAGGGTTTGACTCTAGAATCTCAGGGAAGAAGGAGGGCTCTGGAAAAGTTAGTATTGAAATGATTTGAACTGGTATATATAGGCAGTAGTCATTCGGCCGAATGAGAGGCCGAAGCAACTCATTCGGCGAATGGCTTCTGTCGAATAAGTAATTCAGTCGAATGAGTCATTCGGCGAATGACTCATTCGACGAATGTAGACATACTCTATTCTCATTCGCCGAATGACTTCATACTCTAGAGTCATTCGGCCGAATGAGCAATACTCATACTCAATTAAACAAGAAACCAAATCACCCAATCAAATAATCAAATAGTTAAACATAAACATTAAGAACAATATATAAAAAGACAACTTCCATTAATAACTTGAATTTTACATGATAAGTAGTATAGAATAGAACTAGGGACATTACATGTATCAACACTAAGATTCCAAAATTTCGAGTACAGAGACACAACCCGTCTCTACCCGGTCTATGCTAAATTAATCGGAGGCATTATCGATAGTGGAATTAGAATCAGCATCCGCCGCTGGTTCTTTTTCTCAGTGCCGTGTTCTTCTGGAACTAGATTGGCGACCTTGTTTTCCAGCTCTTCGATTCTAGCTTTAGCGATGGCAGCCCGGTCTTCGGCTGGGTCATATTCCGATCCCTGTTGTTGATTATGCTACAAAGTTTTGCATGTAGGGTATTTGTATATCTCAGTTCCTATGCAAGACACTCGATTCGGTCATCTACCCAGGTCAGGTCCTGAGCCAATCTAGCGATAATATCCGACTCAAGTCACTGCCTCTTAGGCTCAGGCAAGTCTAGTATGGGTGATGCATTGTCGGTGACTCCTCCATGGGGTCCTCCTCAGGATCCTGGTCAGGGTCCTCATCGGAAAATTTGATACGTTGCTTCATGTGAAGTGTAAAGTGGCAACATGAGGTTTTCATGGATATATGATAATCCGAGCTATAGCTGGAAATTTGATGAATATTATGTTGAAATCTTGATACGTTGCTTGAATTCCGTTGCAACCATCAGAGTGGGGGATAAGCGAATATCAATGTACGTGTTTTCAAAAATAGGCTCACAATAGAATTTTGCCAGAATTCATGCGTACCTGTAAATTCACGATTATGTTGCGCACCATGATCGTCAATTTACCTTACATAAGATTCTAGGTCCTACTACTTCGGGCTTATTAGGTTTCGCTGGATTCAGGGTTTATTCATGTTATCAAGATTTAAACAAGAGTTATATGGGATATGGCTGAATAACCTATCGAAACTAATACTTGGGATAGTTTTGTGAGTTGAATGATATTATAGGGTATTGTGTAGATCCTATAAGGATAGCTACTTAGCTTGAGCGTGTTTTCCTTAAGTCACTTGGTTTTGAGACACTCATGGTGTAAGTATTAGTGTAGCTGCTTGTGGATGACCACCTAGCAGTCAAGGAGTCTCGTATGCACCCATAACGAAATCTTTCCGCATGGTCACTCTAGTTCTTCTTAACTCGAGCGACAATGTTCGTTTGGTGATATTCTACGAGTGACAAGGAGTTGAATTTGGAACCTCCTCATATGGTCCTTGTAAGCAATATGTGTAGAAGTACCAAAGGGCTAGAAGAATATTGTTTAGGGGTTAGGGAGAGAATCAATGTTTTTCTAATTAAGGCTAAAGTGACAACCTTATTACTGCTATAAATGTTGTGAAGTGTGATTGTTTGTGGTTTGAAGCTTTTAAGTTGTGGATCTTATAGACATACTTTCAAAGCTAAGGAGTGAGTTTGTTCTAACAGTTGGATTTATCTCTTCCTTCGCCTTGTTGAGTGAGTCATAGGGCCTACTCCATCCCCTGACCCATTCGAGCGAGCCATAGGGCCTATTTCATCCCTTGACTAGTTTATGTGCATCCACGATCAACTCTTGTCCTCACTTCTTAGATTCGGTCACCGGCGATGGTAGCACCAACACCGACTGCTCCTCCTCAAATGACTCAAACGTGCTACGTTCGGATGATAGAAAATGCTCATTTCAATAACTCAAGTATATCAATAGGATTGATGCTGAAAGTGTATGAACAATCTGTTCCTCTTCGTCATGTGCAATCGCACGTGGTGATGGTGATGTCGTCACTTCTATAATGCGTAATAAGTGCGTACCATCATGTATGCAAGTATCCCAATATTAAGCACTATGCGTTGTGTGCAGACTAGTGGTTATAGACTAGGTTCACTAAATGCAAACCTAATTCGCAATAACCGGAGTCTCTGATACCAATGTGTCGCACCCCGAGAAATCTCGTCCCTTCCGGGCCGCGAAAGGCAACACACTGTCAGGATCGCAGTCTCCGTTCACACTGTTGCGAGACCTACATGTCTGGTTGCATACGTAAATCCAATAACTTGGGTAAAACAGTTTAGTAAAATCAGAGTTGCGGAAATAAAAGTTTAAGTTGTCAAAACAACATTGTAAATATAAGTTGCGGAAGCATAAGTTTTAAATAGTTTTCAAATCATAAAGACTAGTAGTGCGGAAGCGGTTTAAGTATGTAACATTACATAACAAGACAAATGTTATTTGTTAACAAATGGCCTAAGACCCTAAAGCTGATGTATGGGACTCCATCCTAGCATCCTATCCTTGTGTGCGTGCCTTAGTTACCTGAGAAAACATGCGAGTAAAAGGGTCAACACAATGGTTGGTGAGTGCACAGGTTTGTATCAGGAGTAAACATCAAAATGTTTAAAGTAAGAGTTTTGCAGATTTACATATCATTACAATGCAGTATCGATTGATAGCTAGTCAATACATTTATATTATATGTTGGTTGGTACCGAAGCTGACAGATTTTGCCTCCCGCCATGTTATCACAAGGCAATGGCAAAGTGTTGGTCAATATTGCACTGTTCCGACCTCCAGTCGGGTGTAGTGGGGCTTGTCAGGCCCAAATAGTACTATTCAAGATTAACACGCTAGGCGCTATGCGCTATTAACGGTCCGAGGAGTATCACGAGGACTTTTAGTTGTGATGGGGTCCACACATATATATATAGTGATAAAGTATGTCCATACGTAAATAAGTGAGCTGTTGTTCTAAAACAGTTTATCATGCAATTTTTCTTCCCCAGAGGTAGAAATGATAAAAAGGGGCCGTGAACTCACCTGATATAGTAGTTCTGGTGTGTACGTGTTCACGTCTGCGAGTGCTAGCAGTCTTGCTAGTAAGCACCTATGATCATATAGGTGTGAGTATGTGTTTTGTGGTGTGTTGTAATCCATACCACTCCAAGTGTTAGTGTGCTCAACCGGGGGTGTGTGTGTTGACTAGTGAGACTCGATGAATCGTTGGTGACACGATTGTTGTGTTTATGTGTCTTAATGCGAATAAGACACCAAAATGCATCCTATGACTCAACTCAAATTGCTTACACGAAAGCAAGTTTTGAAAATCATAATGTTCTCGTTTCGGGAAACTTTCTATATTTAGAAAGTTTCTATTTTTGGAAAGTATAGTTATGAAATCCTATTTCATAAAACAAATCACTCTAGTATGTTTGTAAAAACATATGTAAACACTTGAAATAAGTCATTTGTGCATAAAGTGCCATTTATGCCATTTTATTCAAACAAAGTTTCCTAAAATAGCAAGTTCTCGTTTAAAAGCTTGTTTTCACAAATCCAAGTTTCCAATATGCTTAGAAACCATTTTTAAACATAGTTCAATGATCACAAATCATTAAAACATCTTAAAACATCAAAAGCCCTCTTTTGATTTTCCAAAGTTTCCATATTTAGTAAGTTTTCACAAAATCATGTTTTTGACAAAATCAAATATCTAAATGTGTTTCTAAGCACTCCAATATGCATTTGAAAACATCTAGACATGTCTAACATGTCTAGATCATCACAAATCTATGACTTGCAACATAAAAGTTTCTTTTTATGGCAAGTGTACCAAAATCATCATCAAATCAAACATAACTCAACCAAACTCAAATCTAATCAATCCTATACTAAAATTAGTAGATCTAAATTTAATAACACATCAATCACCAACAAATTCGTGCACAATAACCATATGAAGTTGCATGTGGGTTTTTACCCATTGCATGTTCGATCTAACACTAGACAAATATGTAAGACTACCTTAGATGTGTAGATTCGAGTGGTAGCAGAAGCAATACGTCCTAGAAATGGTTGAAGATGACTCTTTTGCATGTTGATAGCTTCCAAGACCTTCTCTTAAAGCTCCAATGGTCCAAAGTACTCCAATGTTGTGAGAAATGACTTCCAATGATGTTAAAAGAGGTTTGGGTTGGATTTGGCAGAGGTTTTGGTCGAGATATAGTGTACAAAATCGGAGAAAATGGAAGTAGTTTGAAGGAAAATGAAAGGGGTTGGTTTTATAAAAATTTTCATCTGCATGGCCTTCGCGTACCGCGATGGCCGATCAAAACGCTTATCACGTACCGCGACAGAATTCGGGAGTCCCGACTCCCGGTTTGCTTCGCGTACCACAAAGCCTTTAGCCATGGGGTCTTCGCGTACCGCGATGAGTCCATTTTCATGTTTTTCGATTTCGATGATTCAATTTTGCTCATGATCGATTCCTAACGTTTATCCTAAACAACTAATACATGTTTAGCACATAATCATATAATAGCACATAAGTTTGATTGATCCCCAACGTTCGTGAGACTCGTGTGTGTTTCGATGATTCCTCGAATTATCTTCGATAGTTTGTCTTCGTGTCTTACGAAGTGTTTGCACGCTTGATTAATCCTAATCGACGTGTAATGCACAATTCAATAATTATTCGAATTATTGTTTTGTGTTTGTGTTTAGCTCATCTAATGAAACCAATTTAAATGAAATGCAACAAGTATGGATGTGAAATTGGTGTTGCAATTTACCTAAAATTGACGGGAGTCACACTTGAATCTTGAACGAACCTAAGTTGGTTGAATCATGTGGCAGAACCTAATGCAATTGCCGAACCCATGGGGCTGCTAGATGGTTCGCTGATTTCAGGGTTACTGAACCTAAGGTGTAGCAGACCTAGGCATAGTCGAACCTAGTATTGCCAAATAATCGGGGATGTCGAACTTATTTTATGAACCAAGGGAGTGGGAACACTAATGTTTAAAATCAAGGATAACCTAAGAATCATGCATGCGTGAACATTAGAAAACCACCATCTTTTCTCTCTCTAATATACAGGTTTTAGAAATTTTGGGTTATCTATATATATTGAGAAACACTTTTATATAAATGAAATTAAGTGAGAATTATTAAACACAAAAGTCAGTTCTAAATAATTTAGACTATGGTGGTCAATAAAATGAGGTATGCATGCATGTGTGTATAGGTGTGTGATAATGGTTATCATTTTTATATATACATATCTATGGAGACACACACAAGACATCATAAATAATCATCATTGTCAATAAGTTAAGACTAACAAGTCTAAATTATTTTGTAATGATGAGTAATTAGAAAATGTTGGGTATTTCATTCTAACTTAGATTTAATGAACTAATCAACTGAAACATTTCATGAATTAAAAGTAAACACCTATGGTCACTAAATTGAAAAGAAACGCATATACTTACAAACACAAACACGTGATAATTACAGGTTGTTGAGTTGCTTTGGTTTCATACACGTGAGCGCGCATTTTGCAAACACGCTAAATCTAAGGACTCAGGTGAGTTCTCATAACATCCTTTTAAACTATTTTGTTTTTAAATTCGAAGGTGGAACATGTATACCAGTTTTATATATTATTTTGATAACACATGGTTGACACCTGGCTTATCATTACGATATTCATACTATTGGATTATCTCTATTTCCATGAGTCGTTGTTGTTGACTTCAGTCATCCGCAATGATTACATGTATTGTCACTTGGATTATCACAGCTCCATGAGTCATTGCTGTTGACATCGGTCATCCGCAATGATTGCATGTATTGTCACGTGGATTGATGGGTGGTTGTCTTTGACCTCGGTCAATCACATTGATTTCATGTATTGTCACTTATATTATTTGAGGTTATTGATGATTGAGATTGGTTGAATATATATGTGATTGATTATCTATGATCATTTGAAATATGTGAATGTGTGTCTGTGATTGTGTGTTTGGGTTATGTGTTGGATTATCTCGCAGGTGCACATGTGGATTTTCGCATAAAACTATAAACTTTTATAAATTTTTGTAAACATTTTGAAACATAAAACTTATGATTACTCACCAACTACATCATATTTGACACTTGATTTTCTACATGTTTCAGGTAATGATTTTGTACAATTCGTTCAAGAATCTTAAAATGGCCAAGATAACATGTAGCAAGCTTACGATTCTTCCAGAATCGTACAACTCCCTTCCATGGTGAGACTTTAAGTAATACCACATCATCAACTTGAAACTCTAAAGGTTTACGGCGTTTATCCGTTTAACTCTTTTGTTGACTACGAGCAGCTAACAAATTGTTGCGGATCTGGTGATTTTTTTCATTCATCTCTTGAATAATATCGGGACCTGTGACCTGCGATTTGCTGATCTCGGTACAACAGATAGATGACCAAAATTTTCTTCCATAAAGAGCTTCAAACGGCGTCATACCAATGCTCGCGTGATAACTGTTGTTATACGAGAACTTGACTAAGGATAAATGGCTATCCCAGTTGCCACCGTAATCGATGACACAAGCTCTTAACATATCTTGAAGTGTCTGGATCGTTCGCTCCGTCTGTCCATCCGTTTGAGGATGGTAAACCGTGCTAAGTTCCAATCGTGTTCCAAAAGCTTCATGAAGTGATTCCAAAAATTGTGTCGTGAAATGAGCGTCACGATCCGATGTTATAGTTAAGGGAATTCCATGTCGGCTAACAATCTCATCAACGTAAATACGAGCTAACTTCCGCACAGGTGAGTTTCACGTACCAGTAAGAAATGTGCTGATTTGGTTAACCGATCTATTATTATCACCCGTATACTATCGTTACCACATGCGGTTCGCGGGAGTTTGGTAATAAAATCCATAGAGATATTCTCCCACTTCCACATGGGTATTTCCGGCTGTACTAACTATCCCGAAGGTCACTAGTGTTTAGCCTTGACTTTTGCACAATTAAGGCACTTGGCTACGTACTCAGCTATATCCTTCTTCATTCCGGGCCAGTAGTACAAGACTCTAAGGTCTTGGTACATCTTGTCAGCTCCTGGATGGATTGAGTAACGAGACTTGTGTGCCTTATTCATAATCATCATCCTAAGATCATCTCTGTTCGGTATCGACAACCGATTTAAATAATACATCAACCCATCATCTTTCGTTTCTAATTGTAATTCAGCCCCACAAGACATCTCATCATGTAGGCTGACTTGAGCCAACGAGGTTTGTTGGGCTACCAGAACATCATTATGGAGATTGGCGTGTACTCGGACACTATGGATTTGAACATGACTCTTGCGACTAAGCGCATCTGCTACTACATTCGCTTTACCCAAATGGTAACGAATTTCACAGTCATAATCATTAAGAAGTTCAACCCATCTTCGCTGTCTCATATTAAGTTACTTCTGGTTAAGTATATGCTGCAAACTCTTATGATCAGTAAATACTACACACTTAGTGCCATAAAGATAATGTCTCCATATCTTCAAAGCAAACACGACTGCACCAAGTTCCAAGTCGTGAGTAGTGTAGTTCTTCTCGTGAATCTTCAAATGTCTTGATGCATATGCCACAACCTTTCCCCGTTGCATGAGAACACAACCGAGACCTTGATTGGATCCATCACAGTAAAGTACAAAATCATCATTTCCATCAAGTAATGTCAATACAGGTGCATCACAAAGTTTCTGCTTCAATGTCTGAAATGCCTCTTCTTGCTTCTGTCCCCACTCATAAGGCCTATCCTTTTGAGTTAAGGAAGTGAGGGGAACAACAATCCGGAGAAATTCAAAATAAACCGCCATTACTAACAGGAAAGTCCAAGGAATGTACGAATCTTCGTTGGTGTCTTCGGTGTACTCCAATTCTTCACAGCTTTAATCTTTGCAGGATCCACGTGAACACCCTTTTCATTGACTATGTGTCCCAAGAATTGAACTTCCTTAAGCCAAAATTCATACTTGGATAATTTGGCATACAGTTGCTCCTTCCTTAAGATCTTCAAAATCAACTTAAGATGTTGCTCGTGTTCTTCTTTGTTCTTGGACTATATCAGTATATCATCTATGAACACAATCACAAATTTATCCAAGTATGGCCTACAAACACGGTTCATGTGGTCCATGAAAACCGCAGGTGCATTGGTAAGGTCGAAGGCCATTACCAGAAATTCATAATGGCCATATCTCGTTCTGAAAGCTGTCTTAAGAATATCTTCTTTATGAACGCGAAGCTGATGATACCCAGACCTTAGGTTATCTTGGAAAACCATGCCGAACCTTGAAGTTGATTGAGAAGATCATCGATGCGCAGCAATGGATATTGATTCTTAATGGTAAGCTTATTCAATTCGCGGTAATCGATGCACATTCGAAATGACCTGTACTTCTTCTTGAAAAATAAGGCCGGTGAACCCCATGGCGAATGGCTCTGGCGAATGAATCCTTTATCAGACAGTTCTTGCAATTGACTCTCCAATTCTTGCAACTCTGAAGGCGCAAGCCTGTATGGAGATTTGGCGACTGGGGTCGCACAAGGTACGAGATCAATTCTAAATTCGACTTAACGCTCTGGAATCCCTGGCAAATTTTCTAGAAATACTTCTGTAAAATCACGTACAACTGGAACGTCTTGAATACTCTTTTCTTTCTCTTTATCTTTCACTATATGTGCGAGAAAAGCTATACACTTCTTTCTTAAACACTTCTGAGCTTTGGTACATGACATGAGCCTAAGGCCCTTACTAGGAGTCTCTCCACATACTCTTAGAGTTTCTCCTGACGGTAAAGGAATACGAATGAGTTTCGCAAAACATACTATCTCCCCTCTGTGAGTGGCCAACCAATCCACGCCTATGATAACATCAAAGTTACCAAGATGCATAGGTATGAGATCTATTGGGAAAACGTGAAAGTTATGATTCACCATACATCCAATAATAATAGTGTCAATATCAATTAAGTTTCCGTCGGTCATATCCACATAAACCGGCTTATCTAGTTTCTTACGTGTTCTACCAAGTATAGATTCAATCTCATATGAAACAAAATTTCTATCAGCACCAGAATCAAATAATATCGAGGCATATATGTTGTTGATCAGGAACGTGCCATGAACGACGTCCTGATTGACCTGAGCTGCTGGAGCATTCAGCTGAAAAGCTCCGCCTCTTGCCACCCTCTGATTAATACCAGTCAATCTTGGGCACTGATTTCTGATGTGACCAACGTCTCCACACTCGTAAGAGGCTCTCGCTTGTGCCGGTTCTTGACGAATGGGTACAGCTTGAAGTAGTTACGCATGAGGAGCAGGCAATACGAGCGGTGCAGGTTCCATCCTTTGTGCTTGCGGTGCACTCCTACATACATTGGCAAAGTGCCCATACTTACCATAGTTATTGCAAACGCCACATGGTAAGTTGGGTGCATGATGATATTTGCATACATTACATTGCTGAATCGTTCCATCATGAGGTCTCGTGTTGGAGTTGTTGGATAATTGTTGACCAGCAGGTGTACTAACAGCACAACTTATTCTCTTTATCTTTCGATCGCTGCTTTGGACGAAGTCGCTGGTTTAGTCTTAACTTTAGTTGAAGTCTCTTTTGCAGCTGTCTTCGTTTTAGTCTTTTTTGTTCCCTTCCTAGTAAGCATACAAGCTTTCACATGATTATATGTAAGCATAGCAGATAGGCGGATTGCAGCTTCCAGTGTGGTAGGATTGGTACCAAAGACAGTGTCTTGAACCTGAATGGGTAGACCGCCTATGGATTTCTCAATTTCTCTCTCCAATGGTGTTAGTAAATGAGGTACTAAGGAACTCAGCTCATGAAAGCGAGAATTGTAGATCAAATTCTCACCGTTGTCTTGCTTGAGTTCCCATAACTCAGCTTCAAGTTTCCTCATCTCACTGCGAGGACAGAACTCTGTAGTGATCAGAGTTTTGACTTCAGTCCAAGTCAGTGCTAGGGCTGCATCAGCTCCCCTAGTTCGCTTCTCGTTGTTCCACCAAGTTAGTGCTCTCTCTTGGAAAACACTGGTGGGATAGCGCACCTTCAAATTTTCTAGGCAGTCACTGTTAACAAAGGTGTTTTCAATATTCTCAAACCACTGCAACAGACCAGTGGCTCCCTCAGCACCCTTAAATTTTTTCGGGTTACAGGAGTTAAAGTGCTTGAAGGTACAAGCAGGTGGTTTGCACCACCCCTGTTCTGGTTGGCTTGATTAAGTTGAGTCACCAACACATAAATGAGATTTGCTAACTCTTGCATGCCGGTATTGGTATTGTTTTTGTTAGAATCCCCACCATTGGTGTTTGTATAATATGTAAGTTCACTTTACATCTATGTTCTCTTTGGTAACTAGGTTCACCTAATGTCTAAGTTCACCTGACATCTAGGTTCACCTATTTTCTAAGTTCACCTAATGTCTAAGTTCACGTGACATTTAAGCTCCCCTACTGTCAAAGTTTACTATAGTTCCATGTCAATTCTCAATGTCCATATCATCAATAAGGGTTCATATCCACACTAAGTGTCCAAATTGTCACTAAGTGTTCATATCTTCCCTCAAATATGTATCCATAATAAATGATCACAAGTGTGCATATCCATAAATTTATCCCTTCCTAACATATCCGAATAATATCCTATGTTCCCGACCCTGATAGACCCCTAGTATACCTCAAATGGTCTATGTATAGGGCATACATAGGAATCGGTCGCAACCTATCCAGCCACCAGCCCAGCACCTTTGTGATATACTACGAGTTTGTCCTTGTCTGGTGATCATAGATATATCAATCCTAAACAAATAAGTATTTTCTTAACAAGCATATCCTTACTCCTCAACAATGGCATCCACCCAATGTACTGTAAACGGTATATGTATAGGGCATACGTAAAAGTCAGTGGCAACTGCTTCAGCCGCTAGCCCACCACCTTTACAATACATCACGAGTAAGTCCTTGTCGAGTAGTCAGGGCACAATCAATCACATAAGGCAGTATTTAACAGATAATATATGTCATAGTTCATATATATATGTCTATATATATACACATATATATATATAGCAGGATTACAGTTAACATGTAATAAACATATAGGCATGAAATCCTGAATATATTAGCTAATGTATGAATTACTTCATACTAAGGTTTCCTATGGTTATAGACTAGGTAAACCATTTCTAGTAACCTAATTCCCTATAACCAAGGCTCTGATACCAATCTGTAACACCCCGACTGATGGCGGAAATGTCGAGATGCCATGAGGTATGTGTAGATTTTCACAAGCTCATGGACATCTAAAGTATCATCACATAACAATTAAATCAATTAAAATATTTACACAAAAATTATGTTCGTCGGATTTGATTACAATGATTACTCAAAAGATATAGCTAAATTAATTAAACCCTAATCTTCATTGATCCAGTTAATTTAGATAAGTCCAATACCCTATGTGATGAGTCCAAAAGATGTAGAGCTACCCTGCCCTGCCCTACCTCTCTTCATTCCCTGAAACATGTAGAAAATCAAGTGTCAACTATGGAGTAGTTGGTGAGTATTCATAAGTTTTATATTCGTCAAAACGTTTATAAAATTTTAAAGAATAACTCGTGTGAACTTGTTTAATAACACCAATCTGTACCATCACAACAACAACACATCAAGTAAAATAATCCAAATATTTTCAAGTATTCATCCAAATACATTCAATAGCTCTCAATCAATCATATCCAATGAACAATCATCAATCATATCCAATCAACAACCATCAATCACCACAATACTCTCAATATAAGATACAACGGAAGACCTAAGTCAACTCAATCAACGGCAGAATCATCGCGAAGGACCGCAGTCAACTCAATCAACGATATTCCTAAAGTCATAATTATCAAGATTGTGCACCGCGGAGGACCAAAGTCAACTCAATAAACAGTGGAATCACCGTGGAGGACCGTAGTCAACTCAATCAACAGCAATCCAATCATCATGGAGGACCGAAGTCAACTCAATCAACAATGACTCGCTTAAAGTGTATCATCCCATATTCTCAATTCATCACAAAAATCATTTCTCAATAATAATCTCGGTTCCACACTTGTTATATCAAAATCGGTTTATTTTGGTATACATGTTTCCGCCCCGATTTTAAAGGAAAAAATATTTAAAAAGGGGATTATGAGAACTCACAGTGATGTCTTATGTTTCTGTGTATTATAGAACACGCGCTCACTATTGTGGAATCTGTAAATGGCTCAACTACTTGTGTTATATTCAATATTGTTTGCAACTTATAAGCATGAGTTATGATTTCGTATGTTAACCCTAGAGTTGGTTAACTTTTATAACTCTTTGTTATTTATTTTCATATAACTCAATTGTGATGGAATATACTAACACTTAACCAATACAGGCAGACTAAACATTAGGATATTTTTATGTTATCATTTTCCTTGTTCACGTGTTATAAACTTAGAATATTGCCCATTACAATTCTTAAAAATGCTTATTATCACTTGAGTGTTTTTAAAAAAAGTACCATGCTATAAAACGTAATCCTTTGATGTGTCACCAAAAAGTTAAATTATTATTTTGTTAACTTAAAAATATTTCTTCAACCTTGTTTTAAAGTTGATTAGTTTATTTTATAAGTATCACCATGTTATCTTGATAAATCATGAATGTGTTATACACCTTTGATATGTCTTATAACTATGTATATAATTTAAAACACATTATGTGAAGGTTTGTCTATGTTTTTAGCCAACGTTTAAGTAATATAAGTGAAAACATATTAACCCGGTTGGACCCAACCCAAGTAGGTTTTCGATAGACACTAGTTGAGTGTTCTCGATTATTGAAGGGTGTGGGTTCTCGAATTTGATCCACAAAAGGGGAGGTTCTCATATACCATAAGGGTTGTCGACTCACACCAGCTCAATTGGTGGTGTTCTCGAAATATTTGGTGCCAGATTATGGTTCTCGAGTTTTTTGGAGTATCCCAATTAGGGTTCTCGAATTTTTTATGTTATTGAGTTGGAGATTCTTGAATTTGGAGAGCTAATGACATGGTTCTCGAATTCTCTTGTGGCTTTCTCGAAGTCTTCATGTTTTACCCCTTGCTTCCAAATTTCCCGTAACTTGCATGTTCCTTAAAAAAACTCCATTTTCCACTTTAGTTCTCGTCTAATGTTGCATGTTTCTTAAATCTTTGTATTTCAAGTTGTTTCAAGTTCTAAACATTTAGAAAACTCATTTGAAGGTGATAAATGCAACACGTTGTTATTTGTCAAAACTCAAAAAGTAAAATGAACGATCTACCTTCAATCCATGAATGTGAGCTTGATTTCTTCGTGGTTTCGTGATCTACTCGAGTGGAGAAACATTTTGTGACCAAAATCAAGAAAAATGGTTGAGATTTGGTGCAGATCTCTCTAGGGTTTATAAAGAGAGAAAGTGAAGGGAAAAGTTTTTAGAGAGAGGGAGATGGCTAGGAAGAATTAGGAAGAAGAAGAATCCTTCCCTTTTATCTAGACCGGTTTCATGAAATTTACCCTTAGATTACTAAACAATTTATAAAATGATTTTGTTTAAATCGTTTAACACCATGATTTTTATTTAAATCCATTTAAGGTAATAATTCCTAATAAACATTTTAATTTCTCTTTATAAATTTAAATATCGTAAAAACATCTATTTGGTTATCTCGTTGGAACACGTAACTTACGTTTATAATTATAAAGATCGTCACCTCTATAATTACGACGCCCGTATGATATTCCAACTTGATTTATGATTTATGGAATATTTTCTCAGAATATTATTCTTAATAATTGGATTCGTGCGAATCGTCACCCACGCAAATATGAAGTTAACATTTCTGAAATAACATTCACATTTAATTTACATTGGTGACCTCACCATCACGTAGTTATTTTCCAATATAGTTATTATCATTTCAATGAAATACATTTATCAATTATCCATTTCCCAATCCTTAACCCCACTAAATAATATCACTGACACATCCATGATAGACCGAAATAAGTTTTTGTATAGGACATACATAAGAGTCGGTCGCAACCTATCCAGCCGCCGTCCCACCACCATTTCGATAAACCAGACCATGTGTCCTTTACTATATTTAGTGATCAAACCATAACCTTTACCAATTCCAAATCAAACCAGATCATATCATAATTATTCCACTGCTATAAACACTGCGGTTCTAGTATAGTTGTATTTCAAACTAACTTCACCACGGTTTATGCTTAATAATCATATGTTCTCATCAATGCATACCATCAATATCATCATCAACTAAATCAATATTCATCAAATTATCATAACAGGTTCTATCAATACAGGTTTATAATGTAAAGAAAATACCTGAAAACAGTGATTTTACACTATATATAAGCATACTTGACTGGATAGCATAGATAGTCGCTGGTGAGGTTAAGGTTGTCATCTGGTCAGGTTGTTCAATTTCATTTTCAATAACTAAACTATATGAACCCACCAACCATGTGTTGACTTTATTTTCTTGCATGACTTCTCAGGTGACGAACATATTAACTATGGAGTTCGTGCTTTTGGACTAGGATGCCGAGATAGAGGACCTAGTATTTTTGGACGTGCATATTTTGAACATCATTATACATATTACGTGTATATCTTGTGTAGATACAAGATAGAAAATTTATGATGTTGATAGTAGGTTTACATTGTTAAATTATGAACGATACTGATATAATTTAACTTTTTAATTCTATTTTATTTAGTACTTTCTCAATTTATATCATGTGGAATGTAAACAATTTGATCATTCCGATTATCATCCGATAACGCGCTCCGAGACCTTTCAGCCCGACGGGAAAGTCGATTTAGCCCGCCGGCTCGGGGTGTGACAATAGTAGCAAACGAAGCTAAATCCATCGTGTTAACTCCATGTTGATAATCTTTACTAGCTGCCACCTTAGCTTGTAAAGTATCCAATTTATCTTGCAAAGGAATAATCAATGCAGCTTTCTTTGATAAATCAACAACAGTCACCTCCAGTGTGTTAACCCTATTCTTTAATTGAACATTCTCAGATTGCAACTCCAATACTTGAGCTTGCAATGCTAAGATATGAGAATACTTGGTAGCAAAACTGTCAGTTAAGATAGCATTGATATTAGGTGAATCAAACACTAGTGCGGTAGTCATAGCTGGTGGAGTAATAAGTGGTGTAGATGACTGTGTAACAATGAATGGTGGAGTAGACATATGTGCATAGGAAAATGAAGGAGAAGTATGAACAGTATAATCATAATGAAAATCCCTATCAGAAGGAACATAGTCAGAATCACTATCATTTGATCTATTCTTCTTTTGTGTAGCAACCTCCTGTTGATGAGCTTAACTAATGATCTTTGAATAAGGTCTTTTGCTGAAACCGCCAAGAATTATAGCATTTCCACTAGCATCAGGAGCTTCATCACTATCATCATCAAAATAAGAATCTAAGCTAGAAGTATCAGCAACTACTCCTTCATCAGTAGTCACAGGAGACACTAAATCTTGTGTTTCCTTCTGAACTTGTTCAGTTTGTTGTGAGGAGGAAACAACTACATCCCTAAACTGTGAAACAAGAGATTGGGATTCAGTAGCAATATGAGGAACTGGTTCTTCAGCTTGAATTTGTTCATCTTAATGGGCTTGTTGAACAGCAACAGGTGAATCAGCATGAAACCAAGCATTATCAGTTGGTTCTAGAAAATTTGATCTATAATATGACCAAATAATGGAGTATCAACAATATTAGCTCCCCGTTTTGGCCTACAATCAGCAAAAATCCGCTTGTTCATCACAGTAATTTTGATTATTGGACCAGACCTTGTCAACTGTGGATACAAATGATCAAAGATCATTGTAAGAAAACGCGGATACTAAAGAAAGCTTTCCTTTTCAGAAGTAGTAATTTGCTTAACCATACAATCAAATATTAATTGACAGATATTGAACAGTTTTATATAATACCAATGCAGCTATAAGACACTGAAAAGGTCTTGAAACTGTATCAATTCCAGACTTTCTGTTGAACAAACACATGATTACCGTGTGAAATAAATATCTCTATTGTCCATACAGGTGCTTCTTTATCTATATTAAAGACTCCACAAATAAAATCAATATTAATAGTCAGGGATCATCCTCTAAATCCTGAAACCGAAATGCAACTCTAAGATCTTCTACTTAAAACTGGACTGATAGATCACCAACCCTGGATTTGAGGACGAGTGGCTTAGCAGCGCAATCAAAATCAGCATTGTCCCAGAACGAAGTAATATGATGCATGACGATTGCAGGATTGGCTGATATAGCATGAGAAATTCTTGAACACTTCAGAAATAGAATAACATCACGAAATAATGATGCTTCATTCAATTCTTCATCCACCAGTGCAATCACATTATGCTTGTCGTTATATAATCATCCTATATCAACAACGATTTAAAAATTAGAATGAAAATAAAAAATTTAATAACTTATAAAAATTTCAAAAAATGTCTAAGTATCAAAAGTATCGATACTATCAATATCGATGATAGTATTGATACACTGATAGTATAACAATACTTAGAAAAAAAACTTTGAACAATTACATCGATATAAGTAACGAGATTAATAATAACGATACAATCATAGCAGAGTTCAATGTAAAATGAAAATACTTATAAAATTTTTGAATACTACCATCGATACTATTAGTATCGATGCTACAGTGTTCATCGATACTAATAGTATCAATGTAAGAACACTTGTTCAAAGTTTAAAAAATTCCAGAATTTTTAAACATCAAATTTCAAAAGAAAAACATGTAAATCAATATCAGACAATGCCGACTAAGCATTTTAAGCAAAAAGCCCTTTGATTTATCCAAGAATTAGTTAAATTTTAACCCGTCGAGTATTCAAAAGTTTGAACAATCAGATCTTATTGCACAAGAAACAAGATCGACAGATGAACACTCTTGTCACACCCCGAGCCGGCGGGGTAGGATCGAAGTCCCCGTCGGGCGGAAGGTTCTCGGGGCGCGATATCGTAATTGATAATCAGAAGTGATCAGATTGTTTACATTTGCACATGATATAAATGAGAAATGCTAAATAAAATAGAATTACAAAGTTAAATTACATCAGTATTGTTTATAATTTAACAATGTAAATCTATTGTAAACATCATAAAATAACTATCTTGTATTTACACAAGATATACAAAATAAATTGTATGATGGTGTCTTCAAAAATATGCAGGTCCAAAATACTAAGTCTTCTATCTGAAGTCCTAGTCCAAAAGAAGTGACTTCCTAATTGACCTGTTCGTCACCTGAGAAGTCATGCAAAAATAAAGGTCAACACATGGTTGGTGAGTTCATATTGTTTAGTGTTTGAAAATGATTTGAAAACTTCTTTGGTAAAGACCCTAACCTCATTAACACCACATGTATCATCCAGATCGGTATGCTTATGTATAGGGCATACCCCTGAGTCGAGGCTACAACCCCGCCCAGACGCCGTCCCACCACATACTAATCCACATGGGACATTGGTGTTAATGATAATTAAGCATCTTTACCTATCACACACTCTTGTTCACAATGACTCAAATGTTCTCACAAAACCTTTGTTTAACCCACGGGTAACAACCTTAATCTCATTAACATCACATGTATCATCCATATCGGTATGCTTATGTATAGGGCATACCCCTGAGTCGAGGCTACAACCCCGCCCAGACGCCGTCCCACCACATACTAATCCACATGGGACATTGGTGTTAATGATAATTAAGCATTTTACCCCTACCTTTAACCCACTGATTCGTCAGTCCTTTGTTCCTGTAATACCACAATTTGGAATCTATGTTGATTCCTTAAGTTCATCACAATAGTGATCAACCACAGAAATTGTAGAAACAGTTTAATAAATGCTTAATTAAATAAATAAATAAACATTTAATAAAATCTAAGTCCTAATGATTGGGGCCTGTGGTCATACTCGAGTAGACTAGTCTGTCAATCTAGGTACTTAGTAGTTAGGGAATTCTGTAAATATCATCAAACATAAGACCTACAAGTCAATCAGTCTAGTTAGGACTTCTTGAAATATAGGATTTCTGAATTCAATGTGTTGGCAAATGTTATCTCTGATATTTCCCATACTATCCCTTAAAAATGATTTAATGATCGTCTGATTTTGTCACAGGATGTACTTGATGTGTTGATCATAGAATACAAGATTCATTGATCGGTAGTACACTTGATCCATTGTTCAACAAACACTTGGTTTGTAGAACATTGAATGTTGTCTTTGCAAAGATTGTTTTATTGATGTCTTGATGTCCCACACTTGTTTTGTCAAAATGTTTGATTTGACCCCTTGAATTCACCCACATGTTTTGTCAAAATGTTTGATTTGATCCCTTGAACTCACACACTTGTTTTGTCAAAATGTTTGTTTTGATCCCTTGAACTCACCCACTTGTTTTGTCAAAATGTCTAGTTTGATTTGTTTGAAATGTTTTGACTTGTTGAAAAGTTTAGTTTAACTTGATTATTCACTTAATATATAAGTAAATTAGTTAATAACCTGCATAAAATCTTCCTAGACATGATCTAGGATAACATTTATGTATATGTAAAACATATAATTTAAAAGCATTTAAGTAAACAATTTAAATAACAGTTTACGCATGCTTCTCAGCCCCGCGTTTTAAAACAAAAATGTTAGAAAAGGGGCAATGAACTCACCTGTGCTGCTATGTAATTTGATCTAACACAAAATGCGCGCTCCTGTATGTAAGCTAAGTTTCTTCGGTTCCTGAGTTATTTTATAAGAATTCGAATATAATAAGTACGCGTAGTAGTCGTTGTGCCTAAGACCTTGAGTCTTGTTGTGTGTGCCACTAAGTGTCTTAGTACTAAGTGTATCTAAGATCTACTCTATCTTAATTACCCTTCTTATGATCCCAATTCCCATGATTAGTTACTAATTTACCTTTAAATTTTAGAAAATTTCGGCAGAGTTTCCTTTGTTTTTAAAACAATTCCAGACAATTAAATCGTCTATTTTATAACAAATCCCAATTCAATCAATTCAAGTAAGTATTTAAACCAAAGCATTACAATTTAACTTCCAATTAAATCCATATTAGGTCAAGATCATTTAATGAAATCTAATAAGTTATAAATAAATGAGATTTTATCAAAATTTCATTACTTGAGTTTACTAAATCATTTACTACATGATGGGCTTAATTAAACCCCATTGGGCCCACTTAGGCCCAATTGAACTTCTTTGATTTCTATTTGATTTCCAACTTGAACTTTGTTCGTCCGTGTATAGCTTGGCTTGGAATGATTCAATTGAACAATTCAATATAATTATACCATCACATGAAATTTTGTTAAGTGTTAGGCGTAAATATTGAAATTAACACTAACACCTTAAGTTCTAGCCTCCACTAATGCCAGTTTTCTTAGTTCGTTCTAAACTTTGAGTGCTTGTATATTCATTTCCTTGTTCTTACTCCTAAATCCAACTGCCCTATGTACTGAATTTTCCCAAATTAGCCAACACTTAGGTTCAACAGCCATGAAGGCAGCGAACCTATTGACATGCAGAGTAGGTTCGGCGAACCTTTAAGTATTAGGTTCGGCGAACCTCTAAGGGTTAGGTTCGTTGCTATTAGGTTCGCGATCGAAGGTTCGTCTCAATTAGGTTCGTTCACTAGAGGTTCGGCTCTAGGGTTCGTTGATCAGCTAAGGTTCGGTCAAGACTGGTTCGTGAGGCCTAGGGTTCGGCTAGTCAACATTGCAGGGTTCGTTACCCAGTCTTACAGGTTCGTTGCAGGCTTCACAGGGTTCGGCTCCCAGAAGTTTGCAGGGTTCGTTGCATTGGTGAGTTCGTGTAGGGTTCGGCTAGATCAAAAGGTTCGGCCGATCGAAATTGTCCACGAACCGACATCATCTTCATCCCATTTCAATCCTAATCTGTTACAGGTTAGTTTCTAAAGCATTCTAGTTACTCATACGTGTTTATCCATGTGTTTTCTAAGTGTTTAGACCGAACAAACTACCAAACGAAATGGGTTCGTGATACCCACTAAAACCGAATTTAAAATGAAGATTTACCTCTAAATCGACGGGTAAAAGCTTGATTTCTTTGTACTTCCGTAATCTACGAGATGAGAGGATCAAGATGACACCAAATTTGATCGAATCCAACTTGAAACGAGCTTCCAATCTTAGAGAGAAGGTTAACTTTTTAGTGAGAGAGAGCTAGAGAGAGAAAGTGACGAGATTGGGTTAAGAAAATGAGTTGGTGTTGGTTGGTGATGCATTAAATGTTCTCATTTAATGTATCACCGCCACCCGATGTTCGGTCTCGATCGGTTTCGCGAAAAAGGCCGGATCGCGAGGATTTTCGCGATAAAACGATACGATTATAAAATAAAATTTATTTAACTATTCTAGGTTGTGATTCCTAATAAATTAACTAATATCTTCTTATTTATAACAAATTTAAAATATTAATTAACTGTTCAAATCGAAATGTACGGTCGTCGCACGTATGCGTTCGAATCGTCACCCGTACGAATACGGCGATAACTATACTTTTCAACCTTTTTTTTCTAATTATAGAATATCATTCAGAACGTTAAACTTTCAGATATATTCGTACAGATCGTCACCTATACGAATAACCCGTCAATTTAGCATTCACATAACAATATTCGTGTGTTTTGTTCTGTAAGGCCTCACATACATTTATACATAATAAATCCTAATCAAATAATCACATAATAGTTCTGTGTTGCCAGATAATTATCCGACTCAAGAACCATTGTTCTGAACTGTGTTTCTGTTAAATGTGTCTGAAACTGTTCTATGACAACTCACCATGATAATGATAAATGACATGAATATGAAAATTACTGAAATGTGTATGATTCATACCTGTTTTACTGTTCATGTACTGTAGAGATCACTGTTCCGGTAGCGATTCCGGCACTGATGTTACAGTCTCCCCTTGTTAGAGAAATTTCGTCCCGAAATTTAAGAGTTGTTATCAGGTACAGCTTCCTCTTCAAACAGTTGGGGATACTTTAATTTCATGTGATCTTCACGTTCCCAAGTGAACTCGGGCCCGCGTCTCGAATTCCATCGAACCTTTACAATAGGAATACGGCTTCGCCTCAATTGTTTAACCTTGCGATCCATAATCTCTAAAGGTTCTTCAATGAAATGTAACTGTTCATCGATTTGTATCTCCTCGATTGGAATGACGAGAGACTCGTCAGCAAGGCATTTCTTTAAGTTTGAGACGTGAAACACGTCATGCACACCACTGAGTTCATCTGGTAACCTCAATCGATAAGCTACGGGGCCTATACGTTCGATGATCTCGAACGGTCCCACGTATCGTGGTGCTAATTTGCCTTTCTTTCCGAAGCGTACCACACCTTTCCACGGGGATACTTTCAACATTACATGATCCCCCACTTGGAATTCCAACGGCTTGCGCCGTTTGTCGGCGTAGCTCTTTTGTCTGCTCCTTGTTGCTTGTAGTCTTCTTTGAATCTGAGCTATCTTGTCCGTGGTTTCTTGTATTAGTTCTGGCCCCGTTATTCGGTTGTCTCCAATTTCAGTCCAACAAATCGGTGATCGACATTTCCGACCATAAAGAGCCTCGAATGGTGCACATCCGATACTGCTGTGGTAACTGTTATTGTAGGAGAACTCAATCAGTGGCAAATGGGAATCCCAATTTCCACCGAAGTCTAGAACACAGGTTCTCAACATGTCCTCTAGGGTTTGAATAGTACGTTCGCTTTGACCATCCGTTTGTGGGTGGTAAGCTGTACTCAAATTTAACTGTGTCCCTAAAGATTTCTGCAATGATTGCCAGAACCTTGATGTAAATCTGCTGTCTCGGTCGGAAATAATAGACAATGGTACACCGTGGCGTACTACTATCTCATTTATGTACAATCTCGCCAGTTTATCCATCGTGTAAGTTTCACGCATAGGCAAGAAATGAGCAGATTTTGTTAAACGGTCAATAATCACCCAAATTGTATCGTGACCACTGGAAGTGCGGGGTAGCTTGGTAATGAAATCCATAGCTATTTGTTCCCACTTCCAGAGCGGAATCTCAGGCTGTTCCAGTAAACCAGACGGTCTCTGGTGCTCCGCCTTTACCTTCGCACACGTTAAACATTGACCGACATATTCGGCTATGTCTTTCTTCATTCCCGGCCACCAATAAAATCCACGCAAGTCTTGGTACATCTTATCAGACCCGGGATGAACTGAGTATTTGGTCTTGTGTGCTTCATCGAAGATAAGTCTTCTCAATTCGTCTACCGCCGGAATCCATATACGATCCTGGTAATAGATCATTCCATCAGACTTGGTCTCTAAATGTTTCTCTGCTCCGCAGTCAAGTTCTTTCTTCAAGTTTCCTCGATCAACTGATTCTTGTTGTGCTTGAACAATCTTATCTCTTAAACTGGTCTGCACGGTTATTCCCATTGCTCTAACACGTAGGGGTTTAACTCGTTCCTTCCGGCTCAAGGCGTCAGCTACAACGTTCGCCTTTCCCGGATGGTACTTGATCACACAATCGTAGTCATTCAGAAGTTCAACCCAGCGGCGTTGTCGCATGTTGAGCTCCTTCTGATCAAAGATGTGCTGCAGACTTTTGTGATCAGTGAATATGGTACACTTGGTGCCATATAAGTAATGTCTCCAAATCTTCAATGCGAAGATTACAGCTCCCAGTTCAAGATCATGAGTAGTGTAATTCTTCTCATGAATCTTTAACTGTCTTGATGCATAGGCTATGACTTTATCCCGTTGCATTAATACACAACCGAGTCCCTGATGGGAGGCATCGCAGTATACCACAAAGTCATCACAGCCTTCTGGGAGTGATAGAATTGGAGCATCACACAGTTTCTGTTTCAATGTTTGAAAAGCATCTTCCTGTTTCCGCTCCCAGACAAACGGTTCGCTTTTCTGGGTTAGCTTAGTGAGAGGCAAAGCTATTTTAGAAAAGTTTGAGATAAACCTTCTATAATAACCCGCCAATCCCAGAAAAGACCGTATCTCCGTCGGTGTCTTCGGAGTGTCCCAATTCTTTATCGCTTCAATCTTGGCAGGGTCTACATGAATTCCCTCGCTGTTGACCACATGACCCAGAAATTGAACTTCTCTTAACCAAAACTCACATTTGGAGAATTTGGCATAGAGTTTCTCTTCTTTCAACAGCTCCAAGATCTTTCTAAGGTGTTGCTCGTGTTCTGTTTTGGTCTTGGAATAAATCAGTATGTCATCGATAAAGACAATGACAAACTGATCCAAGTACGGCTTGCACACTCGGTTCATGAGATCCATGAAAACCGCTGGTGCATTTGTCAATCCGAAGGGCATCACCATAAATTCATAATGCCCATACCTTGTTCGGAAGGCCGTTTTCGGTATGTCTTCATCTTGAACTCTCAACTGATGATATCCGGACCGCAAGTCAATCTTGGAGAAGTATTGAGCTCCTTGCAGTTGGTCAAACAAATCATCAATCCTCGGTAATGGATACCGATTCTTGATGGTTAGTTTGTTCAGTTCACGGTAATCTATGCACATTCTGAACGATCCGTCTTTCTTTTTCACGAACAAGACCGGAGCTCCCCAAGGTGAGTAGCTCGGTCTGATGAAACCCTTGTCAAGTAGCTCCTGTAACTGATTAGACAATTCCTGCATCTCTGAAGGTGCTAACCTGTAAGGAGATTTAGCAACAGGAGTTGCTCCAGGAATTAAGTCAATACGAAATTCTACCGGTCGCGCGGGTGGCAAACCTGGTAGGTCTTCGGGGAATACTTCAGGATATTCTTTCACTACTGGTACATCTTGAACCTTCTTCTTGTCCTTTCCCTTTTCCACCACATGAGCCAAGAATGCCACGCACTGCTTCTGTAGACACTTACGCGCCTTTATGCAAGAGATGATTTTGACACTTCGTTTTGCTTGATCCCCTTTAACTTCCAATACACGATCATTTGGCAATGGAATTCGAAGCAGCTTTTCAGAACAGATGACTTCCACTCGATTAGAAGAAAGCCAATCCATTCCAACGATGATATCGAAACTACCCAAATACATCGGTATCAAATCGATGGTAAATGTGTGATCATTTAGTGTCAATGGGCAATTCCTATATACTGTACTAACTGTGATCTGTTTCCCGTTAGCTACTTCTATAATGTAAGGGGAGTCTAACTGTTCTTCTATAGAATCTAATTGACATGCAAAATCGGCAGAGATAAAACTCTGATCCGCACCAGTATCAAATAAGACAGATGCATAGAAGTCATGTAAGAGGAACGTACCAGTGACCACATTTGGGTCCTGGCGTGCAGCTGGTGCTCCGATAGCAAAGGCTCGTCCACGGGGTGCTTGAGCTGCTGGTTGTGCCTTCTTCGGGCAGTTCTTTGCAAAGTGGCCCTGTTCGCCACAGTTATAGCATCCACCATTGTTCCTATTAGCTGGTGGAGGGAGAGCTAGAGCAGCATTGTTAACTGCTTGATTAGGAGTCATCCTACAGTATTGGACCCAATGGCCCTTTCGTCCACATCCCGTGCAATGTTTGCAAGGAGTGTCTGCAGTGTGATGATACTGACACTTGGCACACAGAGGATATGTGCCAGTGTAGGGTTTGCGGTTGGGGTTTTGTGGTGTTGCTGCTATTTGTTGAAGAGGTGTGGCCACTGTGTAGTTCTTGATAGTCTTTTGTTTCTTCTTCTGATGGTGGTGAGGTTTCTTGGAAGACTCTTCCTTGCTTTTACCGGTGTCAGCCTCTTTCTTTAAAATTCCAGAGGCTACCATAAGATCAGTGAGTTTCCCAGACAGTCTCACTGCAGATTCAACAGTAGTAGGGTTGGCTGAAACAACCATACCCTGAATGCAGACGGGAAGTCCACCCACATATCTGTCTATCCTTTTCTCCAGAGTTGGTACCATATCTGGTACCAAAGCAACTAACTCGTGGTAACGAGTAGTGTACCCCATGTGATCAGCCCCCTTCATCACATGGTTGGATAGTTCAACCTCCAACTTCTGCAGTTCATTCTTGGGACAGAATTCTGTTCGCAGCAGTGTCTTGAAGTCTTCCCATGGCATGGCCATGGCTTCTTCTCTTCCTCGGGCATTGATCTGACCGTTCCACCAGGTCAGAGCCCGTTTGTTGAATGTTCCCGCTGAGTAACGGACCTTGTGGTGTTCGGGGCAGCTGCAAAGATCCAATGTTGCCTCAATCTTCTCAATCCATTGGATTAATCCAACGGCGCCTTCAGACCCACTAAAGCTGGGTGGTTTACATCCTACAAAGGACTTGTAGGAGTAGTGAGATGAATCTCCAGTGTTTCCACTGGCTTCCCCTGATGTGTTGCCAGTATTGAGGATCTCATTACGAAGACGAAGGAACATCTCCGGTATAGCTTCTTTCATCTGATTCGTCATCTGGCTACTCAGTAACGTCACCAGAGCGATAGTAGCAGGATCCATGGTCGGTACTGTGCCCGAACCAGATGCTTGAGTAATCAATGGAGGAGGGGGAGGAGGAGGTGGAGGAGGTGGCGGTGGAGAGTCATTTGGAGACGGTGTGGAGGAGTGTGGAGCCAAGTCTTGTGGTGGTAGCTGTATCAAAGGAGGTTGTCTTCGTGGAGGCATTCTGATCATAACCAATTAAGTCATCGGTTAGTGCAATGATTGAATACAGAAGACAATATGCAATTAAGTCTTAAATCCTATGTTCTCTACATGCAGGGTCCCTAGGTTATAGTCTAGGCCAAACCATTTAAATAAGTGACCTATATTTCTCTATAACCATGGCTCTGATACCAATCTGTCACACCCCGAGCCGGCGGGGTAGGATCGAAGTCCCCGTCGGGCGGAAGGTTCTCGGGGCGCGATATCGTAATTGATAATCAGAAGTGATCAGATTGTTTACATTTGCACATGATATAAATGAGAAATGCTAAATAAAATAGAATTACAAAGTTAAATTACATCAGTATTGTTTATAATTTAACAATGTAAATCTATTGTAAACATCATAAAATAACTATCTTGTATTTACACAAGATATACAAAATAAATTGTATGATGGTGTCTTCAAAAATATGCAGGTCCAAAATACTAAGTCTTCTATCTGAAGTCCTAGTCCAAAAGAAGTGACTTCCTAATTGACCTGTTCGTCACCTGAGAAGTCATGCAAAAATAAAGGTCAACACATGGTTGGTGAGTTCATATTGTTTAGTGTTTGAAAATGATTTGAAAACTTCTTTGGTAAAGACCCTAACCTCATTAACACCACATGTATCATCCAGATCGGTATGCTTATGTATAGGGCATACCCCTGAGTCGAGGCTACAACCCCGCCCAGACGCCGTCCCACCACATACTAATCCACATGGGACATTGGTGTTAATGATAATTAAGCATCTTTACCTATCACACACTCTTGTTCACAATGACTCAAATGTTCTCACAAAACCTTTGTTTAACCCACGGGTAACAACCTTAATCTCATTAACATCACATGTATCATCCATATCGGTATGCTTATGTATAGGGCATACCCCTGAGTCGAGGCTACAACCCCGCCCAGACGCCGTCCCACCACATACTAATCCACATGGGACATTGGTGTTAATGATAATTAAGCATTTTACCCCTACCTTTAACCCACTGATTCGTCAGTCCTTTGTTCCTGTAATACCACAATTTGGAATCTATGTTGATTCCTTAAGTTCATCACAATAGTGATCAACCACAGAAATTGTAGAAACAGTTTAATAAATGCTTAATTAAATAAATAAATAAACATTTAATAAAATCTAAGTCCTAATGATTGGGGCCTGTGGTCATACTCGAGTAGACTAGTCTGTCAATCTAGGTACTTAGTAGTTAGGGAATTCTGTAAATATCATCAAACATAAGACCTACAAGTCAATCAGTCTAGTTAGGACTTCTTGAAATATAGGATTTCTGAATTCAATGTGTTGGCAAATGTTATCTCTGATATTTCCCATACTATCCCTTAAAAATGATTTAATGATCGTCTGATTTTGTCACAGGATGTACTTGATGTGTTGATCATAGAATACAAGATTCATTGATCGGTAGTACACTTGATCCATTGTTCAACAAACACTTGGTTTGTAGAACATTGAATGTTGTCTTTGCAAAGATTGTTTTATTGATGTCTTGATGTCCCACACTTGTTTTGTCAAAATGTTTGATTTGACCCCTTGAATTCACCCACATGTTTTGTCAAAATGTTTGATTTGATCCCTTGAACTCACACACTTGTTTTGTCAAAATGTTTGTTTTGATCCCTTGAACTCACCCACTTGTTTTGTCAAAATGTCTAGTTTGATTTGTTTGAAATGTTTTGACTTGTTGAAAAGTTTAGTTTAACTTGATTATTCACTTAATATATAAGTAAATTAGTTAATAACCTGCATAAAATCTTCCTAGACATGATCTAGGATAACATTTATGTATATGTAAAACATATAATTTAAAAGCATTTAAGTAAACAATTTAAATAACAGTTTACGCATGCTTCTCAGCCCCGCGTTTTAAAACAAAAATGTTAGAAAAGGGGCAATGAACTCACCTGTGCTGCTATGTAATTTGATCTAACACAAAATGCGCGCTCCTGTATGTAAGCTAAGTTTCTTCGGTTCCTGAGTTATTTTATAAGAATTCGAATATAATAAGTACGCGTAGTAGTCGTTGTGCCTAAGACCTTGAGTCTTGTTGTGTGTGCCACTAAGTGTCTTAGTACTAAGTGTATCTAAGATCTACTCTATCTTAATTACCCTTCTTATGATCCCAATTCCCATGATTAGTTACTAATTTACCTTTAAATTTTAGAAAATTTCGGCAGAGTTTCCTTTGTTTTTAAAACAATTCCAGACAATTAAATCGTCTATTTTATAACAAATCCCAATTCAATCAATTCAAGTAAGTATTTAAACCAAAGCATTACAATTTAACTTCCAATTAAATCCATATTAGGTCAAGATCATTTAATGAAATCTAATAAGTTATAAATAAATGAGATTTTATCAAAATTTCATTACTTGAGTTTACTAAATCATTTACTACATGATGGGCTTAATTAAACCCCATTGGGCCCACTTAGGCCCAATTGAACTTCTTTGATTTCTATTTGATTTCCAACTTGAACTTTGTTCGTCCGTGTATAGCTTGGCTTGGAATGATTCAATTGAACAATTCAATATAATTATACCATCACATGAAATTTTGTTAAGTGTTAGGCGTAAATATTGAAATTAACACTAACACCTTAAGTTCTAGCCTCCACTAATGCCAGTTTTCTTAGTTCGTTCTAAACTTTGAGTGCTTGTATATTCATTTCCTTGTTCTTACTCCTAAATCCAACTGCCCTATGTACTGAATTTTCCCAAATTAGCCAACACTTAGGTTCAACAGCCATGAAGGCAGCGAACCTATTGACATGCAGAGTAGGTTCGGCGAACCTTTAAGTCTTAGGTTCGGCGAACCTCTAAGGGTTAGGTTCGTTGCTATTAGGTTCGCGATCGAAGGTTCGTCTCAATTAGGTTCGTTCACTAGAGGTTCGGCTCTAGGGTTCGTTGATCAGCTAAGGTTCGGTCAAGACTGGTTCGTGAGGCCTAGGGTTCGGCTAGTCAACATTGCAGGGTTCGTTACCCAGTCTTACAGGTTCGTTGCAGGCTTCACAGGGTTCGGCTCCCAGAAGTTTGCAGGGTTCGTTGCATTGGTGAGTTCGTGTAGGGTTCGGCTAGATCAAAAGGTTCGGCCGATCGAAATTGTCCACGAACCTGCATCATCTTCATCCCATTTCAATCCTAATCTGTTACAGGTTAGTTTCTAAAGCATTCTAGTTACTCATACGTGTTTATCCATGTGTTTTCTAAGTGTTTGGACCGAACAAACTACCAAACGAAATGGGTTCGTGATACCCACTAAAACCGAATTTAAAATGAAGATTTACCTCTAAATCGACGGGTAAAAGCTTGATTTCTTTGTACTTCCGTAATCTACGAGATGAGAGGATCAAGATGACACCAAATTTGATCGAATCCAACTTGAAACGAGCTTCCAATCTTAGAGAGAAGGTTAACTTTTTAGTGAGAGAGAGCTAGAGAGAGAAAGTGACGAGATTGGGTTAAGAAAATGAGTTGGTGTTGGTTGGTGATGCATTAAATGTTCTCATTTAATGTATCACCGCCACCCGATGTTCGGTCTCGATCGGTTTCGCGAAAAAGGCCGGATCGCGAGGATTTTCGCGATAAAACGATACGATTATAAAATAAAATTTATTTAACTATTCTAGGTTGTGATTCCTAATAAATTAACTAATATCTTCTTATTTATAACAAATTTAAAATATTAATTAACTGTTCAAATCGAAATGTACGGTCGTCGCGCGTATGCGTTCGAATCGTCACCCGTACGAATACGGCGATAACTATACTTTTCAACCTTGTTTTCTAATTATAGAATATCATTCAGAACGTTAAACTTTCAGATATATTCGTACAGATCGTCACCTATACGAATAACCCGTCAATTTAGCATTCACATAACAATATTCGTGTGTTTTGTTCTGTAAGGCCTCACATACATTTATACATAATAAATCCTAATCAAATAATCACATAATAGTTCTGTGTTGCCAGATAATTATCCGACTCAAGAACCATTGTTCTGAACTGTGTTTCTGTTAAATGTGTCTGAAACTGTTCTATGACAACTCACCATGATAATGATAAATGACATGAATATGAAAATTACTGAAATGTGTATGATTCATACCTGTTTTACTGTTCATGTACTGTAGAGATCACTGTTCCGGTAGCGATTCCGGCACTGATGTTACAACTCTAGATTCTAACAAAGTAATATCGAAAATGAAAGTATCGATACTAATAGTATTGACTATATATAGTAGAAACCTAATATCGATACTATTAATACCGACAAAAACAAATTTGATCGATACTAATAATGTCGATATTAATGTCGATACCATATATATCGATACTAACAATATTGATCCTAAGAAAACTTCAAAAATAACTGAAGTTTAGATTTCTCAAAAACATTTCAAATCAGATATCAAAAACACTTTTTGTGAAAAATTAAGAAAAATACATTTGAAAGGTGAAATGTAAAATCTGTTTAACATTTTTGAATTTCTAAAATCTATAAAAATAAAATGTTTTTAAACTTTTTATAAAATCTTTGAAAAGATCCAAACGAAATCGTATTCAACTTATTATCATTAAAATTTCTCAATTCTAAAAATTAAAATTTGTTATAATAATATAACTATGAATAAAATCATATCAACTTATGCATCTAAACATATAAGCAACATAATCAATCATAAACAATTAAAATTTGGTTATTTAGATAAAACTCAAAATGCTACAACTTAAATTTGATACTAAGCAATATTATTAGATAATTTTTATGTAATGAATTTAAATGAGTAACACACTTAATTAGATATTAACCTTTTCCTCCTCAGAATTTATTGGGGATAAAATATATACTACCATTGATCTTTTCACATATGCAATAAATTAATGGGAATGAAAAATTTTATTTTGATCAAAACTTTATAGATCAATAAATTAATGGTATGCGCTAGTGACAACATGTATGTGTGAAACACACAACAAAGAGACACTATGCATATTAACAAATGAATGCTTTGAATTTCCAGATCTATATTGACATATAACAGAGGAAATTCAGTATATGTATTTAAAAGATCATTGATGGCATTATATGTATATATACAAATCAACTCTCAATCCATTTTTGTTGAAACTCAGTTAGTGCAAATCTATTTTAAGATAAAGAACTAATTAATTCACATAATTTTGAAATTGGTTGCCTAGTATTATTCAAAGTAAAGTATTTAAGATTTTGTAAAATTTAAATTTAATTATTCAATCAAATCAAATATTACTTCTATGTTTTAACACACCAAATAAATATAATCAAATTCATATGCATAAATGTTAACAAAATATAATTTCAATCATTTAGAAACATTAAATCTAATAAGTCAAAATTCAATCATTTATCATAAAACATGGATAAAATTTTCAAAGATTTTAAATTTTTTTAACAAATATCAACATGTGAAAGTTTCCTAAAACAAAAAAAAATAAAAACAAACTTTCAAGTGTTATTTTTTGCAAAATCTTTCATTCAAAATTGATCATCCCGAGACCCTGTACAAGAGAAGAGAAAGGAGTTGAATCAAAAGCTTTTGTGAAAATCTCTGCAATGTTGTCAATAGTATTAATTATCAAAAGTTGGATTAACTTTTTCTCTGCACAATCTCGAATAAAATGATGACGAATATCAACGTGTTTTGTTCTTTTATGTGAAGCAGGATTTTCAGTAATAGCTATTGCGGCTGTATTATCAACAAAAGCAGGAGTTGTTGTATATTTTAAAGCCTAATCTCACATTTGGCGTTGAACCCACAAAACTTGTGAACAACAACTTGAAGCAGCAACATACTCAGCCTCACATGTAGAAATAGCTACAGTAAGTTGCTTCTTGCATTGCCATGTTACTAGTTTATTACTAAAGAATTGACAACCCCTTGTTGTTGACTTTCTTTCAAGATCACAGCCACCATTGTCAGAATATGAAAAAGCTATAAAATCCATGCTATCATCATAAGGGTACCATAGTCAAAGACATGGTTTTCCCTTCAAATAGCAAAAAATTCGTTTCACAGCCCTGATATGTGAATCTTTAGGTTTTGCCTAAAATCTAGAACACAAACAAACTGTAAACATGATGTCAGGTCGAGATGCAGTTAACTACATTAAGGAACCAATCATTGAACGATATAAATGTTGATCAACATCTATACCATTCTCATCATTCCCTAAATTACGATAGGTACAAATAGGAGTAGAAATTGATGTACAATCATTCGTCTTGAACTTGTTCAAGATGTCATATACGTATTTACTCTGATGTATGAATAAGCCATCCTTCTTCTGGTCTACTTGAATTCCTAGAAAGAAAGCTAATTCTCCCATAACACTCATTTCAACCTTTTACTTCATAATCTTTTCAAACTCCTGCATAATTGTTCACTTGTAGCTCCAAAGATAATATCATCCACATATATCTGAACAATCAAAATGTCATCATCCTTCTTCAAGTTAAACAAAGTAGTATCAATCTTCCCTCTTGAAAAACCGTTGTCCAATAGATGTGTTGACAATGTCTCATACCATGCTCTAGGAGCTTGATGTAATCCATACAAAGCCTTATCCAGACGATAACACTTAGTAGAATAATTTGGATCTTCAAACCCAGGGGGTTGAGCAACATAGACTTCTTCTTTCACTTTGCCACATAAGAAGGCACTCCTGACATCTAATTGAAAGACTTGGAAATTTTTTAAACTAGCATATGTAAGAAACAATCGAATGGCTTCAATTCTTGCAACAGGAGCATATACCTCATCATAGTCAATGCCCTCCTATTGATTAAAACCTTGGACAACCAGTTTAGCTTTGTTCCTCACAATGATGCTCTTATCATCTTTTTTACACTTATACACCCATCTAGTACCTAAGGAATGACATCTTCAGGACAATCTACTACCCTCCAAACACCACGTTTCTCAAATTTACTGAGTTCTTCTTTCATGGGTGTTATCCAAGAAGACTCCTTCAATGCTTCTTTAACATTCTTTGGCTCTATTTGACTTATAAAGCATGAATATAAACATGAACTCATTGTCTCCTGAACACTTGACAATAAAACCTCATCTCTTTCATCTTTAACATGCTAACTCCTTGTTTTGACTCCAGATTCAAATCATCAATGATGTTATCAATTGGATGATTTATATTAATTCTGTGAGTAGCAATCTCCTCCACAGCTACTTCTTCTTCAAGATTTTTAATATGTGTATCTTCTTCTAGGAAAACCTCCCCCTGAATTTCAGATTCAATAATAACATATGGATCATTAATTGAATCATGAAATTCATCTTCAGAATGCACATCTTCTGAAATTTCATGTTGTTCAGTAACAAATGAAGAAGAAGAAGTGTCACACCCCGAGCCGGCGGGAACGGATCGGCTTTCCCGTCGGGCGGAAGGTTCCCGGGGCGCGATATCGTTGTGATAATCGAAATGATCAGATTCTTTACATACCACATGATAATCAAATGAGAAATGCTAAAATAGAATTACAAAGTTAAATTACATTTTTTCCTCATAATTTAACTAAGTAAATCTAATCAAAAGAATCAATGAGTTCATATCTTGTATATGTACAAGATATACAAAAGATGATTCATAGTTTTGTCACCCACATAAGTGCAACACAAAAGTAGCTAGGCCTTCTAAAAGTCCACTAGCTATGTCCCTATAGTCCTGGTGACTAAACCTGTTCATCACCTGAGAAAACATGCATTTAAACAAAGTCAACACTAGGTTGGTGAGTTCATAAATATAGTAATTGAAAACCCTAATTTGTTCACATGCACAATCACAATGTATTTTGTGTTACTTGTATGTTGTTTAATTCACCCATTCACCCAATGGCTTCTCAATAATTATATTCACCAATGGTATATCATCCTAGTAGTTATGCTTATATATAGGGAATATGTAAGAGAACCAAGCCCTAGCCAACATCCCACCACATAACTACTAGAACTCTACACTACTTGCAAAACAACTATCAATATCCATTCTCATTTCACTTGTTCGTCTCGTTTGTTGATCACCTGTTATGTCATGTATAGAATAAATATAATAATAGGGTTCTAGTTATCAAACCGAAGTATAGATAACCGTTATATGTATTAAGGATATTAGATTTACTTAATCTGCTCCTTGTATTATTCTATTACTTGTGGGGTTAACTGTTGATCACTTTTAAATATTAAAAGTGTTAATTAACCACTTGTGATATGTTCTCAAATTGCAACGCATAGAGCCTAAAAGGAATCCATTGTGATCCTCACGTAATCAGATTACAATGCATACGATTTACCTCTATCCCGTCATGTGTTCTCATTGTCGTTAACAAAGTTAAATAAGAACTTGTCTTATTAGTTTATGTTAACTAATGTGTGAATGATGTTGTTATCATGAAGTTAAATTATCATGATTATCATTCCAATTGTTCCATATGAACAGCATGTTGTCATTAAGCCGTAGTAAGAACTAGTCTTCCTACCCTTAATCGACTCAGGTGGTGGATGATAGTTGTCCATGTAGTCACCATGTTGCCATTAAGGCGTGTTAAGAACTAGTCTTTCCACCCTTAATCCACTCAGGTGGTGGTTAAGAGTTGTTCCATATAGTCACCATGTTGCCATTAAGCCGTGGTAAGAACTAGTATTACCACCCTTAATCCGCTCAGGTGGTGGATGAGAGTTGTTCTATGTTATCTTGTAATATGTATTGAGTTGTAAACTAAGCGCTATAAGTACTTGTCTTATTACACTTAGTTAACTCTAGTGTTGAATGGTATTAAGAAGATGTATTATCTTCAAATCATTCAAGTGTTTTTTTGTTGTCATCATGTTTCCCTGTGATTATCCCATTGATTGTTCTTGTACGAATAACTAAGTGTTGTAAGATATACTCTTGCAAATATGTTATTCTAGTGTGTTGATGAATTATGAATTTATATTATCATATTCATTCTAGTTGTTCCTGTCATGTCATAATCATACAAGCATGCATACAATGATAACTGATAATAAAGCAAGCAGTATTATCTAATCATAATGTAAACAATATGTTAAACATAAAACTTTTAAATAATTAAAAGTTAAGCATGTTTTTCAGCCCCGAGAGTTTAAAATCAGTTAAGATTAGAGAAAAGGGGCATATGAACTCACCTTATGTTGGAAGTGGTTGACTTAGCTTAAACGAAGAATGCACGCGCTCTTGATTGAACTTGTAGAAGTTTTCACGATCCTGTATTGATTTCAAGTTGTATTTAACTTATAAGTATTGAGTGTAATTGTTTTGTGTGCGCGTATGTGTGTTATCCCTAACTTGGTTATGACCTCTTGGTCTCGATCATCTTTCGCCCCAATTCCCTTGAAATAGGATTTGTTACCACTTAAATCGATTTAGTTTGAGTTTAATGTATGATTATAAGTTATGACTAAAGACTCGATCTCTCTTACCTCTCCTTGCCTTTAACTTGATTATTGAAATGATTAAATGACTTAATTGTCATCAATTGTTTTAACACCATTTTCATCACCTTTGTAATAACACATGTTTACTCATCCTATTTCTCATATATGTCATTCTTAACCATTTAATTTATGAATTCGATTACATTTAAACTCATTGGGCTTATGAAAGAATCATGGGCCGAAGGAGTCGTAGGGCCTTATGAATTTTGTGGATCGAATATTGTTTGGCCAAAAATGTGTGCGTGGGCTATCGTTTGTATGTAGACCTAAGATGTGGGCCGAATATGCAACATGGACCGGTTATACTATAACGTGGGTCGGACCAGTTATATAATTCCAACAAAGGTTGTTGGGCCGATGTATTCACTTGGGCCAGCACCACATAGTGAGCTACAAGGATTTGGAACTGCTTGTATCAGACCTGATTCTCGCGCAGCAAGATCTTTTATGCCCTGCTTGGTCCCCCGGCACGGTGGAGGTTCCGTAGTGCGTCATGTTCCTAATCAAAATGGTGTGTTGACCCAATCGCCTCAACATGGACCAACCGAATTAAATGGGCCAGTATACATGGGCTGACAATTAATCAGAGACTTAGCTCTAACATTCGTGGGGGAAGAATGAGGTTCGGCAAAATTTTAATTTAAATTAGGTTCGTCCAATATGAAAGGGATGTGGTGACTGGTGAGGTTCGGCCAGGGTTTACCCGGCTTCGGTTCGTGGCTATCAGCAAGGAAGGTTCGTTTCCCTTGGGTTCGTGACTCACAGTGAGCTAGTGATACAAGGTTCGGCTAATGCCAAGGCTGATATGTCTGGGTTTGAGAATCATGTGGGTTCGCAGCCACCATAAAGATTCGGCTCATGCTGATGAGAGGTTCGTGAGTTGCGTGTGAGGAGAAAGCTTCATTCAGCACGTGAGGTTCGGGAACATGGGTTCGTGGATATCACAATGGTTCGGCCAAATAGAAATTAACTCCAGCAGGTTCGGTTAGTGGCCAGAGGTTCGCGAGTCCTTGGGTGCACAGCAAGGTTCGGTGGTCATTGTTCATCCCATCAGGTTCGTGGAAGTAGGGTTCGTCTAAGGATGATAATTCACCATGGTCGAGGTACGTGGCCCGTTAGGAAGGTTCGGCCCTTCGGGGTTCAGCTCATGAACCCACTGGTTCGGCCACCGCCTTCATGCATGCCTATGGGTTCGGCCAACCCTCCCCTTGGCGAACCTGTAACCGAGTTGCACCATCTTCAAGTCTCGATTAGTTTTCAAAGGTGTACTCATGATGTTGGGAAGTGTAGCAGGTTCCCTCTTGGTCACGTGGTTCTTACTTAATAGTGGCTGGCCGGTTAACTAAGGGTGTCGAACCAAAACGACCAAAAACCCTATTTTTTAGAACTTCCAAGCTTCATACCTCGTTTTTGGCCTGACAAACGCTCAGATCTGCTGTACTTCCAGGTAGAGGAGGTCGAGAGCTTCACGTGGACACCAAGAACACCCAAATCCGTCAAGAAACGAGCAAGTTATCGCGATTTGAAGAGTGATTCTTCTAGTGAGAGAGGAGGTTCGGGAATGTGATGTTAGAGAGAGAATGGATGATTGGAAATGAGGGAAATGGCCTCATTTGCGGTTTATATACCCTCGATGTATTCGGGTTCGTTTCGGTTGCTCGGTTCGCATTTTCGTTGCGTTTCCGGAACGTAACGCGTAATTTACATGTTTTAAATAAAAATAGTTGTTTTAATTATCTTTGATGAGTTTCAAAATTGTTAAACATTATTTATTTAATTTTATTAATTTATTTGGCGTTCGTGTCGTAATTCGTTTCAGTTTCGTCGGAACGCGTCCCCATCGCGCGGATTCGTTCGAATCGTCACCCGTACGAACACGACAATGGTTTTGCTTTCCGACTTTTGTTTTCTACTTTCCAGTCATCATTTCAGAATGCTAAACTCACAGATATGTTTGTGTGAATCGTCACTCACGCAAACACACTATGAGTTCGTTATTCCGAAACAACACTGTAATATTGTTTTAAATTGTATTTCCTCACTATCGGACTCTACTAAACGTCCTGTTATCACATTGTTTTCATACTAATTTATCGGCCATCTGATTCCTGTCACCTATGGATATCAGATCCCAAACGACTTGTTCTTGTTATTTGCTTGAACACTGTTGTTTCTCTTGTTTTGTTGTATTATATGTACTTAGGTTTTCACCTAAATACTAACAACTATTGTTTATAATGAGTGTTGTACTTACGGTATTTAAGTTTACACGTACAACTGTTTCTTGTATTTTGAATTCTGTTAATACACGTACTGTTCACAAACATGTATTTACACATAGTAACTATTGAAAGTACACATACCGTACGGACTTGCCGGCCGGTCAGGTACTAGTTGTCACAAGAAATATCAATAAAAATAGAAGAACTTCCTTCAGAAGATTCAAGAATAAATCTTGGAAACAAAGAGCCATGAATGTAAATAGTATCACCTAAAGATTCAGCAAGATCATTTGAAGACGAAGGAAACAAGTTATGAAAACAATCAAAGACTGAATCATAATCAAACAACCATTCTTAACCTTTTCCAGGCAATATGTTAGTAAATCTACATATAGTGACTTCGTATACTTCTTCAATCACCCTTGTGGCCAAATTAAGAACTCTTTTATTCAAGGAGTTAGCTGAATATCCTAAAAATATTCCTTCCACAACTTAGGCTCAAATTTTGGAGAAGTCGTCAAGTACAAGTAGCTCCAAAAGGTTCCAAATGGGCGAGATTAGGCTTTCTGCCTTTAAGTAATTGATATGAGGTCTTGCCATGCTTCTTGACAGTCAGAACACGGTTTAGTGTATAACATGTTGTGTTAACCGCTTCAGCCCAAAAAGTGATCGAAAGATGAGAATCAGCAAGCATTGTTCTTCCAGTTTCTATCAAAGTATGATTCTTACTTGCAGCAACACCCTTTTGTTGAGGGGTATATGGAGTACTAAACTGATGAGAAATATCCTTCTGAATGCAGAAAAACTCCAAATTATGATTTTTAAATTCAGTATCATTGTCACTTCTCAAAAACTTCACATGTGCAGAAAATTCATTCTCAATCTTGACAATGTGATTCCTCAAAGTCTCTGGGTTTTCTGATTTAGCAGCCAAAAAGAAAACCCAATAAAATCTGGAAAAATCATCAGTAACTACTAAAGAAAAAGATCTTCCACCAACACTCTTAACTAACACTGGACCAAAAAGATCCATATGTAACATAGTTTGAGGAGTATTGATGGAATTATCAACTTTAGGCTTATGTGATTGCATTCGTCGTTTTCCCTTTTGACAAGAAATACAGTGATCAATCATCACAAAAGACTGAAATGGGACACCTTCAACTAAACTATTTCGAATCAGAAAATTCATTTTATGTAAATGAACATGTCCCATTCGTCTATGCCATGAAATTGAATCTTTCTTCAATAGCCTTAGAAAAGAAACATGTAAGTAGAGAAGATGAAGTAGCAGAAGACATATCCTGCTCATATGTAATATTGTGTCTTGGAGCAGTCACCACAATCCAATCAATAGGTATCATTACTCCAGGATTCAATATGTAACAAGCTTTGTTATCAAAATAACAGAATAATGTTTATCACATACTTGTGAAACACTCAATAAATTGTGTTTGTGCTGTTCCACAAAACTGACATGTTCAAAACTTATTCTGTCATTTGATAACACTCCCTCTTTTGTGATATATCCACCAGTATTTCCAGCAAATTTTACAAATCCACCATTAGTGCGCTTGATGTTTGTCAAAAGATCCAAATTTCATGTCATGTGTCGAGAAAAAACACTATCAATGTACCATGTATTCGTTGAACTACTTGATAATGAGTACCGCATATATAAACATAAATCAATTAGAAATTGTAATCCATGTCTTAGTCATATGACTTTTAACATGGATGGAAGAAACATCTTGAATTTCACCAATAGAAACTTTTGTATTAACAGTGCATACTCGATTAGGAGTAGGTTTGTAAGGAATAGTCTCATTTTGATGATAAACAAATTGTTTAGCTGCTATAATGATTTTCTTTGGAACCATTTTTGATCTAACAACATTCATTAATTTTGAATTTTTTAAATTAGATTTGACATCCTATTTAACAAATTTCTTTTCCACAAGTGGAAAAGAATGAACAGACTTCACTAATTTGGAATGATGTTGATGTGTTGCGAAACACATCTATTTTTCCATTTATTTTTATAAAGTTTCTGTACAGTTTTGGTCAGTTTTGGAGTCGATTTAGGCTGGTACTTCACAATTCTGTAATTTTATGCTTGCAGGTCATAAACATGTATATTTGGCACAAAAGTTCAAGGAAACGAGCTCCCGGTTGGACGAGGACGAACCTGGAAACAAAGAAAGCAAAGACCTGATTTCTGGAACCCTTCGCGTATCGCGACGCTTACAGGAAACCATGTCGCGACAGGTGGAATTGACAGAAATGCCCCTTTTAATGATTACGGTTTGATCCGACTGTTTTGTTGGGTAGTGAGGTCCCTCGCGTAGCGTGAGGCGTTATCAAGGGGACGTCACGTAGCGCGACAGGGGTTAAAATTCAGAATTTCGAGTTTGATTGATTAAAACGGCTGGGGGCGTGGAAATTAGGCAACACACGGTTTCTAGACGGTTTTGGAAGCGACCAAGAGGCTAGAAGAGGCGATTAAGGTCAAGAATCATCATCGGGAAGCAGGAGAATTGCGATTCGAAGGGTGTAATCACGATCAGTTCTTACTCTTGTATTGTTTTTCCATTCGTATGATTTTTTGCTGTGGTTTATATAATAGATCTTCTTGTTTGTTCATGATGATTGTTGGCTAAACCATAAGAACTACCTAGGTCCTTACGATTATGCATGTTCAATTTTACAACGATTGATTGTGGAACAAGTTTTTGATTTTCAATGACATAAAGATTAGGTTTTTATTCTTGGATGTGTATGAATGTTTGGACTAGTTTATTGATTTGAATTATACATTCCTCATATGCTTTGATGAATGTATTTCATATAACAGGTGCATGTTAGATCAATTACTTGGTGTTTTTGATTTGTAAATGAATTGCGAGACGTAGTGGTTCATAGGAATGTTAATTAGATAATAAACAAACTAAATGTTTAACTAAATTCAAAAGCCATGAGGTGAGAGTTTGTTAGTTTTTCTTAAGTGTTTAACTACTAGTTAAAGTCTTTGTGAAAAGACCGAGACTAGTTTAATTGGACATTTCCTTGCCTACTAAGTTCAAGTTGATTTTCCTTATTATCCCGTACATGTGTTTGTGTATTGAGACTTTCGTTTCCGTTAGGTAGATGGTCTTTAGGATATGTCATTGATGGGTTGTGTAACTTGTGAACGTAACTAACTTAAACTGGTAATTTAATGACTCGTAGACATCTTAGTTGAAATATTTGAGAAAGGTTGAAGATACTCTAAGTCGTTTACTAGTCAATAATCAAGGATCCCGGTTTCACAACAGTTCCATAATTAGTCTAAAAAGCATTACATGTATAGAGTACACCCTAGGTAGTCATTTCATCATTTGTCATTTCTTGCTTTGTTTCCGTTACTTAATCTTAATCCGGTTTTTAGGTTATCAGTTTATTTAAATTAGTTAGTATAACCCCGCTTTAAAACAATTCTTTTAATCAAGTAAATTTGTATAGATAAGTTGTTGAGTCTAGTATGCATTTTCTATAGAAGTCTATGGGTTCGATATCTGGACTTACTTTTCTTTACTATTTTTGATAGGTTCACTTGGCTGTTAGTAGTTTAGTTTAGAGAGTCTAGAGTATTACTTAGTGTCTAGATTACTTGTAATTTTTGTTATTTTTAATTAAACTACTTTGCACACATCAAGTTTTTAGTTTAGATGTTGAATTATGTGCAGTGAATGATGTGGTGATGAAATCAATCACATAAATTGGATTAGTAGGCATTTGTTTCCTACTTTTCTTGGAATGAACAACATGTGATTGGCTATCATCCTTTGGTAGACTTATTTTCTGAACCTTAGACCTTGAACTAGACCCTTGTGAAAGTGAAGCTACAGATCCATTGCTAGCAGACATCTTAGACTCAACAATTTTACCACTATGAACATCCTGATTTACACATGGTAATTCTTTTGAAGAAGATGTTTGTGATGAAGACATAGCACTCTTATTTTTGAAGAAAACAATATTTTACTGACATAAAAGTTTGTCAAGAACCTTTTGATTAGTTTGTCTTTTAACAAAATTATTCATTCCTTTTGTTACCCAATCCATTTCAGATACCTGATCTAGTTTTTGAAAAGTATTTGAATTAGGTTTCTTAAAAACTTTATCGATCAAAGTTGAATTAATCAAACTCAAAAGATGAGAATTATCACAAAAGACTTCATCTTTTCCTTTAAGAGTATAACAAAAAATGTTGTCTGTTTCAGCAAAAAGACTTCTGTCTCTAGGAATATCAGATTCCTTTTCAACAGTTTCATTAGATTCCTTGTTAACATCAAAATTTAAACCTAACACGTGTCTATTAACATCTTCATCATCATCACAAACTTCTTTTTTGATCCCTGAATCATCTATCCCTGTTCCTGGACATTTAAATCTGACAGAACTATACAAGTTAGTTAAATTATTTGCAAACATGTCTAAAGTCATAGAAAATTTAGCAACATATGGAATAATATTTGGCTCTTCAGGAAGAGACCCATAAAGATTGTTAATAGGAGGAGGAACACTCTTATAACCAATGCCTTGGGTACCTGGATTGCTACCATGATTAACCACAATGTTGTCAAAAATCACTTGAGTATTATACAAACTCTCAATTGATTTACATTTCTTTGTTCTATCCTTCAATTCATCAATCATATGATTGATAATGACTTGTTTATCTGCCAATTGCAAAGTCAATGTTTTAATATCAACACTATATTCTTCAACTTTATTTTTATATTTTACTTCATTAGCTAAATATTATTTAGCATTATCTATTAAACAGGTGACATCATCAATCAATGACTGATTGTGCTTGGCAACCATATCAAATTTTGCAGAATAAGCACAACATTTTAAACAATTTGGTTTCAAATTAAGATTCCTTCCTGATGATAATTCAACCTTTTTTGAACATGTCTGAGCCATGAAAGAAACATGAGATTCAACATTTACTTGAACCTCCTCAGCATAAGATGACCAATCGGTACCACACTCATCTTCAACAAGTAAAGCTTTATCTTTACCTGGGGGAGTGGCCTTTGCACTAATTGTAGCTGCAGATGATGAAGTAGCATGAGCTCCTCTTTGAGGATCAAACTTATCAAATTTAGAACCAGATTCAGATCTTGAATTGTTTCTCATTGGCCTTTCACATTCTCTAGAAAAATGACCTAAATTTCCACAATAATAACATTTCACTTTATGTTTAGAGAAACCAAGGTTTTTCTTTAAATTTCCTGTCACACCCCTGCGCCGCGTGCGGAATCCACGGCGCGGTGATGATCAATGGTTGAATCATGCACAAGTATTGAAAGAAGAACAACCACAATGCATTACTAATGTTTCATAATGTTAGTCATTTGTTTAGTTACAAGCATTTTAACTATCTTCCAAAAGAATGAAAACTACATACCCAAAAATAATGTTTACAAAGTAAGACACATACAAGACAATTAAACAATCAGGATTTAAGTGAGTTTCTAATCCATCCTAGCTGTTCTATCTTAACTATGGTCTCCTTAGTTGTCCTTGTGAAGCTCTAAACCTTATTACCTGAAACACGTGAAAAGTAACGGTCAACTACAAAAGTAGTTGGTGAGAACAATAGGTTTAACATTTGTAAATATGAATCTCCATTGTAAAACATATGTATAAAACAGTGAATGAAAATAACATGGATAGTTGCGATCCAAACTAGCATCAAGTAAGAATAACGTGTGCAAAAAGTCTAATGACTCTCTACTAGAAAAGCCAACATATAATTGAGTCTCTAACTACGTTTGGAGTTGGAAAAAGTAGTCAGTAAACACATTCAACATGAGCTGTACTAATGAGTTTACTCAAAAGGCAAACTTCGTGTTGATGTACCCGGTCAATATGACCTATGCTGGTAAAGTTAATTAGCAGCAAATCCATATTACCGTAACGCATCCAATCTGCATTTAGTTTTTAAAACATATTTAAAACGCTAACCGCCGCCTAGGCGTAACCAAAACGTGTCCCGCGTTCCCTTGTTCTGATCACCCAATACTAACGTTATAAGAATAAGTATAAGATTTGAATAAGTGTCTTGATGTGTATATAAGTTTGTTCACAACGATGAACACCATGCTTTTTAGTTATTAAGATTGAAATATGTGATTGAAAACCTTTGGTTGAATACCCGTGATTGATTAACATGTCACACCCCGAGCCGGCGGGGTTGGATCGGAGTCCCCGTCGGGCGGAAGGTTCCCGGGGCGTGATATCGTGGGTGATAATCAAGATGATCAGATTGTTTACATAGCATCAATGTTTAAGAATAACTAAAGCACAATCAAAGGATAACTAGGATTACAAAGTTAAATTACATTATCAATGTTCTGCAATTTAACTAAGTAAACCTATCAAAAGAATAACATGTTTATATCTTGTATATGTACAAGATATCCAAGGTAATATGTATCATCAACAAAAGATGTGCTTCTCAAAAGTCTACTAGGTCCTCTATCTGGGCCGCCTAGTATGCAAATCCAAAAGCCTTAGCTTAAACCTGTTCATCACCTGAGAATGCATGTAAGAAAACAAGGTCAACACAATAATTGGTGAGTTCATAAAGTTTATAAGTTTAAAATAGTCTTAACAAACCTCCTTCGGTAAAACCTTAACCTCATTAACTCCACATGTAATATCCAAATCGGTATGCTTATATATAGGGCATATGTAAGGGACAAGCCCTAGCCAACATCCCACCACATACTAATCCAGATATGACACTGTTGTTAATAATTATTAAGCATTTTACCTACCAATCAACCCATTCCTCATCAAAGCTTTTGTTGTCTGTTTCAAAGTTTACAAGTCTATATTGTTTACAAGTGTTAGATTCAAGGTATGTTTATCAAGCATCAAGTTTCACACGCACATAGTTTAGCTGTCCCTAATCCCATACGTGAGTACAAGCTCTGCACTAGCAGTCGTTTAGCAATTACGTAGCTCACAGATTAGTTAAGCTTAGTCTAGCAATTACGTGTCTCCTATACAAGATATAAGCTCTGGTTTACCAGTAGTTTAGCAATTACATATCTCATACATAGACACAAGCCATGCATACACAAGTAATTCCAGCAATTACATATCTCATATAAGCAGACAAAAGCTCTAGATTACCAGTAGTTTAGCCACTACATGTCTCTTATATAGATAATATCTTAGCATCGAAATGTTTATGTTTAGCAATTCCATACCTCATATAAGCAGACCAAAAGCTCTGGACTACCAGTAGTTTAGCAATTACATGTTTCTTATATAGGTAATAGCTTAGTCTCGTTACGTTTATGTTTTACATACATCTCAATCTATAGGTACAAGCTCTGGATTACCAGTAGTTTAGCCATTACGTAGCCCACGATTAGATATATGTACCATGTTTCATGCGCAAGTAGTAGTTTAAAGCATAAAGTTCAAGTGTTCACACAATGTTTCATCATGAATCCCATAAGTTTGTATCAAATCTCACATTTATAGTATAAAGATTCACAAGTATAAGCATCAAGTCTCATGTTTAAAGTATAAAGTCTCACAAGTATAAGTCTCACGCCTCATGTTTAAAGTATAAAGTTTCACAAGTATAAGTCTCAAGTCTCATGTCTAAAGTGTAAAGTTTCACAAGTATAAGTCTCAAGTCTCATGTCTAAAGTATATCGTTTCACAAGTATAAGCATCAAGTCTCATAAGCATCTAACATATGGTTTCAAGCTGCTAGTTTAATGTACACGTTTCGAGTCTACCGTTTTTCAAAGAATACTAAGTTTCAATCATAAGTTTCAGCATAAGTATCATGTTTAAGTTTAAAGCATTAAACAATCTTTCAATAATTATATAAAAATGTTTAACATGCTTCTCAGCCCCGAAGTAAAACAAATAAGTTTGAAAAGGGACAAATGAACTCACCTTGTGTCCGTAGTGTTTGTCTATGTAAAACAAGAATACGCTCGCTCTTTGTTTGCCCTTTGTTGTAATGTTCATGATCCTGTATTGATTTCATGATGTTGCAGTTTATAAGTATATGTTTATAAGAGTTTGTTGTGCGTGTAGGTGTTAGTCCTAAAGTCGACTAACCCTTACGAGTCTTGTTTGTTATCCGGCCCGAGATCTTCTCTGTTAAAGGTTTCTTACTTGTTCACAAATTACAAGTTATCATTTGCATGTAAGACTTCTAACCCTTTATGAAATTCGTTTAAAACTTACTATCACGTTCATAAAAGTGTTTATCCTTTGTTTCCATCGTTTGCAATGTTCGCTCATATGTGTTTCACTTATTCGAAATAAATTTGGGCCGGATAACCCGTTGTACCATTTGTTATAAAATTGAGCCTATAATTTGTGTGTGGGCCGAAATCAAGAGTTTAGGCCTATTCATCATAATGAGCCGAATAAATAACCCCTTGGGCCGACAAAGGATGTGGGCCGACTAATCTTTGTGGGCTAAGTGTCATTGGGCCAAAGGCTTTGGACCAAATATCCCAAGTGATTGGGCCGAATGGCTATGGCCAAGAAATAAATGGGCCAGTTTATGTTATTTTTCTAGGCCGAAGCAAACAAATTGGATCTTGTTTTGGGCCGAGTAGGGTTTGGACCTATACATCCATCATGGGCCGAAGGTGCCAAACTTGGGCCGTTCAACATCTGTTCTCGGCCAAATCAATTAAATGGGCCAGATGATTGGCTGCTACACATATCGATTATAAGAAAGAAGAAAAGGAAGAATGGTCCGACCAGCACACAGCGAACCTATCGGTGCTGGTGGGTTCGGCCCAGCTTTGGTCTCCACAAACCTAATGGTTCGACAGTTGGGTGTGAGGTTCGCAGCTTCAAAGTCCGGCCAAGGGATTTAGGTTCGCCAACTAGATTGATGGGTTCGGCTGCTAGGTCAAACATTAAGGTTCGCCACCTTGTATAGGTTCGCGAATTGTGAAGGTTCGGTCTGCATCTGAAGGTTTGGCAGCCATGGAAAACACAGAAGGTTCGCTGCTCCTTAATAGACTCGGTGATGGTTCGGGAGGCTCGAAAAGGTTCGCTTGTGCATGGGGTTCGGCTAACACCTGGCTACAAAGTTTGGTGATGCCTACTGCCAAGGGTTCGCCATGCATGGTTTCGCTGTATAAGGGTTCGTGACTATGGAAGAGGGTTCGGGAAGAATGCTAGGGTTCGCTGGTGCTAACTGCCAACCCAAAGGTTCGGCTATAGGCATTCGTCTCACACAGGTTCGCCCGAACCTGCAACTCCATCATCTTCGTCTAGTAGGCTGGTTCAAGGATGGCTTTCGTCATGGTGTCATGCAACAAGTGATTCCCGAAGATATAATGGTCGTGTAAGTGGGTTTTAGAACCGGTTACAACACATGATCGTACAAACTCAAATGAAACCCTATCCCCGTGATTTTTCCTTGTTCATACCTCAAATTTGGCCGGTTAGAACTTCAGATCTGTTGTACTTTCATGTAGAGGACGTCAAGAGCTACGCGTGGACACCAAGAACGCCCAAATCCATCCACGAACGAGTGAGTTATCACGATTTGAAGATTGGAATTTCTATAGAGAGAGAGAGGGTGTGTGATTTGAACTAGAGAGAGAGAGAGCTGATCTAGAATGAGAAAAACACCTCATTTAGTGTTTTTATACTCCGTGTGGTGTTCGGGTTCGGTTCGGTTGCTCGGTTCGTAGTTTTGTCGTGTATCCGGGTCGTTACGCGTGTTTTTCGTAATAAAAATAAAAAGAGGTATTTTAGAATGTTTAGAATACGAAAATCATTAGAAATTATTTTAAATATCGTTGCGTTAAATTATTTATCAAATTATAATATTTTACGCGTTTTAGTAATTCATTCGCTATTTAATTAAAATAGTTTAGTTTAAATTGTTTTATGATGAGTTTCAAAATTGTAAAATAGGAAATATTTTATTTCCTTTCATTTATGATCGTTCGTATCGTTATTCCTTTCGTTTCGTCAGATCGCGTCGCCATCGCGCGTATTCGTTTGAATCATCATTCGAACGAACACGTCGATGGTCTGGCTTTCCGATTCTTGTTTTCTACTGTTAAGTCATTATTTCAAAACGTTAAACTTTCAGAATCATTCGTAAAGATCGTCACCTATACGAATAATTCGTCGGTTTAGCATTCCGTAATAATAACCGTTAAGGTTTTGTTTTGTTTAACCTCATATACGTTTACACCAAATAATATCACATCAAGTATATATGTTTCAACACTGTGTTGTCTGACATATTTTCTGACTGTTAAATCATAAGATTTCAGTCAGATTCAGACAATCGTTAAATAGTTTCATCTTAATCATAATGCATAAATAGTATAAACATAGTTTCACGTAATGTGTACCTGAGTTACTGTATACGTTTTACTGTTGCAATCACTGTTCCGGCACTCGTCCGGCACTGTTGTTACAGTCTCCCCTTGTTAGAGAAATTTCGTCCCGAAATTTAAGACTCGTTATTCGGTACGACTTCCTCAGCAAAGAGTTGGGGATACTTGTTCTTCATGCGATCTTCACGTTCCCAAGTAAACTCGGGTCTGCGCCTTGAGTTCCAACGAACTTTAACGATAGGAATACGGCTTCGCCTCAGTTTCTTAACTTTGCGATCCATGATCTCTAAAGATTCTTCAACAAAACGTAAGTTTTCATCCAATTGAATTTCTTCAACTGGTATGATAAGAGTTTCATCAGCTAAGGATTTCTTCAAGTTTGAGACGCGAAACACGTCATGTACACCACTAAGTTCATCCGGTAAGCTTAATCTATACGCCACAGGACCAATGCGTTCGATGATCTCGAACGGTCCAACGTATCGTGGTGTTAGTTTTCCTTTCTTTGCAAAACGAACTACACCTTTCCATGGAGAAACCTTCAACATGACACGGTCTCCCACTTGGAATTCCAACGGCTTGCGCCGTTTATCGGCATAGCTCTTTTGTCTGCTTCGTGCTGCTTGTAGTCTTTGTTGTATCTGAGCAATCTTGTCTGTAGTTTGTTGAATAAGTTCTGGCCCAGTGATACGATTATCTCCTACTTCTGACCAACAGATCGGTGACCGACATTTTCGACCATAAAGAGCCTCGAATGGAGCACAGCCGATGCTGCTGTGATAACTGTTGTTATAGGAGAACTCGATTAGTGGCAAGTGAGAGTCCCAATTACCACCAAATTCTAGAACACAAGTTCTCAACATGTCCTCCAGGGTCTGGATAGTACGTTCGCTTTGACCATCCGTTTGTGGATGATAAGTTGTACTCAAGTTTAATTGCGTCCCCAGAGATTTCTGCAATGAGTGCCAGAATCTTGGTGTAAATCTGCTATCACGATCTGAGATGATAGAAAATGGCACACCATGGCGTACCACTATCTCGTTGATGTAAAGCTTCGCTAGTTTATCCATCGAGTAGGTTTCTCGCATCGGCAAGAAATGAGCAGATTTGGTTAACCGATCAACAATAACCCAAATAGTGTCATGTCCACTGGAAGTACGGGGTAGCTTAGTAACAAAGTCCATAGCTATTTGTTCCCACTTCCAAAGTGGAATTTCAGGCTGTTCCAGTATACCTGACGGTCTCTGATGTTCCGCCTTCACTTTAGCACATGTAAGATATCGACCAACATACTCAGCTATGTCTTTCTTCATACCCGGCCACCAATAAAATGCACGTAAGTCTTTGTACATTTTATCAGCACCGGGATGCACCGAGTACTTGGTTTTGTGTGCCTCATCAAAAGTAAGTCTCCTTAACTCATCTACTGCAGGAATCCAGATACGATCCTTGAAGTAAACAAGTCCATCGAGTTTTGTTTCCAACTGTTTCTCCATACCACAATCAAGTTCTTTCTTCAAGTTTCCACGTTCAATAACCTCTTGTTGTGCTTGTATGATGTTGTCGTGTAAGCTTGTCTGCACAGTCATTCCCATTGCTCTGACGCGCAAGGGTATGACTCGTTCCTTCCGGCTCAAGGCATCAGCTACAACGTTTGCCTTGCCCGGATGGTACTTGATTACACAGTCGTAATCATTCAGAAGTTCAACCCAACGCCGCTATCGTATGTTGAGTTCCTTCTGATCGAATATGTGTTGCAGACTTTTATGATCAGTGAATATGGTACAATTGGTGCCATACAAGTAATGCCTCCAGATCTTCAGTGCAAATATCACAGCTCCCAGTTCCAGATCATGAGTAGTGTAGTTCTTCTCATGAATCTTGAGTTGTCTCGAGGCATACGCAATAACTTTGTCTCGCTGCATAAGTACACAGCCAAGTCCCTGATGGGATGCATCACAATACACAACAAAGTCATCACAACCGTATGGGAGGGATAAGATCGGAGCATCACATAGCTTTTGCTTCAAAGTCTGAAAGGCTTCTTCTTGCTTCTGTTCCCAAACAAACGGCTCGCTTTTCCGTGTTAGCTTCGTGAGTGGCAGAGCTATTTTAGAAAATTTCGAGATGAACCTTCTATAATAGTCTGCTAAGCCTAGAAAAGAACGTATCTCTAATCTTTTATTGCTTCTATCTTGACAGGATCAACGTGTATTCCCTCACTGTTAACAACATGGCCTAGGAATTGAACCTCCTTTAGCCAAAACTCACACTTAGAGAATTTGGCATAGAGCTTCTCTTCCTTTAACAGTTCCAAGATCGTTCTAAGATGTTGTTCGTGTTCTGCTTTGCTTTTAGAATAGATCAAGATGTCATCAATGAAAATAATAACAAATTGATCCAAGTACGGCTTACACACACGGTTCATGAGATCCATGAAGACCGCGGGTGCATTCGTCAAACCAAAAGGCATCACCATGAACTCATAATGCCCGTATCTGGTACGAAACGCCGTCTTCGGTATGTCTTCATCTTGTACTATGAGCTGATGGTATCCGGAACGCAGATCGATCTTCGAAAAGTATTGTGCTCCTTGCAATTGATCAAACAAGTCATCAATCCTCGGTAATGGATACCGATTCTTAATGGTTATTTTGTTTAGCTCTCTGTAGTCTATGCACATACGAAAAGATCCATCCTTCTTTTTCACGAACAGAACCGGAGCTCCCCAAGGTGAGTAGCTTGGTCGGATGAAACCTTTATCAAGTAGCTCCTGTAGTTGGTTAGATAATTCCTGCATCTCCGAAGGTGCTAACCTGTAAGGAGATTTAGCAACAGGTGTTGCTCCCGGAATCAGATCAATATGAAACTCTACCGGTCGCAAAGGAGGCAAACCAGGTAGATCTTCAGGAAACACTTCAGGGTATTCCTTTACTATTGGTACGTCTTGTATCGTTTTCTTGTCTTTCTCTTTCTCCACCACGTGAGCCAAGAAAGCTATGCACTTCTTTTGTAGACACTTACGCGCTTTTATGCATGATATGATCTTTACGTTTCGTTTTGCTTGATCCCCACGAACTTCCAATACACGATCATCCGTTACTGGAATCCGAAGTAGCTTCTCTGAACAGATGACTTCAACTCTATTGAGTGATAGCCAATCCATCCCCACGATGATATCGAAACTGCCCAACTCCATCGGCAACAAGTCGGTGGTAAATGTGTGGTCTACTAGTGTAAGTGGGCAGTTCCTAAGTATAGTGCTAACTGTAACTTGTTTCCCATTCGCTACTTTGATAATGTAAGGGGAATCTAATGTTTCCTTAGTAAGTCTAAGTTGTTGTGCAAAATCAGATGAAATAAAACTCTGGTCTGCACCAGTATCAAATAGTATAGATGCATAAGAGTCATGTAAAAGAAATGTACCAGTGACCACATTAGGGTCTTGGCGTGCAACATTGGCTCCAATGACAAAAGCTCGTCCGCGAGGTGCTTGTGCTCCAGGTTGCACTCTCTTCGGACAGTGGCGGGAGAAATGACCCATTTCCCCGCAGGTGTAGCATCCTCTGTTGTTGTTGTTGTTGTTGCCTGGATTATGTGGTGGTGGTGGTGGAGGTAGTGCTCTTGCTGCAGTGTTGGTAGCCTGATTCACAGCAACACGGCACTTAGTAACCCAGTGGCCAAACCGACCATAATTAGTGCACTTCCTACATTGAGCAGCAGGAGGATGATGATACTTGCAGTGAGTGCACTGGGGATGTTCTCCCCCATAGCCCCTAGTAGCAGGATTGACAGGTGCTGCAGGTGCCTGTCGCAGAGGGGTGACTGCCGCATAGGATGTTGTTTCCTTGGCTTTTCCAGCATCATCTTTTAAGACTCCAGACTTTACCATTACTTTGATAAGCTTAGCAGAGAGGGAAATGGCTGACTCCAAAGTAGCAGGATATGAAGCCAGTACAACGCTTTGTATACATGAAGGTAATCCTGCCACATAGCGATCAATTAGTTTCTCCAAGGTTGGCACCATCTCTGGCACCAGGGCTACCAGTTCATGATAACGGTTGGTAAAAGTCATGTGGTCAGCTCCCTTCATCTCATGATTCGAGTGCTCAATCTCCAGTTGTTGTAGTTCATGTTTCGGGCAAAACTCATTCCTCAGAAGAAGCTTAAATTCTGCCCAAGGCATCGCCATTGCCTCATCTCTTCCCTTTGCTCGGATCTGAGCAGTCCACCATGTCAGTGCTCGCTTGCTAAATGAACCTGCTGCAAAGCGAACTTTATGGTGTTCTGGACAACTGCTTATGTCCAGAGTGTTCTCCATTTTCTCGAGCCATTGGATCAGCCCAACAGCTCCCTCGACTCCAGTAAAGCTTGGAGGTTTGCATCCTACAAAAGACTTGTAAGAGCAATCTGAAGTGTGACTAGTGTTTCCACTAGCCTCTCCTGTAGTATGACCAGAAGTGTTTCCATGGCCTTGAATCCTGTTTATCATCTCTGGGATGACATCTTTTAGCTGGCTGGTCAGTTGGGTACTCAGTAGTGTCGCCAAGGAGATGGTAGCAGTATCTAATATCTGAGCAGTGCTTGAACCTGGTGATGGAGAGTGTGGAGGAGGAGGTGGTGACGGTGGTGAATCTGGTGGTGTAGGAGTCGAGGAATGAGGTACAGAGACTTGTGGAGTCGGTTGTTTTCTCATCGGCATTCTGATCATAACCAAAAGAATTTGGTTAGTGCAATGATCGAATGCAGAAAACATAATGCAAGTTTAAGTCTTAAGTTCTCTACATGTGGGTACCTAAGTTATAGTCTAGGCCAAACCGTTTATGTAATGACCTATTATTCTCTATAACCTTGAGCTCTGATACCAATCTGTCACACCCCGAGCCGGCGAGGTTGGATCGGAGTCCCCGTCGGGCGGAAGGTTCCCGGGGCGTGATATCGTGGGTGATAATCAAGATGATCAGATTGTTTACATAGCATCAATGTTTAAGAATAACTAAAGGACAATCAAAGGATAACTAGGATTACAAAGTTAAATTACATTATCAATGTTCTGCAATTTAACTAAGTAAACCTATCAAAAGAATAACATGTTTATATCTTGTATATGTACAAGATATCCAAGGTAATATGTATCATCAACAAAAGATTTGCTTCTCAAAAGTCTACTAGGTCCTCTATCTAGGCCGCCTAGTATGTAAATCCAAAAGCCTTAGCTTAAACCTGTTCATCACCTGAGAATGCATGTAAGAAAACAAGGTCAACACAATGGTTGGTGAGTTCATAAAGTTTATATGTTTAAAATAGTCTTAACAAATATCCTTCGGTAAAACCTTAACCTCATTAACTCCACATGTAATATCAAAATCGGTATGCTTATATATAGGGCATATGTAAGGGACAAGCCCTAGCCAACATCCCACCACATACTAATCAAGATATGACACTGTTGTTAATAATAATTAAGCATTTTACCTACCAATCAACCCATTCCTCATCAAAGCTTTTGTTGTCTGTTTCAAATTTTACAAGTGTATATTGTTTACAAGTGTTAGATTCAAGGTATGTTTATCAAGCATCAAGTTTCACACGCACATAGTTTAGCTGTCCCTAATCCCACACGTGAGTACAAGCTCTGCACTAGGAGTCGTTTAGCTATTACGTAGCTCACAGATTAGTTAAGCTTAGTCTAGCAATTACGTGTCTCCTATACAAGATAAAAGCTCTGGTTTACCAGTAGTTTAGCAATTACATATCTCATACATAGACACAAGCCATGCATACACAAGTAATTCCAGCAATTACATATCTCATATAAGCAGACAAAAGCTCTAGATTACCAGTAGTTTAGCCATTACATGTCTCTTATATAGATAATATCTTAGCATCGAAATGTTTATGTTTAGCAATTCCATACCTCATATAAGCAGACCAAAAGCTCTGGACTACCAGTAGTTTAGCAATTACATGTTTCTTATATAGGTAATAGCTTAGTCTCGTTACGTTTATGTTTTACATACATCTCAATCTATAGGTACAAGCTCTGGATTACCAGTAGTTTAGCCATTACGTAGCCCATGATTAGATATATGTACCATGTTTCATGCGCAAGTAGTAGTTTAAAGCATAAAGTTCAAGTGTTCACACAATGTTTCATCATGAATCCCAAAAGTTTGTATCAAATCTCATATTTATAGCATAAAGATTCACAAGTATAAGCATCAAGTCTCATGTTTAAAGTATAAAGTCTCACAAGTATAAGTCTCATGCCTTATGTTTAAAGTATAAAGTTTCACAAGTATAAGTCTCAAGTCTCATGTCTGAAGTGTGAAGTTTCACAAGTATAAGTCTCAAGTCTCATGTCTAAAGTATAAAGTTTCACAAGTATAGGCATCAAGTCTCATAAGCATCTAACATATGGTTTCATGCTGCTAGTTTAATGTACACGTTTCGAGTCTACTGTTTTTCAAAGAATACTAAGTTTCAATCATAAGTTTCAAAATAAGTATCATGTTTAAGTTTAAAGCATTACACAATCTTTCAATAATTATATGAAAATGTTTAACATGCTTCTCAGTCCCGAAGTAAAACAAAAAAGTTTGAAAAGGGACAAATGAACTCCCCTTGTGTCCGTAGTGTTTGTCTATGTAAAACAAGAATACGCTCGCTCTTTGTTTGCCCTTTGTTGTAATGTTCACGATCCTGTATTGATTTCATGATGTTGCAGTTTATAAGTATATGTTTATAAGAGGTTGTTGTGCGTGTAGGTGTTAGCCCTAAAGTGGACTAACCCTTACGAGTCTTGTTTGTTATCCGGCCCTAGATCTTCTCTGTTAAAGGTTTCTTACTTGTTCACAAATTACAAGTTATCATTTGCATGTAAGACTTATAATCCTTTATGAAATTCGTTTAAAACATACTATCACGTTCATAAAAGTGTTTATCCTTTGTTTCCATCGTTTGCAATGTTCGCTCATATGTGTTTCACTTATTCGAAATAAATTTGGGCCGGATAACCCATTGTAACATTTGTTATAAAATTGAGCCTATAGTTTGTGTGTCGGCTGAAATCAAGAGTTTGGGCCTATTCATCATAATGACCCGTATCAATAACCCCTTGGGCCGAGAAAGGATGTGGGCCGACTAATCTTTGTGGGCTAAGTGTCATTGGGTCAAAGGCTTTGGGCCAAATATCCCATGTGATTGGGCCGAATGGCTATGGCCAAGAAATAAATGGGGCGGTTTATGTTATTTTTCTGGGCCGAAGCAAACAAATTGGATCTTGATTTGGGCCGAGTAGGGTTTGGACCTATACATCCATCATGGGCCGAGGGTGCCAAACTTGGGCCGTTCAGCTTCTGTTCTGGGCCGAATCAATTAAATGGGCCGGATGATTGGCTGCTACACATCTCGATTATAAGAAAGAAGAAAAGGAAGAATGGTCCGACCAGCACACAGCGAACCTATCGGTGCTGGTGGGTTCGGCCCAGCTTTGGTCTCCACAAACCTAAAGGTTCGTTCAAGTCACTACACCAAGGTTCGACAGTTGGGTGTGAGGTTCGCAGCTTCAAAGTCCGGCCAAGGGATTTAGGTTCGCCAACTAGGTTGATGGGTTCAGCTGCTAGGTCAAACATTAGGGTTCGCCACCTTGTATAGGTTCGCGAATTGTGAAGGTTCGGTCTGCATCTGAAGGTTCAGCAACCATGGACAACACAGAAGGTTCGCTGCTCCTTAATAGACTCGGTGATGGTTCGGAAGGCTCGAAAAGGTTCGCTTGTGCATGGGGTTTGGCTAACACCTGGCTACAAGGTTCGGTGATGCCTACTCCCAAGGGTTCGCCATGCATGGTTTCGTTGTATAAGGGTTCGTGACTATGGAAGAGGGTTCGGGAAGAATGCTAGGGTTCGCTGGTGCTAACTGCCAACCCAAAGGTTCGGCTATAGGCATTCGTCTCACACAGGTTCGCCCGAACCTGCAACTCCATCATCTTCGTCTAGTAGGCTGGTTCAAGGATGGGTTTCGTCATGGTGTCATGCAACAAGTGATTCCCGAAGATATAATGGTCGTGTAAGTGTGTTTTAGAACCGGTTACAACACATGATCGTACAAACTCAAATAAAACCCTATCCCCGTGATCTTTCCTTGTTGATACCTCAAATTTGGCCGGTTAGAACTTCAGATCTGTTGTACTTTCATGTAGAGGACCTCAAGAGCTACGCGTGGACACCAAGAACGCCCAAATCCGTCCACGAACGAGTGAGTTATCACGATTTGAAGATTGGAATTTCTAGAGAGAGAGGGTGCGGGATTTGAACTAGAGAGAGAGAGAGCTGATCTATATTGAGAAAAACACCTCATTTAGTGTTTTTATACTCCGTGTGGAGTTCGGGTTCGTTTCGGTTGCTTGGTTCGTAGTTTCGTCGTGTATCCGGGTCGTTACGCGTGTTTTTTCGTAATAAAAATAAAAAGAAGTATTTTAGAATGTTTAGAATACGAAAATCATTAGAAATTATTTTAAATATCGTTGCGTTAAATTATTTATCAAATTATAATATTTTACGTGTTTTAGTAATTCATTCGCTATTTAATTAAAATAGTTTAGTCTAAATTGTTTTATGATGAGTTTCAAAATTGTAAAATAGGAAATATTTTATTTCCTTAAATTTATGATCGTTCGTATCGTTATTCCTTTCGTTTCGTCAGATCGCGTCGCCATCGCGCGTATACGTTTGAATCGTCATTCGAACGAACACGTCGATGGTTTGGCTTTCTGATTCTTGTTTTCTACTGTTAAGTCATTATTTCAAAACGTTAAACTTTCAGAATCATTCGTACAGATCGTCACCTATACGAATAATTCATCGGTTTAGCATTCCGTAATAATAACCGTTAAGGTTTTGTTTCGTTTAACCTCACATACGTTTACACCAAATAATATCACATCAAGTATTTATGTTTGAACACTGCGTTGTCTGACATGTTTTCTGACTGTTAAATCATAAGATTTCAGTCAGATTCAGACAATCGTTTAATAGTTTCCTGTTAATCATAATGCATCAATAGTATAAACATAGTTTCACGTAATGTGTACGTGAGTTACTGTATACGTTTTACTGTTGCGATCACTGTTCCGGCACGCGTCCGGCACTGATGTTACATAACATAACTTTGAAATCCTTTGATTGAATACCACTATGAAAACCCTTGAATGAATAGCTTATTTGAAAACCCTTGATTGAATCCGATGATAGAAGACCTTTGTATAAATACAAGGTTTGAACGAAAACATTTAATAAAACATTTATATAAAAACACGTTATAGTTTAAAAGCTTGTAAGAGTTTGTTAAACATAATCTTTCTAAGTGTTTAACATTTATTAAACATTTTATGTAAAACAGGTTGTAAAATAATTTATAAAACTCTTTTATAAAAACCTTTTAACAAAATGTGTTTAACAGTTGTAAAGACAGTAGAAGTAAGGAATAAACCTTTGATTGTTGAAAAAGATTAGTGGATACTGTATTTGATAAGTGGTAGTACAAAAGATGTTTGGTCACGTGTTCCACCCCAAAAAATTATAAAACAGTAAAAGAGGGGCTAATATTCTAACCTGACAGCAGTAGACTCTAAACCTAAACAAGTAGCAAGCAACAAGACTTCTAACTGATTCCTATGTTACTGTAATCATACATATAATATAAGATTTAATATGATATAAGCTTTGATTGATTGATTGGGCCGTGTTGATTTGGTTATGATTATCCTTTGTATATCTTGTTCTTAGGTTCAAACGTATTAGATCAACTTGATAAACATGTTTAGAATCCTTGGATGATGGTTGACTTATGAAAAAAGGAATGTGTCATACTATTTAATGCACAAGGTTTTTTATGCACGTACATAGTATGTGTTTATGAATTTGTTATCCTTTGTTCAAAAAATTGACTTGAAAATGTTTATATGTTTTAAGCCTTTGTGACTATGACATAATCTCATTCTTAATTTAAGTTAACTTAATTATAATAAGACTAATACAATATAACCAAGCTCAAATTAGGGTGAGAATACCCTTATTGATATCTTAGGCTTATATGATCATTTGTAAGTTCATTAGTGTGTATAACTTAGAAAATTCCTAGGTTTAGAACTCATGCATGGACCAAACAACTAATATCGACAACCCTTAGTGATGGTATGATGATCGAACTTAGCAGATTCGATCATTCTAGGCTCAAAGGATTACCATCTATATTAACAATATCGATGGTCCTTCGATCATCGATACTATGTTCTTTGCACATCCAATGTTCCCATTTCTTTCTCCTAAAACCACTTGGACTAACATAATAAAGACTAAGTTAATGAATTAATATAGTTAAACATAGTTCTTTGGCTGGTGTTATCGAAAGAACACAATTTGAAAACAAGGTAATGCCCATCAACTAAAGAATATCGACGGTCCTTATATCCATCTATATTGTGACTTTCCCCCGTCCATGGTCAGAATTTATTTGTTCCATCCCTCTTGGCTGACTAAAACTAAGTTATGTTGCTATTTCATCAAGATTTTGTAAGATTTCCTGGCCGATTTCATCAAAGGAACGTGTTTGGAGCTGAAATGGGTTGCATCGATATTAGCAATATCGATGGTCCCCTTGTCCATCGATATAGTTGTGCATTTTTCATCCATTTTGATTCTAACTTTTTCAAACACATTTAGATTTCATGTCTCTAATAGCCTATGTTAGTTTAAGACCATACTAAGAATGGTGGAGGCTTGATATGGTCGATTAAGCAAAACCGGTTACCCAACACCACCCGCATCGATATTAGCAACCCTTCGACCCTAACATCGATCTGCTACATATGTTTCCAGCTCATGAATCCTTTAAAAAACCAATTCCCCAAGTTACCCAGGCGTTCCCAAGTCGATTAAAGGTCTGGTATTTGAACAATAGAGCTGGAAACAACTTTTTACAATGAAGGAGATGATGAATAGTGAACAAACCTTCAGTACCGTAACTTCTCTCTTAGATTCCGTCCAAACTACTTCGAACCAGCTCCGATCCCTTGTACTTCCAGCTACCTCTCGTCGAGACGGTCGTTTTGATATATAATATGCGCGATTTGGGTAAGAAACGAAGAAGTTATGGGTGTTTTAATGGAGTTTTTCTAGAGAGAGGGTGGGTACGGGTTTGAAGAGAGAGGGAGATGACAGCTGAACTTTTGATGAAAAATGGGGAAAATATGGGCTTTTATGCCCCGGATGGTTCCCCACATGTTCGGTCTCGCTCGGTGTCGGTTTCGCATATTTTTAGGCGCGCGTTTTTACGATTACGACTTTAAATATTTTGAATTGTAAAATAGTTTTCTTGAAGTATTTTTGATGTGTTTCAAAATTGTAGAACGTAAAATAAAATATTTTACTTGTTTTTACTTTTCGTTCGTAGTCAGGCCGTTAAACGAATTAAATTGTGACAACAAGTACCTGACCGGCCGGCAAGTCCGTATGGTATGTGTACTTTCAATAGTTACTATGTGTATATACATGTTTGTAAACATTACTTGTATTAACAGAATTCAAAATACAAGAAAAAGTTGTGCGTATTTTTTGTAAACTTAAATGCCGTAAGTACAACACGCATTATAAACAATAGTTGTTAGTGTTTAGGTGAAAATCTAAGCATAGTTAACACAACTAAACAGGAGAAACAACAGTGTTCAAGTGAATAACGAAAACAAATCGGTTGCGATCTGATATCCATAGATGACAGGAATCAGATGACCAACAAATCAGTGTGAAAACAATGTGATAACAGGATGTATAGTTGAGTCCGACGGTGAGAAAATACAATTTAAAACAATATTGCATTGTCGTTTCAGAATAACGAACTGACAATGTGTTTGTGTAGGTGACGATTCACACAAACATATTTGTGAGTTTAACGTTCTGAAATGATAACTTGAAAGTAGAAAACAAAAGTCAGAAACCATCGGCTTTTAAAATAACACAATTTTTTTAAATACGTTTAATCACACTTATTTATATAAAACTTAATAAATTGGGTATCGTTCGAATGACGATTCAAACGAATACGCGCGATGGTGACGCGATCTGAAGAAACGAAAACGACACACGACACGAATGAGAATAGAATTAATAAAATAAAATAAATAATGTTTTACAATTTTGAAACTCATCAAGATTATTAAAATAACTAATCTTTTATTTAAAACAAATAAATTACGCGTAAAGTTCCGGAAACGCGACGAAAACGCGAACCGAGCAACCGAATACCCTCGGGGTATATAAACAACAAATGAGGCTAATTTCCTCATTTTACCACCTCTTACTCTCTCTCTACATTCAAAATCTGGCCATCTCTCTCTCTCACTACAAAATTCAACCTTCAAACTAGCATATCTTGAGCATTTCTGAACGAAATTTGATGATTCTTGAACCTACGGATAGCTCTTGATCTCCTCTACATAGAAGTACAACAGATCTGAAGAGTTACCCACTGAAAATTGAGGTATGATGCCACGAAAAATATGAAAATAGGGTTTTAGTTGTGCTTGTTCGACCACAGACATTTACCCGGTTTTAAAGTCATACCACACATGTCCTACATCTTCGAGGCACCATCTTAGCATGACACAATCATCAGGGGCGGTTAGCAACTGGTTTGAGTCGATGAGGATGATAATGGAATACCGGTTCGTAGAGTCACAAAGACCGAACCCAAGGGGTTGATAGGGACGAACCTGTACAAGGTCGGGAACCCATACAGCCGAACCTTCATCATCAGGAAGCCGAACCTTTATCATCCTGAATGAACCTGTCGATCATCGGCCAAACCAATGGGCAATAGGGGGACGAACCAGCCATGCAAGACACGAATCTTCGTTAGGCAAACCCTTCAGTTAAAGGAGGATGGCTGCCGAACCCTTGCATGGTGCCGAACCCTCATTGCCGAACCCTGGTTGAGACAACCACGAACCTTTCATGCCGAACCTTCTTGAGCCTTAACCAAACCCATGCACTACAGCTTTGGCCGAACCTTGCGGGGGCTGCGAACCTTGCAGGAACGAACCACTATAGCGAACCCTCCCTCTTGGTTGCGAACCTACCGTCAACCGAAGCTTTCACCTGCCGAACGTGTGCATGAGCCGAACCTTTACTCAACTATTGGCCGAACCTCCGGCTAAACAATCACCAAGGTTCGCTGCATGGGGGCCGAACCCACCTGTTTTCCAGCCGCATCAATTGTAGCCCAAGACCCTCTATATTCGGCCCAAAATTTCATGTAATCCAACCGTGGTGACCAACTGGCCCAATATGCTGGCCCAATCACATGTCGCATGCGTCCAATACAAACCCAACCGGCCTAGCCACAAGTAATAGATTTGGCCCATGTTGGCCCAATAGGCTCGCGTTCTTGTATGTCGGCCCAGAACATTTGGCTTGGCCCACATGATTACTTAGGCCCATAATAGCCTACGCGGCCCATGGCATGGGTTGGATCCAACAATTCGGTCCACTAAAGCCAACCGGCCCAATGCTCACCTAGAATCAAGCCACATGATACTAACTCGGCCCTATCACGTGCTATACGAACCATGTGATAAAAGAAAATTAACATTTCATTAAACAAAGATTAGAGGATAAGATTACATGAGATCTTAGAAGTTAATACAAAGGCGATGGATTTTGAGTTTAATATGCTTTATAGACTCAAAACATTACAGTGTACAAATTTATTACAAAATTATGTACTTTACCTGAAATAACGGATTTAAAATAATAATAAAATTGACTAATTTTTGGTGAAGTGCCGAGAGCCTAGAATGGGGTAAGTGAACTTAATAACAAGTAATACAAGGAGTATAGCACCGGAACCGGGGCCGAGTGAAGCCTGAGACATGCAAGTGTTAGCCATCTTTAGGGCTAACACAAACACACACACAAACACAAATTCCAAGGATTATACTTATGAAAAACAACAACATGAAATCAATACAGGATCATGAAAACAACATCAAACACAATCAAGAGCGCGTGCAATTCTTCGTTTAAACTAAGTCAACCACTTCAATCATAAGGTGAGTTCATATAACCCTTTTTCTTTAATCCTAACTGATTTTAAACTCTCGGGGCTGAGAAACATGCTTACTTTTATTTTTTTAAGAGTTTTAATGTTTCACATATTGTTTATACTATGATTTAGATAATATTTTTTAACTTATTATCGTTTATCATGGTATGCATGCTTGTATGATTATGATATGACAGGGATTACTTAAATGAAAATGATAATAAAACTTCATAATTCATCTACGCAATAGAATAACTTAGTTATAAGATTTTATCTTACAACACTTAGTTATTCATACATGAACAAACATTGGGATAAACACAGGAAAACATGATGACAATAACAAAACACATGAATGATTTGAAGATAATACATCTTCTTAATACCATTCAACATTAGAGTTAACTAAGTGTAATAAGAAAAGTACTTATAACACTTAGTTTACAACTTAACACACATTACAAGAGAACATGGAACAATTATCATCCACCACCGGAGCTGATTAAGGGTAGCAAGACTCGTTCTTACTACGGCTTAATGGCAACATGGTGACTACATGGACAACTATCATCCACCACCTGAGCGGATTAAGGGTGCCAAGAATAGTTCTTACCACGGCTTAATGGCAACATGGTGACTACATGGACAACTATCATCCACCACCTGAGCGGATTAAGGGTAGTAAGACTCGTTCTTACTACGGCTTAATGGCAACATGGTGACTACATGGACAACTATCATCAACCACCTGAGCGGATTAAGGGTAGCAAGACTCGTTCTTACTACGGCTTAATGGCAACATGGTGACTACATGGACAACTATCATCCACCACCTGAGCAGATTAAGGGTGGTAAGACTAGTTCTTACCACGGCTTAATGGCAAAATGGTGATCATATGGATCAATGGGAATGATAATCATGATAACGTATCTTCATGATAACAACATCATTCACACATCAGTTAACATAAATTAATAAGACAAGTTCTTATTTAACTTTGTTAACAACAATGGGAATTCACGGCGTGGTAGAGGTAAATCAGATGCATTGTGATCTGATTACGTGAGGATCACAATGGATTCCTTTTAGGCACTATGCGTTGAATTTGAGAACATATCACAAGTGGTTAATTAATACTTTTAATGTTTAAAAGTGATCAACAATTAACCCCACAAGCTATAGAATAATACAAGGAACAGATTCAGGAAATCTAATATCCATCATACCCAGAATGGTTATCAACACTTCGGTTTGATGATTGAACCTCTATCGTTATATTATTCTATACAAGATACAACAGGTGATCAACAAATGAGAGGAATAAATGGAAATGGAGATGGATATCAATGGTTGTATTGCAAGAAGTGTGGAGTTCTAGTAGTCATGTGGTGGGATGTTGGCTAGGGCTTAGTTCCCTTACATATGCCCTATATATAAGCATAACTACTAGAATGATATATTACTTGTGAACGTAACTATTGAGAAGCCGTTGGGAGAACGGGTGAATCAAACAACATACAAGTAACAGGAATAACATTGTGATTGTGCATGTGAATGAATCAAGGTTTTCAATTAACATACTTATGAACTCACCAACCTAGTGTTGACTTTGTTTAAATGCATGTTTTCTCAGGTGACGAACATGTGTAGTTACTGATATGCAAGAACTAAGCTAGTGGACTTTTAGAAGACCTAGCTTCATTTTGCGTTGCATACTTTTGGATATATTTACTTGATTAAATTATGAACGATACATTGTAATTTAATCTTTTAATTCTATATAATTGTTGTGTTAGCATTTCTGATTTATTTATCATGTGCTATGTAAACAATCTGATCATTTCGATTATCACAACAATATCGCGCCCCGAGAACCTTCCGCCCGCCGGGAAAGCCGATCCGTTCCCGTCAGCTCGAGGTGTGACAATAATTACGTGTTTACCCATAATCATATACATTTTGGTCATTTTTACTTATTTACTGATGTTTACTCTTAATTATTGTCACACCCCGAACCGGCGGGACGGATCGACTTCCCCGCCGGGCGGAAGAATATCGTGGCGCGATATCGTGAGTGATAATCGTGATGATCAGATTGTTTACATAGCATCAACATAGAGAATAACTGAAGCACAATATAACATAAACTAGAGTTTACAAAGTTAAGTTACAATTGTCAACAAAATATGTGCTTCTAAAAAACTACTAGGTCCTCTATCTGGCATTCTAGCATGCAAACCTGAGCCTTAGCTTAATCCTCTGCATCACCTCAAAAAACATGTGAGAAAACAAAGTCAACACAATGGTTGGTGAGTTTATATAGTTTTAGTATTTTGAAAAATAGTTTTGCAACCTCTTCGGTAAAACAAATGCAAAATCCACAACAGGAGGTGCACAATTTTTGGGGGAACGATTAGTTTCTTGGTAGTGTAAAAAGAAAAAATCTGTTGCTACTTCTACTTGTGAGGCTGAGTATGTAGCTGCTGCCAGTTGTTGTTCACAAGTTTTGTGGATACAACAACAGATGAGAGATTATGGTTTGAACTTTCTGACAACCCCAATTCATGTTGATAACGAGGCTGCTATTGCTATCACAAAGAATCATGTGTATCATTCATGATCTAAACACATTGATATTAGGTTTCATTTCATACGAGATTGCTATGAAAAGAAACTTATTGATTTGGTGAAGAGACATACAAATGAGCAACGAGCAGACCTTCTCACCAAGGCTTTTGATAAAAATAGTTTTGATTATTTACTCAAATTAAATGGCATAAGGGTCATGGGTGAGGTAATTCCAAATCAACTTCCTTCATAATCAATTTTTATTGAATTAACATCAGATATTTTAATTGTTTTGTTGTTTTGTGTTTTAGTTTTTAGGGGGAGAAAATTTTGAAAAACTCAAAAACATTTGAAAAATCAAAATGTCACACCCCTGCGCCGCGTGCGGAATCCACGGCGCGGTGACGTATGAACAGTTGAATCATGCACAAGTATTGAATAAGAACAACCACAATGGATTACTAAGTTGCATAATGTTTAGACAATTGTTGAGTTACAGACAATCTATCTACCAAAAGAAAGACATCTTCAGACCCAAAATATAGTTACAAAATAAGACTTCAAACAAGACAAGTAAACAATTAGGATTTAGTGTGTTTCTAATCCATCCTAGCATGTTTCTTCATCTTGTTCTATCTTAGTATGGTCTCCTTAGTTGTCTCTGAGAATGTCTTAAACCTGATTACCTGAAACACGTGAAAAGTAACTGTCAACTACAGATGTAGTTGGTGAGAACAATAGGTTTAAACATTTGTAAACATGAGTATATGATATAAGGCATAGGTAAGTTAAAGCATCATAAGATTCACACGGATGAGCTGCAACCCAAACTAACATCAAGTAAGAAAAATGAGTGTAAACAGTCCAATCACTGTTCACACGAAAGCCAACATATAATATCAAGTCCCAAAACACGTTTGGAGTTAGATAATACATCAGCAGTTTTTGATAACCATATGACACCAGACCTGCAGTTGGCTTTTAAAAACAAATTTAAAAGCCAACTCCATCCTGGATAAGAAAACAATGACACCAGACCTACAGTTAGCTTTTAAAACAAATTAAAAAGCTAACTCCATCCTGGATAAGAAACAATGTGTCCGCTTTCCCTTGTTGTGATCACCCAGTACTAACGCTAATGAATGTGATACTTGATGTTTTTACAAGTTTGTTTACAACAATAGACACCATGTTCTGAATCTTACTTTAACCGGATGTGTTAATGCCTTATTTGATAACATGAATTGAAAATCCTGGATTTAATTCCACGAATTATATCCTTTGTTTTGAATACCATGAAATGAACCACTTGATTTGAATACCATAATGTGAACAACTTGATTTGAATACCATGTTTTGAACAACTTGATTTGAATACCATGTTTTGAACCACTGGATTTGAATACCATGTTGTGAACCACTTGATTTGAATACCATGAAATAGTGACCTTGTGTAACAACAAGGTTTATAACAAAAGAGTTTTATAAAATCATTTATTTAAAAGCGTTTATCCATCATAAGAACATTTGAGTAAATCTGTTATAACACATTTCAAAGAGTCTTTATAAAATCCTTTTTAGTAAAAAGATTCCCACAGTTAATAAGTCCTTAAAACGGTTGACGATTTCTTTAAACAATTGATGAATCCCTTGGATTCGCAAGATGAACCTGTAACGTTTATGAAATACACATAACTTGTGTAATGAAACAAGATTGAAATAGCGGTTTTGATCACGTGTTCCACCCCAAAACAGTTATAAAACGGTAAAAGAGGGGCTAAAGTTCTCACCTGTCTGCAGTAGACTCTGAACTAAACAGTTAGCAAGTAGCAAACAGGACTTCTAATTGTTTCCTATAACATTGTAATCATACATAAGATATAGGATTTATAATTGTATAACTTTGATTCATTGATTGACTTGCGTTCTCATGATTTGATTGTTGTGAAAACTTGAATGTTATGATTTGAATCTCTTGATTGATCATGGGTCCAAGAAACGAATGTGAAATGATCCTTGTGCATAAATCTTATGCATAAAATGATATTTGTTTGCGAATTTGATAACCATAGATTAACATGACTTATGAAAAGATGTTCCAATTGTTTTAAGTCTTGTGATTGTGACTTGATCTTGTAATTAGGATAAGTTGCAACTTAAACCAATTATGACCAATTTCACATGTACTTAGAGTTTGTGGGCCACAATATGGGCCTTAAGCCCCTAAAACTATGATGGGCTTAAGTATAGGTCCATGGGCCTCTTAGGTTAACCATTGTCCAATTTGAATATTAAGTTGGGCCAAGTGAATGTGATGTTGGCCCAACAACATTGATATAGGCCTTATAACACGCCAAAGACAATATCTAGCCAATTAAGATCATAGTGACCGAATGACTTGGATTGGGCCTAAGGATTTAAATTGGCCAAACCATACGAATGTAATCTACATAACGTTTCACGGTGTTTTTGATTTAATTGAAGGCTTAATGGATCAACCTACTCCCTTGGGTTTACCTCACACCTATGGGCCTTATACTATTACAATTGGGCCGAATAAGTTGGAGTTGGGCCAAGGAAATGTGAGCTGCCAACTCTGGGCAGCGAACCCTCTTGGGTTTCAGCCTAGGGTTCGCCCCTTTACCAAAGGGTTCGGTCATGATGAGAGGTTCAATGGTTCGGCCTAGTATCCAGCATGGTTCGGCTAAGGTGGCTAAGTTCCAAGGTTCGGTGACAACCAGAGAACCATGCAGGGTTCGTTATGGTTTGTAGAAACTCCAATGGTTCGCTGGGGTTCGGCCTTGGTCAGATGGGTTCGTGGCATGCATGGGGTTCGCTCATGCATGAAGGTTCGACGGTCTCTCGATGGTTCGTGCATGACAACTAAGGTTCGTGGGAAGCATGAAGGCTCGGCACAGACTCATGAGGGTCTTCTGGGTTCGGCTAATCGGGCAACGAACCATGTGAGTTCGTTAGGGTTCGCCTCTCACAAATAGTTCGGCCAAAGGTCCTGACAGGTTCGTTCCTTGGCTGTGTTGGCTGAACCCATCGCGAACCTGTTACCATCATCATCACCATCGTCGAACACTTGCATCCAGACCTTGATCTAAGCTAAACAAGCATCAGAATATGTTTCTATAGTCTCGAACATGGTTGTGGGTGGCTAGATCCGGCTAAGGGTCGGTTTAAACAAAAACACCCAAGAAAACCCTATTTCCGAAACTTCAAGCCTCATTACCTCGCGATTTGCTGGCTGAATCTGCAATAATCTTGTACTTTCTGGTAGAGAATGTTGAGGGCTTCGCGTGGACACCAAAAACACCAAAATCCGTTGAGTAACGAAGAAGATACGAACGTTTAAAGTTGGGATTTTTAGAGAGAGGGTAGGTTCGCGAGTTTTAGAGAGAGAAAGGGTTGTTGGCTGAATAAATGAGCATTTAAGCCTTGTTCAAGGCTTTTATAGCCCGTGTGGTATTCGGGTCCGTTTCGGTCGCTCGGTTCGCGTTTCCGGAACGTAACGCGTATTTTACGCGGTTTTAAAATAAAAGAGTTGTTAAACTCATTAAAATGATGAGTTTCAAAATTGTAAAAATATAAAATAATTAATATAATTATTTTTACTCTTCGTGTGTTGACAGATCGTTAAACATTCACAATTACGTGTATACCCGCAATCGCGCACGTTTTTCGATTGTATTAAAAATTTAAAGTCGTTTAATCGTAATTATAAGTTCAACATTCGTATTATTATGGATCGTCACCCATAACTATACTCAGTCTCGCTTACGTATTACGATTCTTGTTGAATTAATTGTCATAATATTCGTCTTAACACTACGCACCAACACTATCCTGTTACACCGAACGCAGTATATGTATAGGGCTCACTCTCGCTGCCCACCACTGTTTCGATATAACACAATACTGTTCTTGCCTAGTGAACTCGACTGTAAATAAATAATACATACTTGTTAAATGATAAAGATTCTAACACACAAGCACATAATGACACATGATTCACATTGACTGACTGAACATGGATACACACTGTTCTAACACTGTTCACTACTACATGACTAAATGTACAAATGTTACACAAAAACATAAAAACATTTAAAAAAACTAAAATTCTGAGAAATTGATTCGACCTAATGAGAAATGATAGTACATTGTAGCAATTGGATGCACATTGTAGCAAAAACATAAAAACATTTCCAATTACTTAGTATGATATGTTGGTAGGTATATAACTTAGTTAAGATAACATTTGACAAAATTTTGATTAAGCTTTATGAGAAACAAATGCTTAGAATATAGTGCTTAGCTTTGTCCTGAATGAATGGTGATTAATTTTCCAAAATGTTTCTTGAACAAAATATAAGTTACTAGTTTTGATCATGTGTTTATTTTCAAAACAAATTCTAAATTTCTTTTTTCTTTTATTTTAGTTTAAAGCAGAAACATTCTTTGCGTATACTTACGTATCGACCTGATTGTTGAATTTTTAAACAATTCAAATTTGTTTTCTTGGTTTGATTAAGATTCGGACAATCTCTGCGTATATGAAAATATCGATCTGATTGTTAAAAGCTTAAGATTAAATTATTGCTGCGTTCATTCTCTGGATCATCTGAGAATACGAAAGTGTCAACCTTGATTCCAAGATTTTGAGCAACTTCAATTTGTTTTATATTTAGTTAGTTTAAAAGAAATTCTATTTTGTTTTTATATGATCAAGCTAGTTAAAATTGAAGTAATTTGTTTCAATAATATTTTTGCTTGTTTAGTTTTTCACAAAACGGGGATGTGTTCAAGTAATGAAGATTATAAGGTATTTCATAATTTTGTTTTCAATTGATATCTTAACTAAGTAATTAAACATAAAGAGGATTTATATACTGACAATCATCTTTGAATTGTAATTTGTTGATAAGTATATTCATTAAGTCAATCAGGTGTGTTGATAATTGTAATACAATATGATCTCATGTCTGGATCTTTCTCAAACAAAAATATGTGATTGTTTTGTTAGTTTATCTTTAATAGTTATATTTATTAAATTTGTAGTGTGTTTGATCTAAAAATTTGAAAAATACAAAAAGATTTTTGATTTTATCTGATGCTAAATCAATAAGTTTTGATTATTTGTTTTTACTTTGAAACATTAAAACATTGGTTTTGTTTGAAATTTTAAATAAAATTCAATTTTAAAAGGTTTTCTTGGAGGTTCGTTTGAATGGTTTGTGAGTAGGTTCGTTGAACAGGTTCGGTGAATAGGTTTTGAACAGGTTCGTTCAAAAGGTTTTGAACAGGTTTGTTTAAGAGGTTTTGAACAGGTTCGCATGAAAGGTTTGTTGATAGGTTCGGTCAATAGGTGGTCAAAGGTTTGTTCAAAAGGTTCTAATAAATAAAGGTTCGTGTTTGAGACGTTCGTCACTTTTATCAGAACCTTTCACGAACCTGTAAAACTTGGACTTAAATTATTTCGATTTTGGATCTTAGAAACTGTTTGCCATATATCATAAGCTTCGGATTCGGATTGTGATCATAAATATGTAAAAAGATTGAAGGTTGACCGGCTAAATTAGGAGATATGTTGATTTTAGATCGGATTTAGTCAAACCTTTTGTTTTGGATAAAAACCTGTTTAAATCTAAATTCTTGAAAAATCGTTTTCATTAATGTTGTTCATTTTTGAATGGTGAATCTTTGGATATAGATTTTTTAGTTTGATTAATAGATTTGAAAATTTGATTTTGAAATGGATTAGGTTCTTGACATGGTATCAGGTTCGCTGGAATTTCTATGGTTCGTTTAACTTTATAGGTTCGGGCCTAACCTCTGTATTTCATTGAACCGAACCTTTGTTGGTCAAGGTTCATTTGACCAGAAGGTTTGTGTGATGTCAAGGTTCGGTCATTAAAAGGTTCGTTAGATTTATCAGGTTTGTCTGACAAATAGGTTCATCTAAGCTTAGGTTCGGCACAGGGAGGGTTCGCTAGTTTCGACACTTAGAATTTTTCTAATTTTGTTTTTTCTGATTGTAGAAATGGCGAATCTTACATTCGGGGATAAACATAATCTCTGTGCATATCTGGATCCTACAACGAAGAATGGCAAAGATTTTAGACCGATGATTGAGGTTTTGAGAAGATCAAGGGTTTATCATGCATATCCAACTCCAGTCAGATTTATAGATCTCATATTCAAAGTTTTTGGGATTCAGCAAGGTTAATTACTGTTGATGAAGATTATGTTATTGAGGCGAATGTGATTGGTCAAGCCATTCGAGTTACTGAAGCTGATATAAGAAGGGTTCTACAATTTGGAGGAGAACCTGCAACAATGACTCTCATTCCTGAAAGGTGTATTAAGGGATGTTTCTTAAGGATCCGATACTTTGGAGTATACAGCGAGTATTCAATCAAGAAGGGAAAGCTTCCTCTGCAATACAAGTTTCTGGCTCATGTATTGTTACATTGCCTTAGTACGAGGAAAGGCACATTTAATGAGCTTAGAGATTTAATGAGATCTGCAATGGTAGCTTTGATATTGAACAAACCGCTCAATTTCTCAGCAATGATCTTTAGATACATGTCTGACAATATCACCAAAGCCAATGATAGGTTTTATATGTATCCAAGGTTTATCCAGATGCTGATAGATGAAAGATTTCCTGAGCAAAACTTCCCTAGGGTTGCTGCTGATCTTCTTAAGTTGAAGCATATGACTGACTCTAGTCTTGGTCAAGTCAAAATTTATCAGAAGAGCGATTCTACACGTAACCCCTCATAGTTCTCAGCAACTTGGTTATGAAATCCATGGAAATTTGCTCCCATTTCCATTGAGGGATTTTCGGCTGCTGAAGAAGTCTCGAATGCTTCTGATGTTCTGCCTTGACTTTTGAACACGTTAGACATTTCCCAACATACAATGTTATGTCTTTCTTCATTCCAGGCCACCAGTAAGATGTTTTTAAGTCCAGATACATCTTATCGGCTCCAGGATGAACTGAATAGCGCAACTTATGTGCCTCATCATAGATGAGCTCGCACAATACTTCTGACTTTGGAATCCACATATGGCTGTTGAAGTATAAAACCCCGTCGGATCGAGGTTCTAGTTTACCCTCAACTCCGCAGTCTAGCTCTGCCTTCAGTTGATTGTCGATCACCCCTTGTTGCTGTGCAATACGAATCAGGTCTTTCAAGTTTGGCTGTGTGTTGATCTCCATGGCTCTTACACGAATTGGTTTGACTGGTTCCTTACGACTAAGAGCATCCGCCACAACGTTGGCTTTAACCGGGTGGTAACGAATCTCACAGGCGTAATAAGGTAGAAGCTCAACCCAACGCCGTTGTCTCATGTTGAGTTCTTTCTGATTGAGAATGTGTTGCTGGCTCTTGTGGTCTGTATAGATGACACATTTAGCACCATAAAGGTATTGTCTCCAAATCTTCAGTGCAAAGACCACAGCCCCTAACTCAAGGTCATGAGTAGTATAATTCTTCTAGTGAACCTTAAGCTGTCTTGAAGCATATGCAATCACCTTGTCTTGTTGCATAAGTACACAACCAAGACCAAGGTTTGAAGCATCGCCGTAGACAATGAAATCGTCACTACCCTCTAGAAGTCTAAGGATAGGGGAGTTGCATAACTTTTGTTTAAGAAGTTGAAATGCATCTTCTTGTTTCTGCCCCCATATAAACGCTTGATTTTTCGGAGTCAGAGTGGTAAGTGGCAAGGCGATCTTTGAAAAATTCACAATGAATCTTCGATAATAACTTGCCAGACCCAGAAACGAACGAATCTCTGTTGTAGTAGATTGGGTAGTCCAGTTCTTAATCGCCTCAATCTTCGCTGGATCTACATGTATCCCATCCCTGTTGATAACGTGACCTAAGAAATGAACTTCCTTTAGCCAAAATTCGCATTTAGAGAATTTGGCGTACAGCTGTTCAGTTCTTAGCATTTCTAAGACGTTCCTCAAATGATCCCCAGGTTCTAGCTCCGTCTTGGAATAAATCAGTATGTCATCCATGAAGACGATAACAAACTTATCTAAGTACGGCCTGCAGGCTCAATTCATCAAGTCCATGAACACTGCCGGTGCGTTGGTCAGTCCGAATGGCATAACAACGAACTTGTAGTGTCCATATCGAGTCCTAAACGCAGTCTTTGGTATATCCTCATAATTTACCCGCAACTGATGATACTCGGACCTTAAGTAGATCATAGAGAAGCAAGTTGCCCCCTGTAATTGGTCAAATAGATCATCGATCCTAGGTAGAGGATATCTATTTTTGATTGTCAACTTGTTTAGCTCACGGTGGTTGATGCACATACAAAATGAACCATCTTTCTTCTTGACAAAGAGAACCAGAGCTCCCCATGGAGAGAAACTCGGTCTAATGAACCCTTTGTCTAGAAGTTCCTGAAGCTAACTAGACAGTTCTTGCATCTCAGACGGTGCTAATCCATATGGTGACTTCGCCACTGGGTTCGCTCCAGGGACGAGATCGATTCTAAAATCCACTTGTCGGACTGGTGGTAGTCCAGGCAAGTCTTCTGGAAACACTTCCGGATAATCTCTATTGATCGGAACGTCTTCAACTGTTTGCTTTTCAGGTTTCTTCTCTACCACGTGTGCCAGAAAGGTGTGGTATTTCTTCCTCAAATACTTCTTGGCCTTAATGCAGGATACAATCTTCAGCTCACGACATAGTTTTTCCCCAATGACATTAAACGTTTCGTCGGATGGTTGGGGAATTTGAATAAGTTTCTCAGAGCATACAATTTCGGCATGCTTTTTGGACAGCCAATCCATCCCACTACGACCTCGAAGCTTCCTAGTGTCATAGGAATAAGATCGATGATGAAAGGATGATCGTTTAATCTTAATTCACAAGAAAGAATTATTGAGTTCACCAGTATGGTCTTACCATCAGCTACTTCTACAGTGTATGAAGCAGAAAGTATAGATGGTTATATATTAAACAATGAAGTAGTAGTGGTAGAGACAAAACTTTTATCTGCGCCGGTATCAAATATGATGGAATCATAATGACCATTGATGAGAAATGTACCTGTGAAGACTCCCGGCTCTTCACGTGCTTCGGTATCTCTAATAACGAAAGCATGAGCAGTGGTAGTAGCAGCTGTGTTGTTGAGACGTGGACACCGGTTTCTAAAGTATCCCTCTGCTCTACAGTTATAACAGGCTTTTCCACCTGTAATAGTAGGAACAGTGGTAGTAGTAGCAGTAGCAAGATGAGTGGCTTGGCACGTTGCTGCCATGTGTTCAAATCTTCCACGCTTGAGACATTTTCTGCATAGAATAGTGGGTATGTGATGGTATTGGCACTCTGTGCAGAGTGGGTACAGTCAGTGTATGGCTTTCTGGCCGTAGCAGGTTGTGGAACAGCAGTAATGGGGGTGGCTTGAGTAGGTACAGCTACAGTCATGACTGCAAAATTCTTGATTGTCTTCTGCTTCTTTTTCTTGTGTTGTTGTTGCTCGGGTTTCTTGCCTTCATCAATATTTGCCCTCTTATAACCTTTTTGAGTGAGTACGCCAACTTTGACATATGCTTCAATAAGAGTAGCACTAAGATGAATTATCGTCTCCAAAGTAGTGGGATTACTTCCCATAACATTTCACCTCATGACTAGGGGCAGTCCTTCAATGTATTTCTCTATCTTCCAGGACAGAGGACTAACCATATGTGGAACCAAAATGGAAAAGAGCTGTGTGCCTTGCATTTTCATCGCTATCCTAGGCCAAACTCCACATTTCGGCCCCAGGTTCTTCAGCTCATGACGTGGATAGAACTGCTCCACAAGTAGTTTCTTGAAATTTTTCCATGGTAAGGCCAAAGAAACCTCCCGTCCTCTGGTGTTCTACTCAGAATTCCACCAAGTGAGAGCGCCCTTGTGAAAAACGCTTGAAGCCGTCTTGACCTTTAGGTTTTCTGGACATCCGGTGAAGTCTAGGATATACTCAATGCTTTCAAGCCATTGCAGTAGGCCGGTAGCTCCCTTAGTACTAGCGTACTTAGGAACCTTAGAATCATTGAACTACTTGAAAGTGAAAGTAGCAGTTTCGGTGTTGTTGGTTTTTGAGTTGTTTGCTGAGTCACTGTTACTTCCACGAAGGTTCTGGGTAATATCAGTGACCATGCCCGGAATAACCTCTTTCATATGTACGGCGATAATTCGGGCAATTTTGTTGATCTCATCATCGTTGCCACTTGTTGAACCCTTGCCATTAGTGTTACGTCGAGGAGGCATTCTACGAAGAGAAAGTCAAAAGCTGGTCAGAAATGATAAATTTTACAATTGAATTTATAAAATAAAATTAGTAATATATCCATGCTACCAATATTATCATTCAATTGTAATATGAGCAAGTACACATAAAAGGTAGTTAACATATAACAGTTAACCGGTTTGTATACTTCTTAGATGATAATGTACAATGTTTCATAAGATTACCCCACCAAACCTACACACTGACACTTCCCCAGTATACCGAAGATAGCTTATATATAGGGCATACGTAAGGTCAAGCAAACTGTCAGCCCAGCCGCTAGCCCACCATCGCTTCGATATACCACGATTGTGCCCTTGCTAGCATTTGGCAACACAATTGTATTGATTCACACAATGATTGTATCTCAGATGATTGTATTTCACACGGTTATGATTGTGTAAACCGTGGTTCTTAATATACTTGCAATCAAGACCTTAGGTTTTAGTACAAGTGTCCTTGGTTAATTATCCTAGGTTCCCAATACTTACAGTATTGAGCATAATGATCTCCTGGCGTGAACTTCAACTAAAGAATACTGTTACACAGTTTCTAAATTATGAAGCCTAATGATAATGAATACATGATGATGATAACATGATAGGAATTTCAGATCAAAGATACTAAGAATACATATCCTTGCCTCTGAAATCCTTTGATGAGTATGTATTTAGAAATTTAGTTCGAAATCTAAAATTATAGAACTCCGATCCAAATTCCTTGACTCGATATCTAATCATATAAAATTATCCATGCCAAGCTTAGTGTAGACTTAATGCTTACTTAAGTTTACTTAGATCCTAGGTATCCTCAAGCTTATAACACTTAGTCCTATGGGGTAGCTTAGGTTATAGTCTAGGTCGTTAATTATTGAGTTTTTCCTAGTTCTCTCTGATACCATCCTGTCACACCCCCTGCGCCGCGTGCGGAATCCACGGCGCGGTGATGATCAATGGTTGAATCATGCACAAGTATTGAAAGAAGAACAACCACAATGCATTATTAAGTTTCATAATGTTAGTCATTTGTTAAGTTACAAGCATTTTAACTATATTCCATAAGAAAGAAAACTACAGACCAAAAAATAATGTTTACAAAATAAGACATAGACAAGACAATTAAACAATCAGGATTTAAGTGAGCTTCTAATCCATCCTAGCTTGTTTCTTCATCTTGTTCTATCTTAACTATGGTCTCCTTAATTGTCCTTGTGAAGCTCTAAACCTGATTACCTGAAACACGTGAAAAGTAACGGTCAACTACAAAAGTAGTTGGTGAGAACAATAGGTTTAACATTTGTAAATATGAATTTGCATTGTAAAACATCTGTATAAAACAGTGAATAAAAATAACATGGATAGTTGCCACCTGTAACAACCGGTTTTCAATAATGAAACGTATTTGAAATAATCGGTAACTGAACGATTGTGAATGTTGTAATTTGAAAATATGTGAGAATTACGTCATCAATGGCAAGAGCACATGTGATCGTTCTAGAAATCCATGTTGATTTGATAATCGTAATTATTATAGGTTGATAGTATGTGAAAAATGGTGAACGTGGGCGAAAAGCGTGCGCGAAACGGAGTTACGGATTGTCCGGAATCGCGAAAACAAGATAAGATCAAAATTGCTGAAATCTGATGTGGGGCGGTACGCCCCGGGCCAACCCTCGGGCTGGGGCGATGCGCCTAGCGTCCTATGTCGGCAAAAATTTGTTAAATCGATCAGATTGCATCTAGAAGGCATTTTTCCTTCTTCTTTCGACCTTGCTTCACTTCCAGACGCACATAAACACATTTTTAGCATCTAAACTCTATTTCAAAGGTTTCTAAAAATTCAGATCATCCCAGAGATCGTATCTACAAGCCTAGATCGCTGTTCTACCCGCATAAATCCGTCAGATTGGGTAACGATTCGTTTTATCCTACTAGTTTAATATTTTGTGAATTAAATCTAGTTTTGATTGTAATACTATGATTATGGGTATTGATTATTGCCTAGTTGATAACTAGGGATTGTTAGAAACGAAGAATTTGATATTTGGTTGCTGAAATCTTCGTTTTGAAACCGAGATAATGTTCGGTTGTTATGAAACCCATATCATGGTGTGATAACTAGTAGGAATGGGTTGAATATGATTTTAAATAAATTATGGATTATAATCCATAGATTAAATGATGATTTTGATGAATTGATGTTAAAATTATTAACAAGTTATGATCTTAAATAAAAATTAAATAATAAAAGTGCTTAAAGATCGTAACTAATATAATGAACATCAATTATTTGATAAATTGCCTGGGGAGGCATGAAATATGATTAATTGTGATAATTGACTAAAACTTGCTAAATGCAGTAAGATAAAGTCAATTATGTGATAAGTTGACTTTGAGAAAGTCAAACCAGTCAAGTGCGTTGAACTTGATTGTATGTGATATATGTATTGAAACTAGTTGTATATATGTGAATACAACTAGGTATTGGTGGTGAAAGTCAAAGGACAATTCACAGAAGTGGAAAAGAGGTTGTAGGAAGTGAACAACCGTATGAACCAGGTAAGTTACCCAACTTACTGTAACATTACATATAGGTAGTAGAAAGAGTCTACTTGATTGTGATGTATATATATTGGTTGATTTGAATGAATGGGCATAACTAGATTGGAACTAATTGAGTTAATAGACTCTAATGTATATATGTTAAGTTCCAATGTGTTTATGTCACGATTGAATTGATTATGCAACATAGATTGCATAAGAATAGCCGGATGAGCCGGTGTTTGAGTATGATATCACAAATGTGTGAATAGTCAGAGGTGCTGACAAATAGCTATGGTGGAAGCACAGGAATGTGAACACCATAGTATTATATTGGTTAAACTATTGTGATTAATAGTTGATGATTGGTAATATGATATTATTACATTGTGAGAGCCAATTCGGATAGAATTGACTCAGTTGAATGCTTATGGTGAAAAATGTATTTTACATTTTGTTGTTATGACTCCACATTGGTGGATAGCCAGAGGTGCTGGCAATTGTCTAGATGGAAGTACCGGTGGGTGAACATCTTAGACTTGATATATTTGACTCCACATTGGTGGATAGCCAGAGGTGCTGGCAATTGTCTAGATGGAAGTACCAGTGGGTGAACATCTTAGACTTGATATATTTGACTCCACATTGGTGGATAGCCAGAGGTGCTGGCAATTGTCTAGATGGAAGTACCGGTGGGTGAACATCTTAGACTTGATATATTTGACTCCACATTGGTGGATAGCCAGAGGTGCTGGCAATTGTCTAGATGGAAGTACCGGTGGGTGAACATCTTAGACTTGATATATTTGACTCCACATTGGTGGATAGCTAGAGGTGCTAGCAATTGTCTTAGATGGAAGGACCGGTGGGTGAACATCTTAAGACTTAATATATATATATGATACCACAAATGTGTGGATAACCGGTTAATCCGGAAATTAAATTATTGAAACCACAGATGTGTGGGTAATTGGTTAAGCCAATAAAATATATATATATTTGGTGTTTTAAATTTAGCCAGAGGTGCTGGTGGTAGAGTTGAATTAGATAATATATTCATATTTTGAAAATGTCCCACTAAGGGAAATAAATGCACCATATGTGTTGGGTGCAAGTTGATGTTTGAATATGATATATTATTATCTAAACATGATTAACATCCATATGATATGTATGTGGATGGGTTTAAATAAGTTTTTGGGAATTTTGGGAGGGGTTACTTATTTAGTTCGTATGAACTAATGGTGACTTATATGTGATGTTACAGGTCAAAGATAGATATGCATCGGGCGATCTGATCGAGCATGTTATGAAGCAGAACCAAATGTTATGTAAAATTCTCTGATGGTATTAAACTTAAACACACTAGTTTTATTAATCATAAATGTAAAGGATTTGAAATTGAGTGTGTTTAACTTATGAAATGTTATTTTTACGCTTCCGAACAAAATTTTTGAGAAAGTTTAATCTGGGACCTAAAATGGGACACGTGTAATCGTGTGGAAAGTCTGGGTGTTACAGAGTTGGTATCAGAGCAATGGTTTGAGTGAATCAAGTGTGTCTTGATCTCAAACTCTTGTGCTCTTGATATGAAAACATAACGTTTGATTCGAAGACCCGATCATGATGCCGAATGTATGAGGTCAGCATATCTATGTCATGTATTATAATTGTTAAATGTAATGTGAATCATTACATGTTAAGTGTGATTATGTGATTGTTTGAAACCGAAATCAATGTCTTGAGTATGAAATGAAGGAAGTAAGGAATTGGGCATATAATGAGTGGACTAGTATGTCTGGCCAACTTACTAGTGCAAACATAATATGAACAAGTTCTTATGGGTATCATTTTATACTTAGGCTATTGAAATTAGGTAAGGTGTTATGAGCTTAATGTATCTATTACCGGTGTGTAATAATGTTACCAATTCAAGAGAAATGAATTGGAAGATTAATGTGAAAAGACCTACATGAGTGTAGGCAATAATACTTGATGTGCTGGGGAAATTAATTCATTTGAATATGGAAAATGTCTTGGTATGTATACAAGAATTAAAAATGTATTATTTGACCCGTGTAGGGTAAAATAGGGAAAAATACACGTAATTGTGTTTATGTGTTTATACATGTTTAAGTTTGAAATGTAATGATTTAAACATGTGAATAATTCATATAATGTGCATATAATCTATATGCGGGATATATAGAGTTATAAGTATACAATTTGTATACGTATGGTGAATGTTATGATATGATTTCATAAATTGTGATAGTGTCATTACATGTTGATAGTAATTGACACATTGAAATGGAAACTATTTATAATAGTGTTAAAGCAAAATTAAGACCATAACGTATGGCATTTTGTGTATATTTAACATGTAAGACCACTGGTGGGTGGCATTGGGTTTAACATGTAAGACCACTGGTGGGTGGCATTGGGTTTAACATGTAAGACCACTGGTGGGTGGCATTGGGTTTAACATGTAAGACCACTGGTGGGTGGCATTGGGTTTAACATGTAAGACCACTGGTGGGTGGCATTGGGTTTAACATGTAAGACCATTGGTGACTGGCATTGGGTTTATCATATAAGACCACTTGTGAGTGGCGTTGATTTTTTTTTTAAGACTACTTGTGAGTGGCCTTGTGTTAGATGTGTAAAACCATCTTGGAATGACATTGAGTTGTCATGTAATTTCTCCTTAGTGAGACATTGGGGAAAAATCCACATGCGTGTGGATTGGTCAATATGTGAGTATGTGTCGAACGATGTTGACTTTTACAAAGTCAAAGTTATGGTTAATGTGAATAGGTGAGTTACATACTCACTAATATGCAACCATAAGACATATTAGTGCTTATGTGTTATGTGATTATGTTTGTTGTTACTACTTGTAATTGACTTGTAGTAATTGTAATAAATGGAATGGTAAATTGACCATATGTGTCATGAAATGTTGTAAATATGAAACCACATGGTGGTGGTATTTAACTACTTGACAAATGTCTTGTAGTATTGGATGAATGTTATGTGCTAATTGCATAAGTTGAAAAGTGTTATTAAGTGATAAATTATAGTTGACACTATAAGTTGATGATAATCCACATTGTGTGGAATTATATGAATATGAAACCACATGGGGTGGTATTCGGATTGTTGAAATTGATTAATGTTATGATAAATTGCATAACTAATGAACACGTCGTTATATGTTTAAAATAAATGACACAGATAATGGGTGACGTTTCACATTCATGTGAAACTAATGTAAGACCACTGGTGCGTGGCATTAATATTTGTCATGTAAGTCCATAATGAAATGGCGTTGGTGTTTGTCATGTAAGTCCACATTTTGTGGCATTGGGGGTAAACCATGTACATGTACATGATAGTAAGTCACCTGTTACCATTGAGTTGTTTAAACTTGTGATGACGAATCACAAGTGTTGTGATCATGCGTGTAAAACTCAATTGATGATCAATATATATGTAAACACAAGTGAATGTGTTCAAATGGTGTGTGAATTACCCATTTGATTGACTTGTAGTTGTAGAATTGGGTGAGTCCACACTACAAATAATTGTGCATTTAGCATATATTAATGATAATGATTGAGTTGATTTACAAGAGTGTAAACAACCATCATACTATGAATGTTATGATCTACAAAAGTGTAGACATTAAATTGGCAAGGTGCATGCTTAGATTCACAAGGTGTGAACAAAAGATGATCTACAAAAGTGTAGACATCCAATTTCAAGAGTCAAATGGTTTGAGTTTGACTTTTGGGAAATATGATGCACAATTGGAGTTTTGTGTGCACATATGTGTTGTGTTAAATGATAATGGTTGAGCATGAATGGTAGATAAGAATGTCTATCTATATAAATGAATGAATAACGTGAATGTTAAGTCATTCGGTTGTGGTTGTGTGTTAAATACGTTATACATGATGCTTGACTTTAAAAAGTCAGAGTTATGCCTATTTGTAAAGAAATAGGATAATTATTGTATGTATAAATTGTATTCATACATATGATGGAATGAATATTTACGTGAATATTCAAAAGAGAGATAAGATGTATGTAGAAATACACTTAAGTGTATGGTTTGGTTTGAATGAAGAAAGTCAAACCAAATAATCAATTGTAGATTGATTATGTGGAATCATGTATAATGATTATGTTTATTTAAGAATAAATGTTCAACTATGCTTGAAATGTATATTAGAGAAGTGGTGTCTCGGCATGGTGTTCCAGTGACGAATAATTTTGAGCGAGACACTTGATTTACTTCTCATTTCTGGAGAAATTTTCAGGAAGAATTAGGATTGTTGATAAGCACAGCGTATCATCCTCAGACTGTTGGTCAAAGTGAAAGGACCATTCAAAAGTTGGAGGATTTGTTACGAGCGTGTATAATTAATTTTGGGGGTAGTTGGGATGATTAATTACCTTTAGCCGAGTTCTCATACAATAACGTTTATCATTCCAGTATTGGAATGCCTCCATATGAAATATTATATGGGAGGAAATGTCGTACTCATGTGTTAAGGAGAAGTTGGGCAATGAGAACTGGCAAATAAAAAGGTAGTTAAAGTAACGAATGAACGAATAGATTAGATTCTAGTTCATTTGAAGGCGGCACAAGACCGTCAGAATTCCTATGTTGATAAGCATAGGATGACTATTGAGTTCCAGGTGGGAGATTTTGTATTGTTAAAGGTCTCTCCTTGGAAAGATATTATAAGTTTTAGAAAGCAAAGGAAGTTAAGCCGCGTTTCATTGGACCATTCAGGATTATAGCTCGAATTGGCGAGGTGTTTTATCGTCTTGAGCTACCGGAGGAATTGAATGGAATACATGACACTTTTCATGTGTCATATATGAGAAAATGTTTGGCGGATAAATCAGCTTATGTGCCACTAGAGGACATGGAAATTGATAACAGGTTGAACAATGTGGAAAGGCCGGTAGTTATATTAGACCGAAATGTCTAACAGTTGAGAAACAAGTCCCTGAACCAGGTGAAGGTTCAATTGAAAAAAATATAGAAGAGAATCTGACACCACGTGGGAGTCAGAAGATGAGAGCAGGAAATTTTATCCTTTCTTTTAAGGTATAAGCGGCTTCAGGGACGAAACCTTCGTAAGGAGGGGAGATTTGTAACAACCGGTTTTCAATAATGAAACGTATTTGAAATAATCGGTAACGGAACGATTGTGATTGTTGTAATTTGAAAATATGTGAGAATTACGTCATCAATGGCAAGAGCACATGTGATCGTTCTAGAAATCCATGTTGATTTGATAATTGTAATTATTATAGGCTGATAGTATGTGAAAAATGGTGAACGTGGGCGAAAACCGTGCGCGAAACGGAGTTACGGATTGTCCGGAATCGCGAAAACAAGATAAGATCAAAATTGCTGGAATCTGATGTGGGGCGGTACGCCCCGGGCCAACCCTCGGGCTGGGGCGATGCGCCTAGCGGCCTATGTCGGCAAAAATTTGTTAAATCGATCAGATTGCATCTAGAAGGCATTTTTCCTTCTTCTTTCGACCTTGCTTCACTTCCAGACGCACATAAACACATTTTTAGCATCTAAACTCTATTTCAAAGGTTTCTAAAAATTCAGATCATCCCAGAGATCGTATCTACAAGCCTAGATCGCTGTTCTACCCGCAGAAATCCGTCAGATTGGGTAACGATTCGTTTTATCCTACTAGTTTAATATTTTGTGAATTAAATCTAGTTTTGATTGTAATACTATGATTATGGGTATTGATTATTGCCTAGTTGATAACTAGGGATTGTTAGAAACGAAGAATTTGATATTTGGTTGCTGAAATCTTCGTTTTGAAGCCGAGATAATGTTCGGTTGTTATGAAACCCATATCATGGTGTGATAACTAGTAGGAATGGGTTGAATATGATTTTAAATAAATTATGGATTATAATCCATAGATTAAATGATGATTTTGATGAATTGATGTTAAAATTATTAACAAGTTATGATCTTAAATAAAAATTAAATAATAAAAGTGCTTAAAGATCGTAACTAATATAATGAACATCAATTATTTGATAAATTGCCTGGGGAGGCATGAAATATGATTAATTGTGATAATTGACTAAAACTTGCTAAATGCAGTAAGATAAAGTCAATTATGTGATAAGTTGACTTTGAGAAAGTCAAACCAGTCAAGTGCGTTGAACTTGATTGTATGTGATATATGTATTGAAACTAGTTGTATATATGTGAATACAACTAGGTATTGGTGGTGAAAGTCAAAGGATAATTCACAGAAGTGGAAAAGAGGTTGTAGGAAGTGAACAACCGTATGAACCAGGTAAGTTACCCAACTTACTGTAACATTACATATAGGTAGTAGAAAGAGTCTACTTGATTGTGATGTATATATATTGGTTGATTTGAATGAATGGGCATAACTAGATTGGAACTAATTGAGTTAATAGACTCTAATGTATATATGTTAAGTTCCAATGTGTTTATGTCACGATTGAATTGATTATGCAACATAGATTGCATAAGAATAGCCGGATGAGCCGGTGTTTGAGTATGATATCACAAATGTGTGAATAGTCAGAGGTGCTGACAAATAGCTATGGTGGAAGCACATGAATGTGAACACCACAGTATTATATTGGTTAAACTATTGTGATTAATAGTTGATGATTGGTAATATGATATTATTACATTGTGAGAGCCAATTCGGATAGAATTGACTCAGTTGAATGCTTATGGTGAAAAATGTATTTTACATTTTGTTGTTATGACTCCACATTGGTGGATAGCCAGAGGTGCTGGCAATTGTCTAGATGGAAGTACCGGTGGGTGAACATCTTAGACTTGATATATTTGACTCCACATTGGTGGATAGCCAGAGGTGCTGGCAATTGTCTAGATGGAAGTACCGGTGGGTGAACATCTTAGACTTGATATATTTGACTCCACATTGGTGGATAGCCAGAGGTGCTGGCAATTGTCTAGATGGAAGTACCAGTGGCTGAACATCTTAGACTTGATATATTTGACTCCACATTGGTGGATAGCCAGAGGTTCTGGCAATTGTCTAGATGGAAGTACCGGTGGGTGAACATCTTAGACTTGATATATTTGACTCCACATTGGTGTCACACCCCGGGCCGGCGGGAACAGATCGTGTTTTCCCGTCGGGCGGAATGTTCCCGGGGTGCGATATCATTGAGTTGATAATCAAATGATCAGATTGTTTACATAGCACATGAGATATAAATGAGAAATGCTAATCATGACATGAAATAGAATTACAAAGTTAAATTACATTGTACATCATAATTTAACTAAGTAAATCTAATCAAAAAGAATCAATGAGTTTATATCTTGATCTGTACAAGATATACAAAAGTGATTCAATGTTCTGTCATATCAAAAGTATGCAATCAAAAGAAAGCTAGGTCTTCTATGAGTCCACTAGCTTATCATTTGCATATAGTATCTACACCTGTTCGTCACCTGAGAAAACATGTAATTTAAACAAAGTCAACACTAGGTTGGTGAGTTCATATGCCCCTTTTACTTTAAATCTTTACTGATTTTAACTCTCGGGGCTGAGAAACATGTTACTTTTATTTATTTAAAAGTTTTACTTAACATGTTAGTTATACTCTGATTAAATGATATTAAATTGCTTATTATCATATATCATTGTATGCATGCTTGTATGATTATGAGATAACAGGGAAACTCATATGATTATGATAAGATAATTTCTTAATTATCAACACATTATAATAACTTAGTTATAAGATTATAACTTATAACACTTAGTTATTTCCACATGATCAGATACTTAATCAATTTACACTTAATTACATAATGAGGCTTTGGGAACACATGGATTCAGTAAATGATGATCATGATAACGTAACTTCATGGGATTCTTATCATTTACAGTAAATGATGATCATGATAACGTAACTTAATGGGATTCTTATCATTTACACCTAATTAACATAATGTAATAAGACAAGTTCTTATTCGACTTTGTTAAGTACACGAGAACAATCCCACACGGATACTTTGGGATCACATGGATTCAGTAAATGATGATCATGATAACGTAACTTCATGGGATTCTTATCATTTACAGTAAATGATGATCATGATAACATAACTTCATGGGATTCTTATCATTTACACATAATTAACATAATTTAATAAGACAAGTTCTTATTCGACTTTGTTAAGTACACGAGAACAATCCCACACGGATACTTTGGGATCACATGGAATTCAGTAAATGATGATCATGATAACGTAACTTCATGGGATTCTTATCATAGGCTGTCACACCCCGGGCCGGCGGGAACGGATCGTGTTTTCCCGTCGGGCGGAATGTTCCCGGGGTGCGATATCATTGAGTTGATAATCAAATGATCAGATTGTTTACATAGCACATGAGATATAAATGAGAAATGCTAATCATGACATGAAATAGAATTACAAAGTTAAATTACATTGTACATCATAATTTAACTAAGTAAATCTAATCAAAAAGAATCAATGAGTTTATATCTTGATCTGTACAAGATATACAAAAGTGATTCAATGTTCTGTCATATCAAAAGTATGCAATCAAAAGAAAGCTAGGTCTTCTATGAGTCCACTAGCTTATCATTTGCATATAGTATCTACACCTGTTCGTCACCTGAGAAAACATGTAATTTAAACAAAGTCAACACTAGGTTGGTGAGTTCATAAGTAAGTAAATTGAAAACCATTGACTTATCATTCACACATTCACAATGATATAATTGTTGCTTGTATACTTGTTTCACCTGTTCCACCCAATGGCCTCTCCTTAGTTATATGTACAAGTAGTATATCACCTAACTAAGTATGCTTATATATAGGGAATCACGAAAGGGTCAAGCCCAGACGCTATCCCACATACTCAACCAAGTTCCACACCACTTGCGATACAACTAAAGATATCCATTTCCCAACTATCTGAATTGTCCGCTGTGTAATCATATGTAGAATAATAATATAGTAAGAGGGGTTTAGTCATCAAACCGAAGTATTGATAACCCTCGTTGAATTAAGGAATTTAGATTATTTAAATCTGATCCTTGTATTATTCTATTACTTGTGAGGTTAACTTTTATGTTACACTTTTAATTTAATTAAAAGTATTAGTTAACTGTTCAACATATGTCTCCAAATGTAGCGTATAGAATCCGAATGGAATCCATTTTAATCCTCACGTAATCAGATTAAAATGCATTCCATTCTCTCCTATCCCGCCATGTGATCCCAAAGTTCCCGTGTGGGATTGTCCTCATGTGATTAACAAAGTCGAATAAGAACTTGTCTTATTTCGTTATGATAATCAGGTGTAAATGATAAGAATCCCATGAAGTTACGTTATCATGATCATCATTTACTGAATTCCATGTGATCCCAAAGTATCCGTGTGGGATTGTTCTCGTGTACTTAACAAAGTCGAATAAGAACTTGTCTTATTAAATTATGTTAATTATGTGTAAATGATAAGAATCCCATGAAGTTACGTTATCATGATCATCATTTACTGAATCCATGTGATCCCAAAGTATCCGTGTGGGATTGTTCTCGTGTACTTAACAAAGTCGAATAAGAACTTGTCTTATTACATTATGTTAATTAGGTATAAATGATAAGAATCCCATGAAGTTACCTTATCATGATCATCATTTACTGTAAATGATAAGAATCCCATGAAGTTACGTTATCATGATCATCATTTACTGAATCCATGTGTTCCCAAAGCCTCATTATGTAATTAAGTGTAAATTGATTAAGTATCTGATCATGTGGAAATAACTAAGTGTTATAAGTTATAATCTTATAACTAAGTTATTATAATGTGTTGATAATTAAGAAATTATCTTATCATAATCATATGAGTTTCCCTGTTATCTCATAATCATACAAGCATGCATACAATGATATATGATAATAAGCAATTTAATATCATTTAATCAGAGTATAACTAACATGTTAAGTAAAACTTTTAAATAAATAAAAGTAACATGTTTCTCAGCCCCGAGAGTTAAAATCAGTAAAGATTTAAAGTAAAAGGGGCATATGAACTCACCTTGTAGTTGTTGTGTTTGACTTAGCTTAAACAAGAATGTACGCGCTCTTGATTGTACTTGAGTGTATTTTCATGATCCTGTATTGATTTCACGATGTTTATAACTTATTAGTATGAATTGTAGGGATTTTATGTGTATGTATGTGTTAGCCATAAGTTCTGGCCAACACTTAAAGTCTTCGGTCTCTGTTGGCCCATCTTTATTTGTTATTGGTTCTTGTAATCCATGGACTTTCCTTGATGTATTCTTGTTTCATCTAGTTTGTTGTAAAGCCCATTTGTAGTTTCATGAAGTCATGTTATAAGTTACAAGACTTTGTTGCAAAAATTGTCGTTTTGGTAGTAATCCCTTGATTATCATACTTATTAGTTTTGATTTAAAGAGTTACAATAGTTCTTTAGTCATGTGGGCCAACAATTTAAGTAGGGCCAATGATATTAGGTGTTGAATCATTAAGGCCTTGCCAAAAGTTACAAAAACTAGTGTTCAAATGGCCTTGTGGGCCTTGTTTTGGGCCTCTAAGGAATTTATTGGGCCCAAGGTGGGCCCCGGAAATATTTGTTGGGCCTAGAGTCATATTGGGCTGTAGGAATCGAAAATGGGCCAGAAATGGGTTGTTGACCAAATAAATGACCAAGTGGCTCCAAATGTGAGGACAAGGCCTCCAAATGGGCCTTGAATCAGTTTTTCTGTGGGCCTCGAGTAGATTTTGATGGGCCCTAGGGGTTTTGTCTCAGGCCTTTGCCAAAAGAGTTCATGGGCCAAGTTGGGCCTAGATTAGAATGGCTGAAACAATAATGGGCCTATAATTTGGGCTTTTGGCCAAAATGGTGGCCTTGGGCCAAAGGCAGTGGGCCTTGAGTCCTAAACCGTGGGCCTTGGGTTGGTCACTTCTTGTTGGACCTTCCTAAAGTCAATGGATCAATTTTAGAGATATTGGGCCTGGAGAGAGATGTGGGCCTACTGTTAAGAAAATCGAGGGCCACATGAGTGTGTGTGAACTAAATGTGAAGGCCAGTTTTGTCCCAATAGGTTAGATGATCATATAAACTCAAGTTGGGCCAAAGTGTATGTGTATGAACTTGAACCATGGTTAAGGAGTTAGGCCACATAGGCCATGTGGGCCGGTTAAGAAGCTGTTGGGCCACATTTACTACCATGTTGGACTTGGTCAAGGGCATTGGGTCAAGAAAAATGAAGCTGAACCACATGGATATTGTTGGGCCTGTTTGTTGTTAGTGGGTTTGTTTAGTCGTTATTGGGCCTAACGGTTGTTGGGCCTGTGTAATAAGATTGGGCCATAGAACTAGGTTAAGAAATCCTCACACCCAACGCATGCATTCTGGTCGACTGAAACCCTATTAGTCAAATGAATTGACTGCTGAACAACCAGTTGAGAATGAGGGTCGAATGAAAACATGGTGGCTTGGCCGAATGATGCATCACGAATGAGGTGGCCGAAGGAAAGCAACCCATGAATGGGTCTGGTCGAATGAAAGCTGGCCGGCGAATGGCTCATTCGAAGGTTGGTGGTCGAATGGAGATCCACGAATGGGGTGCTCGACGTATGAAGGTGGTCGAATGTAGAGGTGTTGGCCGGCGAAAGGAGGCTGGCGAATGAGGGGCGGCTGGCCATTCGGCCATAGCCATTCGACCCTCTGAAGTTGCAGGTTAGCCACATTGTTCAGATAGCTATGGTGTTTCGGTGGACAACAGATGGTAACCAAGTTGTAGAAGGTAGGGTTTCGAAGAAGAAGATGATACATAGCCGGTTTAGGAGCTGGTTCGAGCATGGGTTATAAAACCCTAATTTTCGCTATCTTTACTTCACAGTACCTCGATTTTCAGTGTCCTTGGCTCTAGATCCGTTGTACTTTCATGTAGAGAACGTCGAGGGCTACGCGTGGGCGAAAGAATCACTCGAATCGGGTGAGAAACGAGGGAGATATGGATGAGAGAAGGTTGGTAATGGAGGTGGGTTTCAAAACCGGGAATAGGGTTTTTAGATGTAGAAGATGAAGTGAGAATGAGTAATTTGACTCATTTAAGGGTATTTATACCCCGAGGGTGTTTGGGTTCGTTTTCGTTGTTCGGTTCGCGTTCTCGTTACGTCTCCGGAAAATTACGCGTAATTTAAATGAATTTAAATAAGAGGATTTAAATTAATTATTTTGATGAGTTTCAAAATTGTAAAATGTTATTTATTTGATTTTATTAAATTATTTTCGATCGTGACGTGTTTTTGTTTTCGTTTCGTCAGATCGCGTAACCTTCGCGCGTAATTCGTTCGAATCGTCACCCGAACGAATACGACGACGGTTTTTGCTTTCTGACTTTTGTTTTCTACTTTTCAGTCATTATTTTAGAATTCTAAACTCACAGATATGTTTGTGTGAATCGTCATTCACGCAACCACACTGTCAGTTCGTCATTCTGAAATAACACTGCGTTATGTTTTAATTGTGTTTCCTCACTGTCGGACTCAACTATACATCATGATTTCACATTGTTTTTGTACTGACTTGTCGGTCATCTGATTCCTGTCATCTGTGGACATCAGATCGCAACCGATATGTTTCTGAATATCGTTTGAATACCGTTGTTTCTCATGGTTGGTTGTGTTAACTGTAATTAAGTTTTCACTTAATAAACACAACTAATGTTTCAAATGTACGTTGTACTTAATGTATTTAAGTTTATACGAAAATACGTACAACGATTTCTTGTATTTAGGATTCTGTTAATACAAGTACTGTTTAAGCTTACGTATGTACACATAGAATAAGGTGAAAGTACACATACCGTACGGACTTGCCGGACGATCTGGTACTTGCTGTTACAGTCTCCCCTTGTTAAAGAAATTTCATCCCGAAATTTAAGCAAAAGTCGGGTTTCAATTCTCGAACAGATGGGGATACTTTGCTTTCATGTTGTCCTCGCGTTCCCAGGTAAACTCTGGTCCACGCTTGGAGTTCCATCGAACCTTTACAATAGGGATACGGCTTCGTTTCAGTCTCTTGACTTCACGTTCCATAATCTCTACAGGTTCTTCGATGAAATGTAGTTGTTCATCAATCTGTATCTCTTCCAATGGTATGATCAATGTTACATCTGCTAGACACCTCTTGAGATTTGATACATGAAACACATCGTGTACTCCACTGAGTTCATCAGGGAGTCTAAGTCTGTTTGCCACAGGACCTATGCGTTGAGTAATCTCAAACGGTCCGACATATCGAGGTGCTAGTTTGCCTTTAGCCCCAAAACGAACTACGCCTTTCCATGGGGACACTTTCAGCATAACTCGGTCACCCACATCGAATTCCAAAGGCTTGCGCCGTTTGTCTGCGTAACTCTTTTGGCGGCTACGTGTTGCTTGTAATCTTTGTTGTATCTGGGCTATCTTATTAGTAGTTTCCTGAATAAGTTCAGGCCCAGTTATTCTGTTGTCTCCCACTTCGGTCCAACAAATTGGAGACCGACATTTTCTACCGTAGAGTGCTTCAAACGGAGCACATCCAATGCTGCTGTGGTAGCTATTATTGTAGGAGAACTCAATAAGTGGTAAATGTGTGTCCCAACTTCCACCGAAGTCTAGGATGCATGTTCTCAACATATCCTCTAGGGTTTGAATAGTGCGCTCGCTTTGTCCATCCGTTTGTGGATGATAAGCAGTGCTCAAGTTAACACTTGTCCCTAAGGATTGTTGCAATGATTGCTAGAACCGCGAAGTAAATCGACTGTCCCGGTCGGAAATAATAGACAATGGCACCCCGTGCCTCACTACTATTTCATCAATGTAAAGCTTCGCTAGTTTCTCCATCTTGTAAGTCTCTCTGATCGGAAAGAAGTGTGCGGACTTGGTCAATCGATCAATGATGACCCAAATAGAATCGTATCCGCTGGAAGTGCGGGGTAGCTTGGTAATGAAATCCATAGCTATTTGTTCCCACTTCCATTGTGGTATCTCCGGTTGTTCCAGCAAACCCGAAGGTTTCTGGTGTTCTGCTTTGACTTTGGCACATGTGATGCATTTGCCAACATAAGTGGCAACATCTTTCTTCATACCCGGCCACCAATAAAATGACCTAAGATCTTGATACATTTTATCGGCACCAGGATGAGCTGAGTAACGTCTCTTGTGTGCCTCGTCAAGTATGAGCGTCCGAAGTTCATCTACTGCTGGAATCCAAACACGATCCAGATAATAGATAACTCCATCTTGTTTTGTCTTGAAATGTTTCTCGGCTCCACAATCGAGCTCGCGTTTCAAATTGTCTCTTGCCACTGATTCTTGTTGTGCTTGTAAAATATGATCTCTCAAACTTGTTTGCACTGTCATTCCCATTGCGCGAACGCGTAATGGTTTGACTCTTTCCTTCCGACTCAAAGCATCTGCAACAACATTTGCTTTGCCTGGATGGTATTTGATCACACAATCATAATCGTTCAGGAGCTCCACCCAACGTCTCTGTCTCATGTTAAGCTCCTTCTGATCAAATATGTGCTGTAAACTTTTGTGATCTGTGAAGATAGTGCATTTGGTACCATAAAGGTAGTGTCTCCAAATCTTTAAAGCAAAAACAACAGCTCCCAGTTCAAGATCATGCGTCGTGTAATTCTTCTCGTGTATCTTCAGCTGTCGTGAGGCATAAGCAATGACTTTGTCTCGTTGCATCAAAACACATCCGAGTCCCTGATGGGAAGCATCACAGTAAACTACAAAGTCATCACTGCCTTCTGGGAGTGTTAGGATTGGAGCATTGCACAATCTTTGTTTCAGTGTCTGGAATGCCTCTTCTTGTTTATGAGTCCACACAAAAGGTTCAGACTTTGTGTGAGTTTGGTGAGAGGCAAGGCTATCTTAGAGAAGTTCGAAATGAATCTCCTGTAATAACCTGCCAATCCCAAGAATGATCGGATCTCCGTCGGTGTTGTAGGCACATCCCAGTTCTTGATTGCTTCTATCTTGGCAGGATCCACGTGAATACCATCACTGTTAATCACGTGACCCAAAAACTGAACTTCCCTTAACCAAAATTCACATTTAGAGAATTTGGCATAGAGTTGTTCTTCTTTCAGAAGCTCCAAAACTGTCTTGAGGTGTTGCTCGTGTTCCTTCTTGTTCTTTGAATAAATCAGTATATCATCAATAAAGACAATAACAAACTGATCTAGATACGGCTTGCACACCCGGTTCATCAAGTCCATGAATACAGCCGGTGCGTTCGTCAATCCAAATGGCATCACCATGAATTCGTAATGACCATATCGAGTACGAAAAGCCGTCTTGGGTATGTCTTCCTCTTGTATCCGGAGCTGATGATAACCTGATCTCAGGTCTATCTTTGAAAAATACTGTGCTCCCTGTAACTGATCAAACAAATCATCAATCCTCGGTAACGGGTACCGATTCTTGATGGTGAGTTTGTTGAGCTCTCGATAATCAATGCACATTCTGAAAGTTCCATCCTTCTTTTTGACAAAAAGAACAGGAGCTCCCCACGGGGAAAAGCTCGGTCGGATGAATCCTTTATCGAGAAGTTCTTGCAACTGGTTAGACAACTCTTGCATCTCCGATGGTGCGAGTCTGTAGGGAGACTTGGCTACAGGAGTTGCTCCTGGAATCAAATCGATTCGGAACTGTACTGATCTCTCAGGTGGCAGTCCCGGTAAGTCATCCGGAAATACTTCTGCAAAATCTCTCACAACTGGCACATCTTGAATCTTGATTGCTTTCTTGTCTTTCTGAATCACATGGGCTAGAAATGCAACACATTGTTTCCGTAAGCACTTGCGAGCTTTCATGCACGAAATTATCTTGACACTGCGTTTCGCTTGGTCTCCACGAATCTCCAAGACTTCATTGTTCTCCATAGGAATGCGTAATAGTTTATCGGAACAGATGAACTCAACTCGGTTAAGAGATAGCCAATCCATTCCGATGATAATGTCGAAACTGCCCAGCTCCATCGGTATCAAGTCGATGGAAAATGTATGATCACCAAGTGTTAGTGGGCAATTCCTAAGTACTGTGTCAACTGTAATCTGTTTGCCATTAGCTATCTCAATACAATAAGGGGAGTCTAATGATTCCTCAGCATGATTAAGATGGCTAGCAAAATCGGATGAGATAAAACTCTGATCCGCACCAGTATCAAATAATATAGAGGCATAGAAATCAGATAGAAGAAATGTACCCGTAATGACGTTCGGGTCTTGTCTAGCTGCAGCAGCTCCTATCTGAAAAGCTCGTCCTCTTGGTGCTTGAGCCCTTTGTTGATTTCTCTTGGGACAATCCAGAGAGAAGTGACCAGGTTCGCCACAGTTGTAGCAAGACCTGTGATCGGTAGCAGCAGTAGTGGCTGCATTGTTGTTTCTGTTTTGAGTCCTCGGACTCTTGCAGTAATTTGCTGTATGACCAAATCTCCCACAGTTGGTGCAGTGTCTGCACGGGACATTTGGTAGATGATGAAACTGACATGAGTTGCACAGAGGTGCAGTGCCAGTGTATGGCTTCCTGATCTCCAATGGGGGTGGCTGATTGCGCATCGGAGTTTGAGTAGTGGCAGCAAAGTTTCTAACCACTTTCTGTTTCTTAGCCGGACGTTTATCCGACTTCTTGGAAGTTCCAGCTTTGGCTGTTTCAGCCTCCTTCCTGAATGCCCCAGAGGCAACCATCATATCTGTCAGGGATGCTGACAGTGTAACAGCTAATTCCATGGTGATAGGGTGAGCAGAAATCACATGACCTCGGATACTGGGCGGTAATCCACCAACATACCGCTCAATTCTCTTCTCAAGTGTTGGCACCACATCCGGTGCCAGAGTGGCTAACTCATGAAATCGTGTGGTGTAGGCCAGATGCCCAGCACCAATCATCTCCAGATTGAGTAGTTCAGTCTCAACCTTTTTCAGTTCATTTCTTGGGCAAAACTCTGCCCTCAACATCGCCTTGAATTCGTTCCACGGCATGGCCTGGGCCTCATCCCGGCCTCTGATTGAAACCTGAGCGTTCCACCAGGTTAACGCTCGCTTGCTAAATGATCCCGCAGCATACTTTACTCTATTCTGTTCAGGACAGCCACTGATGTCGAGGGTAGCCTCCATCTTCTCAATCCACTGGATCAGTCCGACTGCACCCTCGCTACCACTGAAACTGGGTGGCTTGCAGCCTACAAAGTTCTTGTAGGCATAGTCCTGACTCTGTCTGGTGTTACCGCTGCCTTCTCCAGATGAGTTAGCAACGTTGTTACTGTTGTTGTTGTTGATCCGGTTCATCATCTCTGGAATCACTTCCCTCAGTTGGCTTGTAAGAAGAGTAGCCAGTGCCACAGTAGCAGGGTCCAACTGATACGCTGGTGGTGGCGGAGGAGGAGGTGGAGGTGCTTGTGTAGGAGAGTCTGGCGGTGTCGGTGTCGAAGAGTGCGGAGCTGAACCTTGAGTCAGCGGTAATAGAGGTGGTTGTCTTCGTGGCGGCATTCTGATCATAACCGAAAGAAAATCGGTTAGTGCAGTGATCAGAAGCAGAAGACATATGCAAATAGAATCCTATATCATAAGAACTCTACATGAGGTCCCTAGGTTATAGTCTAGGCCAAACCATTTTAGTAATATGACCTATATTTCTCTATAACCATGGCTCTGATACCAATCTGTCACACCCCGGGCCGGCGGGAACGGATCGTGTTTTCCCGTCGGGCGGAATGTTCCCGGGGCGCGATATCATTGAGTTGATAATCAAATGATCAGATTGTTTACATAGCACATGAGATATAAATGAGAAATGCTAATCATGACATGAAATAGAATTACAAAGTTAAATTACATTGTACATCATAATTTAACTAAGTAAATCTAATCAAAAAGAATCAATGAGTTTATATCTTGATCTGTACAAGATATACAAAAGTGATTCAATGTTCTGTCATATCAAAAGTATGCAATCAAAAGAAAGCTAGGTCTTCTATGAGTCCACTAGCTTATCATTTGCATATAGTATCTACACCTGTTCGTCACCTGAGAAAACATGTAATTTAAACAAAGTCAACACTAGGTTGGTGAGTTCATAAGTAAGTAAATTGAAAACCATTGACTTATCATTCACACATTCACAATGATATAATTGTTGCTTGTATACTTGTTTCACCTGTTCCACCCAATGGCCTCTCCTTAGTTATATGTACAAGTAGTATATCACCTAACTAAGTATGCTTATATATAGGGAATCACGAAAGGGTCAAGCCCAGACGCTATCCCACCACATACTCAACCAAGTTCCACACCACTTGCGATACAACTAAAGATATCCATTTCCCAACTATCCGAATTGTCCGCTGTGTAATCATATGTAGAATAATAATATAGTAAGAGGGGTTTAGTCATCAAACCGAAGTATTGATAACCCTCGTTGAATTAAGGAATTTAGATTATTTAAATCTGATCCTTGTATTATTCTATTACTTGTGAGGTTAACTTTTATGTTACACTTTTAATTTAATTAAAAGTATTAGTTAACTGTTCATCATATGTCTCCAAATGTAGCGTATAGAATCCGAATGGAATCCATTTTAATCCTCACGTAATCAGATTAAAATGCATTCCATTCTCTCCTATCCCGCCATGTGATCCCAAAGTTTCCGTGTGGGATTGTCCTCAAGTGATTAACAAAGTCGAATAAGAACTTGTCTTATTTCGTTATGATAATCAGGTGTAAATGATAAGAATCCCATGAAGTTACGTTATCATGATCATCATTTACTGAATTCCATGTTATCCCAAAGTATCCGTGTGGGATTGTTCTCGTGTACTTAACAAAGTCGAATAAGAACTTGTCTTATTAAATTATGTTAATTATGTGTAAATGATAAGAATCCCATGAAGTTACGTTATCATGATCATCATTTACTGTAAATGATAAGAATCCCATGAAGTTACGTTATCATGATCATCATTTACTGAATCCATGTGATCCCAAAGTATCCGTGTGGGATTGTTCTCGTGTACTTAACAAAGTCGAATAAGAACTTGTCTTATTACATTATGTTAATTAGGTGTAAATGATAAGAATCCCATGAAGTTACGTTATCATGATCATCATTTACTGTAAATGATAAGAATCCCATGAAGTTACGTTATCATGATCATCATTTACTGAATCCATGTGTTCCCAAAGCCTCATTATGTAATTAAGTGTAAATTGATTAAGTATCTGATCATGTGGAAATAACTAAGTGTTATAAGTTATAATCTTATAACTAAGTTATTATAATGTGTTGATAATTAAGAAATTATCTTATCATAATCATATGAGTTTCCCTGTTATCTCATAATCATACAAGCATGCATACAATGATATATGATAATAAGCAATTTAATATCATTTAATCAGAGTATAACTAACATGTTAAGTAAAACTTTTAAATAAATAAAAGTAACATGTTTCTCAGCCCCGAGAGTTAAAATCAGTAAAGATTTAAAGTAAAAGGGGCATATGAACTCACCTTGTAGTTGTTGTGTTTGACTTAGCTTAAACAAGAATGTACGCGCTCTTGATTGTACTTGAGTGTATTTTCACGATCCTGTATTGATTTCACGATGTTTATAACTTATTAGTATGAATTGTAGGGATTTTATGTGTATGTATGTGTTAGCCATAAGTTCTGGCCAACACTTAAAGTCTTCGGTCTCTGTTGGCCCATCTTTATTTGTTATTGTTTCTTGTAATCCATGGACTATCCTTGATGTATTCTTGTTTCATCTAGTTTGTTGTAAAGACCATTTGTAGTTTCATGAAGTCATGTTATAAGTTACAAGACTTTGTTGCAAAAATTGCCGTTTTGGTAGTAATCCCTTGATTATCATACTTATTAGTTTTGAGTTAAAGAGTTACAATAGTTCTTTAGTCATGTGGGCCAACAATTTAAGTAGGGCCAATGATATTAGGTGTTGAATCATTAAGGCCTTGCCAAAAGTTACAAAAACTAGTGTTCAAATGGCCTTGTGGGCCTTGTTTTGGGCCTCTAAGGAATTTATTGGGCCCAAGGTGGGCCCCGGCAATATTTGTTGGGCCTAGAGTCATATTGGGCTGTAGGAATCAAAAATGGGCCAGAAATGGGTTGTTGACCAAATAAATGACAAAGTGGCTCCAAATGTGAGGACAAGGCCTCCAAATGGGCCTTGAATCAGTTTTTCTGTGGGCCTCGAGTAGATTTTGATGGGCCCTAGGGGTTTTGTCTCAGGCCTTTGCCAAAAGAGTTCATGAGCCAAGTTGGGCCTAGATTAGAATGGCTGAAACAATAATGGGCCTATAATTTGGGCTTTTGGCCAAAATGGTGGCCTTGGGCCAAAGGCAGTGGGCCTTGAGTCCTAAACCATGGGCCTTGGGTTGTTCACTTCTTGTTGGACCTTCCTAAAGTCAATGGATCAATTTTAGAGATATTGGGCCTGAAGAGAGATGTGGGCCTACTGTTAAGAAAATCGAGGGCCACATGAGTGTGTGTGAACTAAATGTGAAGGCCAGTTTTGTCCCAATAGGTTAGATGATAATATAAACTCAAGTTGGGCCAAAGTGTATGTGTATGAACTTGAACCATGGTTAAGGAGTTAGGCCACATAGGCCATGTGGGCCGGTTAAGAAGCTGTTGGGCCACATTTACTACCATGTTGGACTTGGTCAAGGGCATTGGGTCAAGAAAAATGAAGCTGAACCACATGGATATTGTTGGGCCTGTTTGTTGTTAGTGGGTCTGTTTAGTCGTTATTGGGCCTAACGGTTGTTGGGCCTGTGTAATAAGATTGGGCCATAGAACTAGGTTAAGAAATCCTCACACCCAACGCATGCATTCTGGTCGACTGAAACCCTATTAGTCAAATGAATTGACTGCTGAACAACCAGTTGAGAATGAGGGTCGAATGAAAACATGGTGGCTTGGCCGAATGATGCATCACGAATGAGGTGGCCGAAGGAAAGCAACCCACGAATGGGTCTGGTCGAATGAAAGCTGGCCGGCGAATGGCTCATTCGAAGGTTGGTGGTCGAATGGAGATCCACGAATGGGGTGCTCGACGTATGAAGGTGGTCGAATGTAGAGGTGTTGGCCGGCGAAAGGAGGCTGGCGAATGAGGGGCGGCTGGCCATTCGGCCATAGCCATTCGACCCTCTGAAGTTGCAGGTTAGCCACATTGTTCAGATAGCTATGGTGTTTCGGTGGACAACAGATGGTAACCAAGTTGTAGAAGGTAGGGTTTCGAAGAAGAAGATGATACATAGCCGGTTTAGGAGCTGGTTCGAGCATGGGTTATAAAACCCTAATTTTCGCTATCTTTACTTCACAGTACCTCGATTTTCAGTGTCCTTGGCTCTAGATCCGTTGTACTTTCATGTAGAGAACGTCGAGGGCTACGCGTGGGCGAAAGAATCACTCGAATCGGGTGAGAAACGAGGGAGATATGGATGAGAGAAGGTTGGTAATGGAGGTGGGTTTCAAAACCGGGAATAGGGTTTTTAGATGTAGAAGATGAAGTGAGAATGAGTAATTTGACTCATTTAAGGGTATTTATACCCCGAGGATGGTTGGGTTCGTTTTCGTTGTTCGGTTCGCGTTCTCGTTACGTTTCCGGAAAATTACGCGTAATTTAAATGAATTTAAATAAGAGGATTTAAATTAATTATTTTGATGAGTTTCAAAATTGTAAAATGTTATTTGTTTGATTTTATTAAATTATTTTCGATCGTGACGTGTTTTTGTTTTCGTTTCGTCAGATCGCGTAACCTTCGCGCGTAATTCGTTCGAATCGTCACCCGAACGAATACGACGATGGTTTTTGCTTTCTGACTTTTGTTTTCTACTTTTCAGTCATTATTTTAGAATTCTAAACTCACAGATATGTTTGTGTGAATCGTCATTCACGCAACCACACTGTCAGTTCGTCATTCTGAAATAACACTGCGTTATGTTTTAATTGTGTTTCCTCACTGTCGGACTCAACTATACATCATGATTTCACATTGTTTTTGTACTGACTTGTCGGTCATCTGATTCCTGTCATCTGTGGACATCAGATCGCAACCGATATGTTTCTGAATATCGTTTGAATACCGTTGTTTCGCATGGTTGGTTGTGTTAACTGTAATTAAGTTTTCACTTAATAAACACAACTAATGTTTCAAATGTACGTTGTACTTAATGTATTTAAGTTTATACGAAAATACGTACAACGATTTCTTGTATTTAGGATTCTGTTAATACAAGTACTGTTTAAGCTTACGTATGTACACATAGAATAAGGTGAAAGTACACATACCGTACGGACTTGCCGGACGATCTGGTACTTGCTGTTACAATTGGTGGATAGCCAGAGGTGCTGGCAATTGTCTAGATGGAAGTACTGGTGGGTGAACATCTTAGACTTGATATATTTGACTCCACATTGGTGGATAGCTAGAGGTGCTAGCAATTGTCTTAGATGGAAGGACCGGTGGGTGAACATCTTAAGACTTAATATATATATATGATACCACAAATGTGTGGATAACCGGTTAATCCGGAAATTAAATTATTGAAACCACAGATGTGTGGGTAATTGGTTAAGCCAATAAAATATATATATATTTGGTGTTTTAAATTTAGCCAGAGGTGCTGGTGGTAGAGTTGAATTAGATAATATATTCATATTGTGAAAATGTCCCACTAAGGGAAATAAATGCACCATATGTGTTGGGTGCAAGTTGATGTTTGAATATGATATATTATTATCTAAACATGATTAACATCCATATGATATGTATGTGGATGGGTTTAAATAAGTTTTTGGGAATTTTGGGAGGGGTTACTTACTTAGTTCGTATGAACTAATGGTGACTTATATGTGATGTTACAGGTCAAAGATAGATATGCATCGGGCGATCTGATCGGGCATGTTATGAAGCAGAACCAAATGTTATGTAAAATTCTCTGATGGTATTAAACTTAAACACACTAGTTTTATTAATCCTAAATGTAAATGATTTGAAATTGAGTGTGTTTAACTTATGAAATGTTATTTTTACGCTTCCGAACAAAATTTTTGAGAAAGTTTAATCTGGGACCTAAAATGGGACACGTGTAATCGTGTGGAAAGTCTGGGTGTTACACCACCCAAACTCACATCAAGTAAGAATAACGTGTGCAAACAGTCTAATGACCGTCTACTACAAAAAACGAACATATAATCAAGTCCCAAACTACGTTTGGAGTCATAAAAAGTAGTCAGCAAACGCATTCAACACGAGCTGTACTAATGAGTTTACTCAAAAGACAAACTCTTTATTGACGTACCCGATCACTATGACCTATGCTGGTAAAGTTAATTAGCGACAAATCCATATTACCGTAACGCATCCACTCCGCAGTTAGTTTTTAAAACATGTTTAAAACGCTAACCGCAGCCTTGGCGTAACCAAAACGTGTCCCATGTTCCTTTGTTGTGATCACCCAGTACTAACGTTATAAGAATAAGTATAAGATTTGAATAAGTGTCTTTATGTGTATATAAGTTTGCTCACAACGATGAACACCATGCTTTTTAGTTTTTAAGATTGAATCTTGTGACTGAAAACCTTTGGTTGAATACCCGTGATTGATTACGATAACTTTGAAATCCTTTGATTGAATACCACTATGAAAACCCTTGAATGAATACCTTATTTGAAAACCCTTGATTGAATCCGGTGATAGAAGACCCTTGTATAAATACAAGGTTTGAACGAAAACATTTAATAAAACATTTATATAAAAACACGGGTTAAAGTTTAAAAGCTTGTAAGAGTTTGTAAAACTTAATCTTTCAAAGTGTTTAACATTTATTAAACATCTTATGTAAAACAGGTTGTAAATAATTTATAAAACTCTTTTATAAAAACCATTTAACAAAATGTGTGTAACAGTTGTAAAGACAGTAGAGGTAAGGAAAAACCTTTGATTGTTGTAAAAGATTAGTGGATACTGTATTTGATAAGTTGTAGTACAAAAGATGTTTGGTCACGTGTTCCACCCCAAAACAGTTATAAAGCAGTAAAAGAGGCGCTAGTGTTCTCACCTGACAGCAGTAGACTCTGAACCTGAACAAGTATCAAGCAACAAGACTTCTAACTGATTCCTACGTTACTGTAATCATGCATATAATATAAGATTTAGTATGATATAAGCTTTGATTGATTGATTGAGCCGTCTTGATTTGGTTATGTTTATCCTATGTATATCTTGTTCTTGGGTTCAAAAATATTAGATCAACTTGATAAACATGTTTAGAATCCTTGGATGATGGTTGACTTATGAAAAAAGGAATGTGTCATATTATTTTGTGCACAAGGTTTGTTATCCACGTACATAGGTTGTGTTTATGAATTTGTTATCCTTTGTACACAAAATTTAATTGAAACTGTTTTTAAGCCTTTGTGACTATGACATAATCTCATTCTTAATTTAAGTTAACTTAATTAGAATAAAATACTAATACAAAATCACCAACCTCAAATTAGGGTGAGAATGCCCTTATTGATCTCTTAGGCTTATATGATCATTTGTAAGTTCATTAGTGTGTATAAATTAGAAAATTCCTAGGTTTAGAACTCGCGCATGGACCAAACAACTAATATCGACAGCCCTTAGTGTTGGTGTGATGATCAAACTTAGTAGATTCGATCATTCTAGGCTCAAAGGATCACCATCTATATTAACAATATCGCTGGTCCTTCGATCATCGATACTATGTTCTTTGCACATCCAATGTTCCCATTTCTTTGTCCTAAACCACGTGGACTAACTTAATAAAGGCTATGTTAATGAATTTAGATAGTTAAAATGGTTGTATGGCTGGTGTTATCGAAAGATCACAATTTGAAAACAAGGTAATGCCAATCAACATTAAGAATATCGAGGGTCCTTATATCCATCTATATTGTGACTTTCCCACGTCCATGGTCTGTATTTCTTTGTTCCATCCCTCTTGGGCTGACTTAAACAAAGTTATGTGGCTATTTCAACATGATTTTGTAATATTTCCAGGCCGATTTCATCGAAGGAACATGTTTGGAGCTGAAATGGGTTCCATCGATATTAGCAATATCGATGGTCCCCTTGGCCATCGATATAGTTGTGTATTTTTCATCCATTTTGATTCTAACTTTTCCAAACTCATGTAGATTTCATGTCTCTAATAGCCTATGTTAGTGTAAGACCATACTAAGAATGGTGGAGGCTTGATATGTTCGATTAAGCAAAACCGGTTACCCAACACCACCCCCATCGATATTAACAGCCCTTCGATTACAGGTGTTCCCAAGTCGATTACAGGTATGGTTTTTGAACAATAGAGCTGGAAAAAACATTTTACAATGAAGGAGATGAGGAATAGTGAACAAACCTTCCATACCGTAACTTCTCTCTAGGATGTAACATCAGTGCAGGAAATGTAGCCGGAATAGTGATCTACAAAGTAACATGAACAGTAAATCAGGTACAAATTTCAGTTGTTATTCATATATCATTATCATTTCATGTATATCATAGAACTATTTCACGATCATGGTTGAAATTTAACTCTGAACTGTGGTTCATCAGTCAGATATTTATCTGGTGGCACAGAACCATCATGTAATTGTTAGTTAGGATTCTATTATGTATAAGCGTATGTGAGGACTTACAGAACAAAACAACCACGGATGTCGTTACGTGAATACTCAATTTACGGATTATTTGAAAGTTTAACGTTCTGAATGATGTTTAATAATTAGAAAACCATATTGAAAAGTGTAGTTATCGTCGTATTCGTATGGGTGACGATTCGAACGAATATGCGCGATGACTGTACGATTCGATTTAAACTGTAAATTTAATATTTTCAGAAAAATAAAATAAATGGAAGATATTTCGTAAATTTACTAGGAATTACCACCTAAAATAAATTTTCAAATCCTACTTTTAAAACCGTAATGTTTCGTACGAGAACGAAACGAAACCGACGCTTCTACGCGAAACCGAGCGAAACCGAACGAGATCGAACATACCCAGGTATTTTGAAGCCATTAATATGGCATTTAATGTCGTTATCATCACACCAACCAGCCATCACCCACTCAATCTCGTCATACTCTCTCTCTCTCTCTCTACTTTCTCTCTCTAAAAGCCACAACTCTATCTTCTTCATTTCTCAACCAAATCGAGCCATGTTAGTGTCAAAACGACCACCACAACTTGTAGATCACTAAAGTACAACCGATGTGAGCTTTGAACAAACTGATTTGAGGTAGATTCGAATTTTCTATTTCGACTTTTAGGTTTTCTAAACCCTTATGTTCGAACCACTTCCAAGCTGGTTCTAGGGAAATGACACATTAACACCTTAGAATAGTGTAGGAACTTGTGGGAAGTCAAGGTGTGGTTATGAGGTTCGAAATTAGAGGGCTGCACCATGGGGGTTCGACCGGCCGAATGGCCCTAATCGCATGTGGCCGAAAGGCTCAGGCCGCATGAACCACCTTTTCGGCCGAATGACCTCCAGGCCGAAGGAGCCTACGCAATCTGTCGATCCAGACTCTCATTCGTTCGGCCAAGGCCCCATGAGCATGAACACATTTGGATCAAGCATCATTCGCCCACCCCTCCTTCGGCCAAGTCACTTTCGGTCGGCTTCACCTTCGCAGGAACTCCATTCGGCCATTATCCTTTGTTTGCATGTCGGTGACACTCGGCTGACCTCTCAGTCGGTCGGTTCTTGGCATTAGCATGAATAACTTGGCCGAATGCTTGGGTTTGGGGCTACATGATCATGATTATGGGATTGTGAGTGCATGGTACGCATGGGAACCTACGTGGATGCATGCATGGGAAGGGAAACCTACTAGGGTTATATACTTAAGTCTTCTAAATGACGATAAGGGTTAACGATGAAGTATTGGATACAAGTTGGGCTAAACTCATGGGTTAGCTACATGAAATATATAAAGGGTAAAATGGTTTTACAATGAGACAAAGAACTAAGGTCTTTCCTAAGTGACAATGGGGTCTAATCATGAATGAAATTGGTCTACGATGCATGAACTTATTTAAAGAAATCATGATTTAGGTCTTCAATAACACGTGTTTTCCTAAATCATAATGAGATCTAAACATGAATTTGGGACATCATTTTGGGTTCAACACATTGAGAAATTTTGGAAGATCAAAACAATAGTCTAATGTTATGATTGTTGATTTAACTATTAACACCTAACACTTAGAAATTTCACAGGAACATATAACTACATTAGATTGTTCAATTGAACAATCTAGGATGAGTTATACACATGAGCGATTAGAGAACCATGGGAAAATCAAGATCTAGTAACGGGCTTAAGGTTCGTCGAATTAGATTAACCTAAGCCTAATCATGTAACTTATATTTTATTAAATTAATTAATGTTTTAATAAAAGAAATTGACTGATAAACTCCTTTAAATTAAATTGAATGATTTTTAACCTAATGATTTAACATAAATTGAATTTTTAAAATGTTTTAATTAAAGACTTTGAATGTATTGAACTAAACCTTAAGTAAGTAAGGTTTAGATGTGATTAACTACGAGATAAAGGGTTATAAATGGGTAATACGTTAAGACTAGTTAGAGAGAATCATAGAAACACATTAGTAACATAGGACACATATTTGCACACCGAGACCAAAACCCTAAATACGTCTATTACAAATACTTATAGTATTAGTATCATTTTAAAACAACTCAGGTACTGAATAAACATAGTCTACAAGTAACAAACCCGCATTTTGTTGTAAATAAATACAGAGCAACACAGGTGAGTTTGTTGCCCCTTTTCTAAACATTTTTGTTTTCAAACGCGGGGCTGAGAAGCATGCGTAAACCTTTTCTTGAAATATGTTTTACGTAAATGCTTTGACTTATTGTATGTTTTATATTTATGTTTATATTCCTAGACTCCTGTCTAGGTAAATTATATGCAGGTTTAACTAACAAATTAACTAATTACTCTTATGAGTAAGATAATAATTCTAAATCAAACAATTAATCTAACAAAGTTCTAATTCAAAGAATCCAAACTCAGTGTGGAATCAAGAGAACTAAAACTAAAGATAAAATCCAAGGAAATCTAATTCACTTTGTGTTCAATAAAACTAAGGATCAAATTCAAGAATTTAAAATCAGTGTTGTAGCAATGGAATTCTAAAGATCAGAATCAAGGAAATCATATCCGTGTGTGAATCAAAGAAATAATGAAATCATTAACTAATGAAATCATTAACGATCAAATTAGGGTGGATGTCAGTTCTATGCAGATCGAGACCACGTGTAAACACACGGAAAGTCCCGTCAAAAATAGTAGACTTTTAAAGTCAAGCTATATGGGCATAAATCAAACGATCAAACGAATTCTAAAGAACAAAGGCGATCAAAATCAAAGGATATCCTAACGTCTCGACGTGTACAGTAGACCGGAAGGTCAAGCTGATATGGGCACATTATTAAAGTCCCGACACATACAAGTAGACTCATATGACTCTTGCCTGATATGGGCCACGTGTGAGATGGTATAACTTGGACACCACCAACAACTAAGTCTAATTGATTGAGTCAAATAAGGCACAATCATCATGTCTTAGTTGTATTTAAATGATTAATTATTCATTTAATTAAGCATTTATTATCATGTTTCTACAAGTGCTATGGGTGATCATGATTACGTGATGAACTAAAGAAATCAGTAGTATTTCAATTTGTGGAAATCAAAATCTAATATGACGATGGATGGGATGAAATGCTTAATTATCATTAACAACAATATGTTAAGCAGTCCGGTATGTGGTGGGACAGTGGCTGGGCGGGCGGTAAGTTCGACCCTGCATATGTCCTATATATAAGCATACTTGATGGATAACATAGGTGGTTGTTGATGAGGTTAAGGTTGTTATTTCGGGGGAATCAAGGTAAACAGTTTTCAGGGTAATCAAACGTTGTGGATCAATGGTATGGGACGAAATGCTTAATTATCACCAGGAATAATATATGATGTAGTTTGGTATGTGGTGGGACGGTGGCTGGGTGGGCGGTAAGTTCGACCCTACATATGCCCCATATATAAGCATACTGAACTGGATGGTATAGGTGGTTAATTGTGAGGTTAAGGTTGTCAATCGAACGGTTTATTCAAATTCATTTTTAAATAAAACTATATGAACTCACCAACCATATGTTGACTTGATCCTTTTACATGACTTCTCAGGTGACGAACACGTCTAAGTAAGAAGCTATTGCTTTTGGACTAGGATGTCAGATAGAGGACCTAGTATTTTGGACCTACATATTTTTGGAACATCATTTTACAAATTATTTTGTATATCTTGTGCAGATACAAGATAGAAGGATTATGATGTTGATAGTTGATTTACATTGTTAAATTATGAACAAAACTGATTCAATTTAACTTTGTAAGTCTATTTTCATTTAATAGTTTCTCATTAAATATCATGTGCATTGTAAAAAATCTGATCATCACGATTATCATTCCTGATATAGCGCCTCGAGACCTTTTCGCCCGACGGGACACACAATTTGGCCCGCCGGCTCTGGGTGTGACATAGGATTCCTGCCATAGTACTTCAAGCCAGCTCCGATCCCTTGTACTTCCAGCTTCCTATCGTCGAGACGGTCATTTTGATATATTATATGCGCGATTTGGGTAAGAAATGAAGAAGTTATGGGTGTTTTAATGGAGTTTTTCTAGAGAGAGAGGGTGGCTACGGGTTTGACGAGAGAGAGGGAGATGAGAGCTGCACTTTTGATAAAAAATGGGGAAAATATGGGCTTTTATGCCCCGGGTAGTTCCCCATGTGTTCGGTCTCGCTCGGTGTCGGTTTCGCATATTTTTACGCACGCGTTTTTACGATTACGACATTAAATATTTTGAATTGTAAAATAGTTTTCTTGAATTGTTTTTGATGAGTTTCAAAATTGTAAAACGTAAAATAAAATATTTTACTTATTTTTACTTTTTGTTCGTAGTCAGACCATTAAACGAATATAATTACGTGTATACCCTTAATCATATACGTTTTGGTCGTTTTTGCGTATTTACTGATGTTTACTCGTAATTATAAGCTCGACATTTACATTATTACGAATCGTCACCCATAGTAATACTCAGTCTCGCTTACGCATTACGATTTGTTTAATTGATTTGTTTGTCATACTACTCGTCATAACACTACACGCTAACACTATCCTATTACACCGAACACAGTTTGTGTACAGGGCATACGTAGAGTCCAGCTACCTGCCTTATCAGTCGCCAGCCCACCACTGTTTCGATATAATACAATAATGTTCTTGCCTAGCGTATTCGACTGTAAATAAATGATATGTACTTGTTCTTAACTACACAAAATCCCATAACACAAAACACAAACATGAACACATAAATCACATTGACATATTGGATATGAATACACATTGTTCTATCACTATTTATGACTACCATGAATAAATGTACGTATGTTACATTTCTTGAAATTTCAGTTCGTCCAGTCCTTTGAAGAAATCTCCAAGCTCTTCTAGTTAACTTAGCCATCTGCCACTGAATATCCATTTCTTCCAAGTCATCGGGATCCAATTGATCCATATCCTCATTTGTCAATCTCTTAGCCTCATCTACTACCACCGAATCATAGGCACTTACAAACTGCATGAAAATGCTAATTCTTCCTGTGGCACCTTCACATACAAAAGCTTTAATTGACTGCTTGATGTTTTCTCTTTGTTGGATGCAGAAGTAAAACATACTTCTGTTGTATCATCAATGACAACAGATATGTCGCCATCTTCAGTACTTGATAAAAAAAACTGATCTTGAAGAAGTATTTGGAGCTGCAATCGGTTTCATATATAGACATGGATTTTGAGTTGAAAACTTATTTTCAGCCTTTCTCTTTTGCATATCAAGATCAAATGATTAAAGTTTAGAAATTAGAACATCAAAATCTGTAATCTCCAAATCAGTATTCTCTCTTATGATCATAACATATGTTTCCCATGAGGATGGAAGTGCAACTAAAAGTTTATCATTTTGATCTTCCAAAGAAACCTCATAATCCAAATTGCTAACCTCACTCAATAACAATGTGTATCTTGTCACCAATTCTTCAGAAGTCTCATTGGCTAAACATTTGAATACTTCAAGCTGTTTCTTAAGAAGTGTTCTTTTACGTCTTTTGAGATGATCACTTCCTTCACATCTCTTTGCTAAAGCATTCCACAATGCCTTAGATCTTTTATGTGATTTAAAATATTGAAAAATCTCTTTAAGAAGTGCCATGGTGAGCAAAGCATAGGCTTTCTATTCCGAGTCATAAAGTTTTTTTTCATCCTCAGTTAAACGTGAAACATTTTTATAAACCCCATTGAGCTGTGGTTGCTCATATCCGTCAATTAATGGTATCATCAGGCTTGGATTGATTATGGACATAAATGATTCAAACCGAGCACTCCACGATGCGTACCCACTCAATGAAACCAGTTTTGGTGGCTTGGTCATTGTACGAGCTTCATTATCCGATAACAAGGCAGATAATGATGAACGATTGGCCATTTGAAGATATTTTTATCAATTATTAACACTTAGAAAAATTCAGAAGTTAATCTGTCGATTCTATCAGTATCGACGATACTAAGTTATGGATACTAATGGTATCGATGAAAGTGTTGTCGATATTATTAAGTTCGATAAAAAACTTTCGAAACTAGTAATATCAATATAATGACTATCGATACTAGTAATATCGATGGTAAACAAACCAAAAACCGTTTTTGTCGATACTAAGAATGTTGAAATCAAAAATTTCGATTTTTGACAAGTTTTCGAGTGCAGCAACTAATCTTCAATGAGTAATCATAGTTTGATTATTGAAATTGATCAATTATCACCAAGAAGTCTTCAAAAGTCACGAAAATCACCAAAAATCACAAAAATCTTCAAAAACTTGTTCTACCAAGATCACAACCGAGTAAAAAGCTCTGATACCACTTATAGGTCCATGGTTAGGCGCTAATGATCTGGTATAACATAACATAATGTGCGGAATCCATCATATTATGTTTGAACGAATTGAAAAAAAAATTAGATGAATAAGATTGAACAAAAGACTAAACGAATAGTTCTTGAATATTTGTGAGTGAGATCCAATGCTTGAGATGTTCTTAGTGGGTTTTTATAGTGTGTTTAGACTCAGAAAAGCATCGCGATGATTTCTGAATGGTTAATTTGACGTGATTACGTTGTTAAAACCGATTTCATATAAAAGCTATTAAGTGGGTCATTCGGTTATGATTCAAGTGGTTTACTGTGTGTAATCATCACAATTAAACATCTGTTTAGGTTCGATGACGTGAGAGAAACGTATTTCCGTTTAAAATTTGAATGTTTAGTCGTTAAAACACTCGTTTGGATTTGGACAGTATGGTGAAGGATTCGAATATGGGAGTTATGTGAGGAAGAAGGGAGTTTCATCAATTTTCACTTTCAGTCCTTGAGGTTTTATATTTGCTCATACCAATCTGAAACTCTTATCAATTATTTTAGTTTAAAACATTTACCAACATGGTCCTCTTACTTTAAATTCTATTTTTTTTATCTAAAGTTATTATAAAAAGTTTATATAAAGAGTTTACATAATTTTAATAAACCTTATTATTAAAGCTATTTTATTAGAACATAAAATTTTTATCATAATATAAAATCAAATTTTATATTCTAATTCATTTAAAATTGATTATATGAATTATTTGTTCATTATAATTAAACTTGTTAATTTATTTTTTTATAACATAAGTCAATTCTTAATATATATATATATATGTATGTATATGTATATGTATATGTATATGTATATGTATATGTATATGTATATGTATATGTATATGTATATGTATATGTGTGTGTGTTATAATATCTTTTGTATATTTGTGTTGTTAAAAAAATTAAAACGTTATTAGGAATTATCTTAATAATTAAAATTCAAAATCCCTTGAATTTTAGTTTAATTTATTCAAGACACAATTACATTTAAAATTTGTTTATGAAAATCACAAAGGCTACATTTGATGTCATCCATGTAACACCCCGACTGATGGCAGAAATGTCGGGATGTCACGAGGGATGTGTAGATTGTTCAAAAGCTCGTGGGTATCGAAATATATATCATCACATATCAATCAAACAAAATAAATGTTTACACAAAAATCATGTTCATCATGAATTAAATACATAAAATACACAAAAGATTTAGCTAAACTAACTAAACTCTAATCGCCAGAAATTTAGTTAATTAGCTAAGATCAAGAATCCTGTGTGATGATGTCCAAAAGTGAGAATTCATCTTCTTCAACCTACTTAGCTTCATCACCTGAAACATGTAAGAAAATCAAGTGTCAACTACGAAGTAGTTGGTGAGTAATCATAAGTTTTTATACTTAAAAATGCTTTATAAAATGAGTATAAAAGTTTATGTTTAAAAAGGTTTTATAAAAATGTTTGATAAAAATGAGTATAAAAGCTTATGGTCTTCCTGAGAAAATCCACAAGAATACATGCGTGAGATAATCCAACCAATTTCCAAACTCAACAATCAAACACATACACCAACACATAATATATCCAATCAGTCATAGTCAATCATAGATAAGTTCGGCTACACTTCTTGGGTTCATTCAGAGTTAAGGTTCGCCTAGGGTTTAGTCCAAGGTTCGGCTAACAAATGAACAAGGTTCGTGATCCTCAAGGGTTCGTGAATAGCTGTATGGGGTTCGGCTAGGTTCGCGACCATCTGGAGGGTTCGGCCGAGGCTAAGGGTTCGCGAAGCCGCCCACAAAGGTTTGGCCAGAACCTGTTTTCTCGTCCATGGAAGGTTCGTGAGGACCAGGACCCAAGCAAAGGTTCGGCTAGGACAACCACGAACCCTGTGCTTCCATAGCACCTCACCTTCATCATCTTCTAAACTAACCTGCTATAATTTCCACCAACCTTTCCTACTCTTTTCTAGTAACTCGTTTTAGTGTTTTTCAAGTAATTTAGATCGATTATAACTACAATAAACTATATATTCGCGATTAACAACAAAACCGTGAATACAATCTTAGATTTACCTTAAAATGTCGATCAAAAATGAGATTTTCTTGTACTTCCTTGTTCCTCTCGATCACGCGGTCGTGTAGGCGCCGAGATCTCGTGGATCCGTCGAGTAACGAGTGAGATAGGTTAGAGAGAAGGTAGAGAGAAAGTGTGTGTGTGTTTTTAGAGAGAGGGAGTGTGTTGGTGAATGAGGAAGAAAGAAAGAAAATTCCTTTCTTATAACGCGTATTATTCCCCGTGTGCTCGGTCTCGTTTTTATCGCGAAAACAAAATAAAGTGTTCGGTTTTTATTGTAAATTCGTTTTTAATCATAAAACATTCATATAATTATGTTTTGCTTTTAATAAGATGGTTTTTAAATAAAATCGTTTAAACAAAATATCTCTGTTTATTTTCGTTAAATTTATCATTTAAACAACCAATTCGCTCGTTTTCTATTTAGGTTGTGATTCCAAATAAACGTTTTTAGTTTTCATTTCTTAATTTAATATCGTAATTTATTTTTTAGTTATCTCGTCGAAACGCGTTTCTCGCGTACGTATTCGTAAAGATCGTCACCTTTGCGAATCCAACGCTCGTATCGTATTTCGATTTGATTTATTATTTATGGAATATCGTTTCAGAATATCATTCTTAATAATTATATTCATGTGAATCGTCACCCACGCGAATACATTTATCAAGTTAATATTCCTGAATTAATATCCGCGTTTAAATAATATTCGTAACATCACCATCACGTAATTAATTCCAGTTACACTTCCATTATTTTATTAACTTTAATATTATCTTCCCAAACCAAAACCCACTAAACCCTAGTCACTGACACATCCATGATAGACCAAAATGTGCATATGTATAGGGCATATGCAGAGGTAGATCGCAACCTCCCCTACACCGTCCCACCGCTATTTCGCAACCAGACCATAACAAGCTCCCAGTTCCTTTCCAATCCAACCCAAATCCATTCTCATTCCAAACCAATAATCCATAATCAGTATAATGTAACTGCGATAAACTCTCTGGTTTTGTTTAGTTGAGTTACAACTAAACTCCCCATGGTTTACGCATTTAATAATATGTTATAAACATGCATACTAGTAACAGTGATAATAATCAAATAATGTGTCAATATTAATAATTACAAAATCCCAGGTCGTAACAGTACAATCGTACGGATGTACGGATGTACAGACAACCGGAAATACAGTGATGTTACAATCCAAGTGGAAGGGATCTAGCCCCGTCGATACTAACAGTGTTGAAGACTCCAGCCATCGAGGTATACCCCATCGATGGGCACACTTCCAATCTGGTTCAACCTTCCAGTCGATACTATCAATCTGGAAGACCCATTGGCAGCTTCAAAACTATCAATATTACTTAGAGGGATGTCATCCAAGGAGTATGGGCAAGGTAATGGTCTACATTAACAGGTTCGAAGGGCTAGGGTCTGGTTGCAAGTCCCATGGATACTATTAGTATCGATGGGTTACACTTGGGCCGGTTACACTTTCCATCGAAACTATAGTCTCCATGCCTCATCTATTCTGCCTAAACCATTGATACTAGAAGATTAACTTTATCCAAGTGGTCCAAAGGTCACACACCAAGCCGGCGGGCTGGATAGAATGTCTAGTCGAGCGGATTGTTTACATTGCACATGATATATAATGAGAAAGTACTAAATGAAATAGAATTACAAAGTTAAATTACATCAGTATTGTAACATCCTAGTTTTATAAATATAAATAAATACTTTTATTTATAATTAAAATATTATTACTCATAAATATAATAAGAGAAATGGTTATTAAATTATAAGATCTCGTCTAACAAATAAAATATTTAGTTAATCAAAAACAATATATATGGTTATTCTAGAATTTAATATTAAAAATCATTATTCGTTTAAACGAATATAAAAGATGAAACATGTATTCGAAATAGTCGGGTCTAAATCGATCACTAAGTTTAATCGTTCAAATAATAATAAAAATAATAAGAATAATAATAATAATAATAATAGTAGTAATAATAATAATAATAATAATAATAATAATAATAATAATAATACATTAAAATGAAACTTGATCCGTTTTTAACGAAACTTAGGTCGAAATGTACAGAAAAATGAGGCGATCCTAATCGTATATTTATAATTTTAGAAAGCGCAATACTTTAAAAGTTATAAGAGAAATAAAAATTTTTAGTAAAATTTATTATAATAATATAATAATAAATAAAAAAAAGGAAAAGAAAGAAAAATGTAGAATCGTGCACGTGTGCATGTGACTAGGAAGAAAGAAAACGTTAATAAATAAATAAAATAAATTAAGAATCATGGATAAGTAGATGGTTATCTACACTTACTACATACATACATACATATGTGTATATATATATATATATATATATATATTTATTTATTTGCAATCTCTTTGGACATTTGAAAACAAAATCGAAAGTAGAAAAAGAAATGAAACTAAATTCCTTTGGGAGCAAACAAGTTTTTTTTTTCTTTTTTTAGAAATTCCTTTTAGAAGAAAGGGATCGATACAAAATAGGTATGTGTTTCAACCTTAATTTCATAACTTTATGTTTTTGTAACATTATTAACTTATAGGGTTAAGGTTAAGATTTGATCCCATAGTTGTACAAATACTATGTTAAACTTATCATCTGTTATAGGAATTGAGAGTAAACGCATCAGGAATTATCCTTGCAAACAGTTATAAGAATAGATTGAGTAGAAACGCTGCCCAAATTTATATTGCGAAGTTCTAAAGCTGTTACCCAACCAACCAAAAATTAAGGTGAATACATTTAACTTCTTTATAAATATAAATGCAATTTTTTTGAGCAATGTATGTTTAAACTTTGACGCATAAAGGGATACTACGTGACCAGCATTTAGGCTATTAGTATACGTATGATTTGCAAATCGTATCTGCATATGGGTGAAATTCTCATAAGTGGCTGGTACAGGTGGGCTGGAAGGTTAAACGTAAGACGCACTCCGCAGGCAACCTGTGACATCCAGTACCTGATCGTCTGACCAGTCCGTACGGTATGTGTACTTTCAATATTTATTGTGTGTAAATACATTATATGAACAGTGTTTGTGACAACAAAATTGAAAATACAAGAAACAATTGTACGTATTTATGTGAAAACCTAAATACCATAAGTACAACAACTCACGATAAACAATAGTTGTATGTATTTAGGTAAAAACCTAAATACAATTAATACAACGACTTAAGAATGACAACAATGTTCAAGTAAATAACAAGAACAGGTCGGTTGCGATCTGATATCCATAGATGACAGGAATCAGATGGCAGAAAAATTAGTACGAAAACAATGTGTAAACAGGATGTATAGTTGAGTCCGTTAGTGAGGAAATACAATTCAAAACATAATTGTAGTGTTGTTTCAGGAGAATGAACTAACTGTGTGTTTGCGTGGGTGACGATTCACACTGTCACACCCCAACCCGAGGGGATTAGGGCATGACGATTGATTTCAATCATTTAACTAACTTTGCGGAAGCATAGTTTAAATAATCCATAGCCCAAAGCAAACTAAAGCAAATAAATTATCCAACACACCACAAATTGTCTAAATTGCCACGCAGGGCCCAATAAAACATAATTCAATAATCATAAAATTGTTTTTAAATCAACTCCATTCTAAAGCCATCACTATTCCTCTAGGAGCTCATCCAGTTCTCCTACTCTTACCAATTCAACCTGAAAGACATGCTAAAATACGTCAACTAAAAAGTTGGTGAGAACATGAGTTTAATAATATGACACAATCAGTAATAATATAACATGTGATAATTCAATAACAATACAACCAACCCTGTTCCATGCTCGGGCGTTTGCCTCATACACTGTTAGCCCACAACATGGTCAAACCAATTCTACTTCCCATTCCGAGACCCGTTCCTGCCCTCGGTCATTTATGTATCATAAGAATATATGCCACAACGGTTGCCAATAACCTCAGTGGGGTTTCAACCTTACTTTTATAAGGCCCACCCTTTCGGGCCACTGTGCGTGGGGGATTCCCCAAGTAGTACTACCCATATACTCACCGGCTCTACTATGAGTTAATGGTTGTAAATTATGTTTAATGTCTAGGGGAAGCAATTTTATTGAAACGGACGTTCATTATCACATAAATAACATTTTATAAACAGTTTATGGAGCATGCTTTCAGTATCCCAAAACAGTAAAAGAAAAGGGATCACATGAACTCACCTGTTACTGATGTTTGGTTATCTGTCGAATGAAGGGATTGATGGTAAATCTTGATTGGTTCACTTGCCTAATGTATGTTTAGATTTTAGTAAATATTCATGCCATAAACATTGATTTGATATTGTTTCCCATTTAACTTTATTTTCAAGTATTCAAAATTACATGAGAATATAAGTTTACATATTTATATGTTTTTACCCATTACTTTTTATCAGTAAAGGGTCTGGGTAAATTTTTTATTTACTCATTCCCTATTATTTTTATACTAACCACTTGTATCACAAATTGTTTTTATACGTTTAAATCCCATTAATATTATAATAAATATTTCCCGATATGTAAAAATTACTAAACTTTTTATAAAGTAACCAAATCACGGTCTAAGGTCACTGTTGAAATTTCAGAATTTTAGGAGGTCATTTACTATAATAAATGATTTTTGCCCTATTTATTATATTAAATAACAAATAAATACTTAAAGGTAACTAAAAATTACCATATTTTTACTGAAGCTTCCCAGTATCATTAGAATACTGGGAAAAATATTTACTTCATGTTTTGAACAGTAATAAATTTTATTCGTATTTTTAGCCTTTACAAACATTTTAAATGGCAAATAATTAGTTTAAACTATAAACTTTTAGTTTCAATATTTTTCCCAGGTCATCTAACTATATTTATACCGAAATAAATTATACTTAGAATTTTTATCACACAGGAGCTATTTTTGATGATTTTATCAAGATTTAAAGGAATTTTAATAAATCCATAACTTATTCTAGACATAACAATAAATACTCAAACTTTTTGAGTGTTATACCAAAATTATTATAAGTTCATTTTAATTATACATTCTGTCCATATAACTGTTAACATAAATTTTTATATTTAACATACTTACAAGTCTTAAAAATTGGGTTTTTGGGGCAAAATTAACAATATAACATTCCTATCATCAAAACCCAATCTTTTATAAAATATTTCCAGCAATGAAATCATATCTAGACCTGATAAAAATTTCGATGTATATATATGAACATTTTAAGTTGTAGTTTTCATTTTTACATACATGCATGCATATATAACTATTTGTTAAGGAGTGTGGTTCTTACACTTTGTGCTTAACACTTGTAGACAACGTTTCCAAGGGGTTTGTGGGCTGTTAAGAATTGTAGAAAACATAGAATGGATTTAGAGATCATGTTACATAAGAGAATGGAAGTTATGGGTTTCCAAGATTATGATATTACACATGCAAGACTTGCATGCGTATGGATCGTTCTAGGTACTCATCCCCCATGGTTTTGGGTGTTTTAGATGGGAATAAAATTGATTTTATGAATGTGTAAGGATTCTTGTAACGAAAATCATGGTTTTTGGCTTAGAAAAGTCGAATTTTCACACATGCATGTGCATGCATGTGTGTTTTCGTTTATGTGAGTGAGAACCCATGTTTGTATGGTTTAGAAAAGGAGTTTAAAATGGGGTTTGGGGCTGTCGTGAGTTGTGGTGAAAGGAAGAGTAGATAGAACAACACTTTTGAGCATTTGAGAGTAACTAGCTAACCTTTGTGTCAATGAAACCCTTGGACTCGAGTTGGCCTTGTGTGGTGACCTCCAAATCGTCGAAATGCTTGAGGGAGAGGGCTGAATTCGTGGAGCTCCAAAAGAAGAGAGGAGAGAGTGAAATTTTGAATTTGTGATGAGTGAGGTGTGTGTGTATGTTGGCCGAATAAAGAGGAGAAGGGGGAGAGAGATAGGGGCGGTGGTGGTGTAAGAAAAAGAAGGAAGAGTGTTGGTCAATTAAAGAGGTGGATTAAGGCTTTTGTTTTACATGCTTGTTTTATGCATGTATGTATACATTACGTGTGAATGTATGTATATATGACGAGAAGAGAGAGAGGCATAAAGGTGTGTGTGTATTATAAGGACATATGCATACACATTTATATATATGTATGTCGTGTTTATGTATATATATATATGTATGTGTGTGAAGATGTATAAGTATAAGGGTAGCATATATATATATATATATATATATATATATATATATATGTGCTTTGATTTGATGCTAATGCATGGGGATGGATTGGGTAATATAAAGGTGGTATAAGAATATTGTTGTTATATGGTTTGAATTATTGTGTGTGTGTGTGTCTAACGTATGTATATATATATATATGTTTATATATTTATACAATGTAACCCTGTGTGTATATATATATATATATATATACTAGTTGAAAACCCGCGCGATGCAGCGGTGGCAACCCATTTTTAAATCGCTAACTATAACAACTTATTTTTAAATAATTATATTATACAACCTTAAAATTTTCAAATTGCAATATAACATGAACAAACATACATCATGATTTATTCTCTTTTAAAGCCTTAGTTCTTCCTACATATCATCTATTTCTACATATTATAGTCTGAAAAATCTAAAAGACTTGGATCAAGTAAGCTTTTATTAGGCCTCTTGTTATGAGGTAATTTTCAGTCCTATAACTAAAACCCAGGACATCATGATGCATACAATCATCTTGCATGTCTAAAAAATAAATGGTATATGCTCACATAATTTCTTAAGCAAATTTACCATGTAACGAAAACTGAGTAATACAATAACTGAATTTGATAACTTATTAGTTTCAAAATATCAAAAAATGTAAATCAAACTGCATTATATATCCACAAGACTGCAAGCCACCAACAAATTAGTGTTTTGAGAATTCACGAATGATAACAGCCTTCATGTGCCACAAAGACCTATAAAGTCCCTCTGACTCAAAAGTGCTTGTCACGAATTGAACTTGTAACACACCTGCAATTTACATAAAAACCAATATAATCAAATCGATAATATTAACACTTAAAATGAACAAAGAATTATAAGATTATATGCCAATTGAACCTCATATGTAAATAATAATAATTTTTATTTGGACCCAAAAGCTAAAAACCTATTTTGGAATTTTATTCAATCCTGTTATATTTTTTTTCAATCTAAAAACTAACACAATTAAGTAATTAACACATAAATTAACATAGAATGATTAAATTTTATGTCAATTGAACATTATTAGAAAATATGCAATAAATAGTTCATCAATTAATGAGTAAAAAACAAATTCAAGTGCAAGTTGATGGGAAATAGCAGGCTTATTATCACTTGTAGGAATAGCAAGGTTTTGATATCCGCCAACATATGCGTCTCAAAAGCAACTTTTCAACAAGCATAGAACCATAAATCACTTCAATATAACCTAATAAAATTGTGATTGTCTTAGAGGAAAGATGTTCCAACCCTAAACCACTATCGTACTAAGCAACTTTCAAGTTTGGGCAAAAAAGTGAATGCAACATCAAGGGGATAAACATCAAAAAATATGTTACCTCAAGCAACATAATGTCAAATAAGGTCTCAATATTAATAATGTCATGCTAAGAACTCAAGTAACAACCTGGTAGGACATGGAAATTATAGATAAAAACAAATTGGAGTTAAATTTTAATATTTTGACACAAAACCTGTTGGTGCTTGATTATAATATTCAAAAACAAACTTCAGATTAGTTGAACATTCATTTAAAATGATTCTTTTCAAGTCAAACTTCAGTATAGTTAAGAAAATTGAGGGTTACTTAATCTACCCTAAAAATAACAACTTTCAGGATTGAGCAATTAACAACTCATAGTGTCAAAGTAGCAATTTCTATGCAGATTAACACTTCAGCAATTTCTATGCAGATTATGTAAAATTTGCAGGTCTTTAAAAATTGTTGAATTTATTATTGAAACTATACTAAGATAAAGATTTTGTTACCCACAATCGACCGGCTTGAGTCTTTGTCATTGTAGACTAACAACCTACAAAATGCCAAACATAATCGCAAAGTTATCATAAGAATTCAAGTTTTGTTTTTGAGTTCTAAGAATGTTATATTTTTTCTTTAGCAAAAATACACACAAACATGTTCTTTTTGAGCCTGTAGCCAACAAATTTAAATGATGCTACATATGTCAAAGGGTGAACACATTATTTCTTTCCAATTCACCTAAATTAATGTAAAAAAATATATATTATTAAATTTGTATGCAACAACCTCAGATTGATAATCTGGTACACCCAATTTCACCTCCAATATAAATGTTAAAGCTCAACACTACCAACAATGAACGTATGGGTTGAAGAGAAGAAAACTAACACCATGAGATGGTAACGCCTAAAACTGTAGCATTACCATTGAAGATCATGTTTAGGATTCTGGTGTTGACATCCTTTTAACCCCTTTTTTGTTGCAAATATGCATATTTTTAGCAATAAACAACAAATATATACGAATTTGTTTTCTGAAAAATAAGCATCGTCTTCTGTGCATTTCTAATATAGTCATTGGATAAACAAAAAAACAAAACAAACATACCCAGTTTTATCCAATTTTAAGCAGGGTCTGGGGAAGGAGAGATGAAAACAAACCCTACCCCTACCCCATAAGGGTAGAGAGGCTGCTCTAGAAGAGTCCCTTGGCTCAAAAAATATAGTAATTGGATGAGACACAAAATAAAAAACATTGAATATGATATAAGCAATTCAATCAGTAATAACAACCAAACCTCTTCTTGTGGTCCTTTATAATCAACATCTCTCTGTTATCAACTCCATGAACAAATTATATGAAATTCTACACATTTTTATAACAGTGATAAGCAATAAAAGTACACAACATGAAGACAACATATACAAATCCAATACAAATATCATCACCATAAATTATCCAGATCATCAAACATGAATATTAATAGGAATACTCAGTTTTCAGCAACTTGTATATGCTTTTATAAAAGATTGCATTCACTTTGAATATTAGTAGCATATCACACTTTTGCACGTAAATATTAAAAGGGGCTTATAGAAAATAACATGAATAATTAAGCAAGTAGACAAAAATTTCTAGATTGATAAAGAAACCAGCATACATTGACAGATCAAAGACACTAAGAGTATATATAAACCCAAACCCCAATGTTAAACACGTTTACATATGCAAAAACCAACCACAAAAATAAGAAATTGAGAGTCAATTTGAGTTGAATTAATCTCTAATCAAAGATTGAATCTCATGAGCTTCTGCACGTATTCAATCATCTTTCTCTTCTCTTCAAAACCAAAATTTGGGTGTAAGCAATTCAACACTTCTGAGCCAGGTCTTCAACCAGGACCCTAGTCTCATGAGCCATGATGCCAGAAGGAAAAACTATGAACAATCGAATTAAATCTAATACGCATACTTCAAAGTTTTCATAGCAAAAAAAAAGTAATTTTAATAGCATTAATTGTAAAGCTTGTTTTTTAATATATTAAAAATAAAACAAAGCAAATAGATAATAGCTATATCCATAGTGGAAAAGATCATAGTTGAGAAAAGACCTAAGACACAAGAAAATGGAATGTATCTGCAACGATCTGAGAACAATGTTTTCTATGAATGTGTTATAGTCAAGTAAGCATGAAGGTACAATGTTTTCTGGAGCATCAGTTTGCCTGCACATGACCCATGGTTTACCAGCTTCAAGTGCTACAGCCATATTTGCAGCACATTTTACATAATCCACAAATGACAAATTAATCAACATTTAGTAAGCTTCATTTAGTTGTGATAGTCAACATAAACGACAAATTAAAGAGAAAAGGTTAAGGAAAAATAGACATGTCAAATTGGATCAGCTAATGTGTCAAACCAGGTTTGGGTCAAAACATGTTGCTTTTAAAAAATTATCTGGCTTATCTCAATATAGATGTGTTAGCAAAGTGAGTTAGAACAATCTGCTCCTTCCTACCATGCCAAGCTACATTTTATAGATTTGAGCGACATTCCAACATCATTGACCACATACATCATTTCCTAATCCATCAGAAAACCAGTTCAACAGAAAACTCATTTATCCAACAAACTACAAATTTTAAAATTAGCAAAAGAAAAAAAAACAAATTTAACTATCCATTTGGTCAAAGCTGCGTTTTTCAGATACGTCAATTGATAGATCTCTTTATTAGCATATAAAAATTGACATGTAAAGCAAAATATTTTCATTTACTTAATCCAATTTAAGCTTCTTAATTAATCTTTCAAGTGGTAGTTAATTACTCACAGTTTTTGAATTTCGAAATAAAGCATGAAAGAAGTCATCAGAAGCAAGATTTCAACAGAATCGATCAACTTTCCTTTCATCACCTAACAAAACATCAGTTTTAAGATAGAATCTGTAATTTAAAGATTCTAAAGTTGAGTCTAGAATGTAAGGGAGATCCTGTAAGCTCATGTTGTATTTTACTCAATTTCTTATATAAAACATGTCAAAAGCAGTCTATACCCAAATCCTCATAGCGTCTTTTATAATTTTACTTGAAAGATATTATCTTGAATCTTAAAAATATAGTTTCTGTAATCATATATAGTATTTTAATTATTTACAAAATACATATAATAGTTAAAACTTAAAAAGCATTAGTGTTAGACTTGCACATAAATATAAATAAGAGTAAGAAGGGAGAGCACACATCCCTTCCAACCAGCTAATTTTGCATTTTCCACAGCTACAACAAGATAACTATCCGTTGCAAGTATCACCATATCCTTGTCTTCATTTCATACTACAAGTGTTCAACAAAAGTTAACCTATCGTCAAAGTCAACAATCATGAAATTTTCTCTTTTGGAGATGAGAAATACCAGCATCTATGGGAGGTAGTGGCGATCAATCTCACCTCCAACTCTTTGAAGTATTGCAGTTTTAATTTTTCAAAATAAGATTGTCAAACTACAACAACATAAAAACAACAAATCAGCCATTGTCACTTTAAATTCTATCAAGACTGTAATAATAGAAAAAAATCATACCACACATAGTATTATGTATTCAACCCATTCTATCTTGAATCCTGAAAGCAAATGCATTTGGTAGAGTATGGATGTTTTAGTTGGACGATAAATGGATAGTAGAAGGGTATGATACAAAGGAAGATAAGAGCTAGTTGAGAAACTTACTTTGTCAGTGGGGACCAGAAGCATGAAGTCACCACCACTGCTACTGCGGATGGTGGTGTTTGATGTCGATACGAAGCAGAAGCCATGGATAGAGAACCCTCATGTCTGAAATTTGAAATGGAAGGAGGCAACACAACTATCTCTGATTTTAGGGTTTTAAGTGGGATTCAGGTTTAAATTCGGGTATTAATCGAGCGTTCCTTCACCATCGGTGGATCACACCTCAATTTACCTTCAGCTAGGGCTTGAATGTTGTCTCCATAAACCGAAGCAACATTAGTATTATACTTCGATACAATATCCATCTCTTTCGAGATTCCGTACTTTGATAAAAACTTGTTTAGATTTTCATTGCCACCTGAATCCATTTTCCGGAGCTGGATCTCCGACCATGAGTCCATGGTTATAGATCAGACGAACGAAATGTGAACGCCGAGGCCATGGCATGAGCGATCGTTGATGCTGGAGAAATCTTCTAGGAGAGAAACGTGAGAGAATCACCTACATGTATGGTTTGAATTTTGAAATTAGATTTTAGGATTTTGAAACGGTGGATTTACCCGCTCATGCTTTTGTTGTGAAGATATCAAGATAGGTTGCTTCTTGATCCGCTTCGAAATCCCATTCCCTGTTTGAGAAATTAACTGATTAAGGTAAGAAAATCAAGGGGGAACGATGATGCCGAGAGATAAATCGAACGACTACCTGCTTTTGAGAGATAATGCCGAGAATGGTATAGCAAAACTGGGAGAGATGGAAAGCATAAATCAAGGTTTCAATCAGATTTCACGTTTAAGCATCTGCTGGAGTGGATTTAAGCTTAATTGGGTTGTACCACATGCTTGTTTAGTTGTATTTTTCTTAATTTTTAAGACACCTAATTTCATCTCTCCAATATCTATTATGCGGGTCATGATATACCCATGCATGTAAGGACAATAATTCTACACAACATGATGTTATGTGTAGATACTATAAGGAGTGGTGCTTTATTTATTTAAATCACCTATGCACGAATGTATGTATAAAAAAAAATGTGAACATATATATTACCATGTGTGTATGTCGTGACATACATATAAGTTTTTAATATGATAATCATTTATTAGAATTTATTTAACATTAGACATTATAATTATCACATTTTTAAACAAGCTAAAAAAAAAATTAAAAATTAAATGCATACATATATGGATATGTGAAATCATTGTTTCACATTATTATCACTCGTGGTGTCACAAGGTACATTATGTTTCGTAGGAGAATTATTGTTTCAAGTTCTATGGCATTTGGCGTTCTATAGTTCTCAACTAATGACTTAATTTCTCTAATTAATGTTTCTAAGAAGTGTGCTGATCTAATCATATTAATAAATGCATCGTAATTTAAAGTTGTAATATAAACCTGATTCGTGTGTTGTCACACACACAAACATATCTGTGAGTTTAACGTTCTGAAATAAGACTGAAAAGTAGAAAACAAGCATCAGAAAGCAAAACTGTCGTCGTGTTCGTTCGGGTGACGATTCGAACGAATACGCGCGATGGTGACGCGTTCTAACGAAACGAAAACCAAAAACGATACGAACGAAAATAATTTAAGAAAATATAATATTTCACATTTTAAAATTTTGAAACTCATCAAATAATTAAAAATGTAAACCTTTTGATTTAAAATACGAAATATGCGCGTTACGTTCCGGAAACACAACGGAGACGCGAAACGAGCGACCGAAACGAACCCAAATACCATCGGGTTATATAAAGACTAAATGAGAGGTTGTTTCTCATTTATTACATTTCATCCTCTCTCTCTCTCTACACTCATTCCCGAACATTTTTCCTCTCACTAGAAAACCACCTTCAATCCTTCATAACTTGGTCGTTTCTTGACGAAATCTTGCGTTTTTGGTGTCCACATGTAGCTACAATCATCCTCTACAAGGAAGTACAACCGATATAGAGGTTTATCCAGTCAAATTCTAGGTACTGATGGTTGAAACCCACGAAAAATAGGGTTTTCATACACTTTTTGTTTGACCGCACACATAACCGGTTTTAGAACCATATCTAATTGACCAAGCCTTCATTCGAACACCAGGAAGGTTAAAACAAACAAGCATGAGGGTGGAAACGACCTTGAGAGCCAGGCTTCGATGGAGAGGTGAGTGCATTGTTACAAGTTCGCGAAGGTGCTGGGCGTGGTGGACGGCCGAACCTGCAACTCTCAACCCTAGGGGCCGCGAACCTTGCTGCCCCGAAGCAGAAGCCACGAACCCTCTCCAAACAAACCTGCTGGCTAGGTGGTCCTTCATGCGAACCATACCATTTGAACCTAACAGAGGCGAACCATTAGGTGGCCGAACCTGTGCTGGGCTGGGAAAAGGGCGAACCTACCAAAAACCTAGCCGAACCTGTGTGCATCATCCACCGAACCTACGCTCTACCGAACCATGCATGAGTTGCATGGGTGAACCCTAGCCGAGCCTTTTCATTATCACCCGAACCCTTCAAGCTCACAAACCTTCACGAACCAATAGGGGAGGGACTAACCTATTACATGATCGAACCTTATCTAAAAGAACCAAAAGGTTCGCAGACTCCATGGGAGGTTCGATGGAAGTTGATGCCACGCCCCCCTCTGTAATCGGTTTAAGTCCAAATTCCTTGGCCCAGGATGAATAATCTAGCCCAATAACTCATTTAACCCAAGCAAATTCAGATTGGTCCATGTGATATACCGTTAGGCCCACGAATTGTCTCGGCCCAACAAGATAACCAAACCGGCCCACTATCATTTGGCCCAACTAATGAAGATACAAATTTATAGATTGAAAGGATTAAATGAGTCATAACATGCATGGTAATCATGGGATGAATACCACAAAGGTGACAAAACATTGGGTTTAATTTTATAAAAATCTACAATCTAGTCTTTTAGAATGGATTAACAAGTTATGGAGTTAAATGGGATAATGATGATACAAAATTATGTTATAAGAGGTGAAGAGTTACTAAACTTTCACCTAAAAATCTAAGTTTATACTTAGGACTCTACTAACATGACGTTAAATCAAGTCAAATCTCAACGCAATAATCGAGTGTCTTAAATTTAATCTAATTAGGTTAAATGTCTCTAAATCCAATAACAAGTACACAGGGCCGAATGAAGACCAAGACCGAGATTCACGAGTGTCAGCCAATGCTAGGGCTAACACATACACACACATGAATAACTACAACTTATACTTACAAGTTACAAACAACATAATATCAATACAGGATGGTGAATACAACAACAAATCCAACAAAGAGCGCGTGCATTTCTTGTTTAAGCTAAGTCAACCACTTCAAACACAAGGTGACTTCATATGCCCCTTTTCCAATCTTAAAAGATTTTAAACTCTCGGGCTGAGAAACATGCTTAAGTTTTATTTACTTAAAAGTTTTATGTTTAACATATTGCTTATGCTTTGATTGGATAATATTGCTTGACTTATTATCATTTATCATTATATGCATGCTTGTATGATCATGATATGACAGGAACAAATAGGATGAATATGATAATATAATTTCATAAATCATCAACACAAAAGAATAACATAGTTGTAAGATTATATCTTACAACACTTAGTTATTCTTACAAGAATGAACATTGAGATAATCACAGGTGAACATGACGACAACAACAACGAAACACATGAGTGATATGAAGATAATATATCTTCATAATATCATTCAACATCAGAGTTAACCAAGTTTAATAAGACAAGTGCTTATAACACTTAGTATACAACTCAACGCATATTACAAGATAACATGAAACAAGTATCATCCACCACCTGAGTCGACTAAGTGTAGTAAGACTAGTTCTTACCACATCTTAGTGACAACAGGGTGACTATATGGAACAACAAGGAATGATAATCATGATAATTTAACTTCATGATAACAACATCATTCACACAACAAATAACATAATATAACAAGAAAAGTTCTTATTTAACTTTGTTAACAACAACGAGAACAACAACATTGATGAACACAATACAATTGATTACTATTGAACTGTCTGCATTATATCATTTCAATCATGTGCCATGTATTAAAGTTTGATCATTGAAAGTCCCTTCACAATTCGAAGACCAGTTAGTTTGACGTGACTAAACCGACGATAGCATAGTGGTACCATAGGTTTGACAAACCTCTAGCTTGTAGGGCTAGTAAGTTGATCGTATTGATTCATTGGCCGGTAACGTATGACCGGTGACAGGGCGACTTCAAGTCAGGGTCTGAAAAGCGACACATGGTGATATTAATCTGTAGTGAAATTGTAATTAATCCATCATTACCCATTGACTAGTAGACTGAGAAATTTATTTTCTCTCATGTCATATTACTAGTAACCGTTTCGATGAGGCTTACGGTAATACAAGGTGGTAGAGGTAAATCGGATGCATTGTAATTGTAACATCACTGTACTTTCAGTTGTCTGTACGTCCGTACATCCGTACGATTGTACTGTTACGACTGGAGATTTAATTATTATGAATGATTATGAAATTATTGATTGACATTATTGATATTATCACTGTACTGGTATGCATGTTATAGCACATTTATGATACGCGTAAACCATGGGAAGTTTAGTTGTGATACAACCAAACGGACCCGTAGAGTTTATCGCAGTTAATTATTACTGATAATGATGGATTAATGGTTAGGGAATGGATTTGGTATGGAATTGGGAGTTTGGTTGAGTCTGGTTACTAAACGTAGTCAAGGACCCATGGTCATGGTTTATCGAAATAGCGATGGGACGGTGGCTAGGGCAGTTGCGACTGACCCTTACATATGCCCTATATATATGCATATTTCGGTCTATCATGGATGTGTCAGTGACTAGGGTTTAGTGGGTTTTGGTTTGGGAAATGATAATATAAAAGTTAATAAATGTTGGGAGTTAGTTACGCGTTGTGAGGTTACGAATATTAGTTAAACGCGAGTATTGATTTAGAAACATTAACTTAATAAGGTATTCGCGTGGGTGACGATTCACACGAATATGATTATTAAGAATAATGTTCTAAAACGATATTCCATAGATCATAAATCAAATCGAAATACGTTACGAACATCGGATTCGCAAAGGTGACGATCTTTACGAATACGTACGCGAGTAACGCGTTTCGACGAGATAATTAAATAATATCAAACGATATTAATCTAATAAATTGGAAACTAAAAACGTTTATTAGGAATCATAACCTAGAATGTTTTCGAATAAATTAATTTACTTAAATAATTATTTAACGAAAACGAAACGGAATTTGTATTACGAAATGATTTATTTGAAATCGTTTCCTTTAAAAACTATTCTTTTATAAAAATGAAATATATTTATTTAAACGAGTTATATTCTAAATATTATTTACGAGAATAACCGGGTAATTATTTTGGGGTAATCGCGATAAAAACGAGACCGGACACGGTGTAATAACACACATAATAAGAAAGAATTCTTTCTTTCTTCTTCATTTCACCAACACACCTATTCTCTCTCTAAAACACCCACACATTTTCTCAACCTTCTCTCTAGCCTTGCTAGCTCGATTCTTGACGGTTTTGTGAGATCTTGACGCCTACACGATCGTGAGATCGAAAGGAACACGAAGATACCAAGAAAACCAGGGTTTAATCGCGATTGGAAGGTATGTGAGCCATATTATTCTCGGTTTTGTTGTGAGGGTGAAATTCTTTAACTTTTGGTGATAATAATCGATTTCTTTGTTGGGAAAACTTTAAAATGGGTAATAGTAACATGTAGAAGTATAGTTAGCCTTGGATCTGTAGGTATTCGACGAGAATGATGATGAACAGCTTCAGGGAAAAGTGCAGGTTCGTGAATGGGTTGTGGTTCGCGATCCAGCTAGGTCGGCCGAACCCTTGTGGTTCGGGAACAGGTGGCCGGCGAACCTGTGACACCATAAACGAACCCTATTGATCAGTAAAGGTCTCAGCCGAACCCTAACCGAACTAGTTGGGGACGAACCTGGAATCTTTGTTGCTTCACGAACCATGCAAGTTACCCGAACCCTCTTATTCTGTTGGCCGAACCATGGATTGTTAAGGAACCCACGAACCCATGACTTCTCAGCGAACCTTACCTGGACCTACAAACTTTGCATGGCGAACCCTAGCTCAGCGGCGAACCTTGAGTTCTTAGCCGAATCAAAAAGGTGGCGAACTCTTAGGGACCGAACCTTAGCCGGGCCGGCCTATGCTACGAACCCTTTATGATAACCTTCGCCGAACCTATGCTCTTCCATCTAAAGGTTCGCTGCCCTAAGATAAACAAAACTCTAAATCATTGAATTAGGGGATTAAGAAGGGATGGAAGGTAAGACCACGTATATACATATACATATATATAGAATTATACATGCATGGGCAAATATAGCCACCACCTTTGGTTTTAAATACATAAATTTGATGAAGGGATTAAATGTACAATGTATGAACTATTTGAGTTAAACACTTTCTTCGTTTAATTTAAGGAAATTAAGGATGCTTTGTATGGTGAAGTTGAATAATAATCAACTTAAGTATGGATTTTATTAAACTTTAATTAGGGTGTTATCAACTTAAACTAAGGTGGTTAGCATAGTGAACATGCATGAAATTGTATATCTATGACATCATAACAAGTGGATTATGATGACATAGTTAGAAACTAACACGACTAAATTATCAATAGATGATACACATTTATAAAAGATTTAGAAGTTCATATTAACTTAGATTAAGTAAACTAAGTTAAGAAAACACTAATGAATTAAAAGGGGAGAATTTGTGATCATTAAATCGAAATAATGTGCATATGCTTATAAACACGAACACCTATTAACTACAGATTGTTGAGTTGGTCTTGAGTTTATCTACGCGAGCGCGCATTATACGAGAACCCGAAATCTAAGGACTTCAGGTGAGTTCTCATAACCTCCTTTTCTTTAAACTGTTTTGTTTTAAAACTCGGAGGTGAAGCATGTATACCAATTAAATATTATTTTGATAACTCAAGGTTAATACCTGTTTATCAATATGATATTCACGATATAAAATTATCATTTATTATGGATTGTCTCTTATTATTTTATATCCATGTAAACCTTGTTATTGACTTCGGTCAATAACAATGATTACAAGTATTGTCACAAACCCCGAGAGTCATCGCTCTTAACTTCGGTTAATTGCTTTGACATTGTGTATTGTCACGTGGATGGTTTTCACATCTGTGAATTATTGCCTTTGACTTCGGTTAATTGCTTTGAATTCATGTATTGTCACGTGGTTAGCTACCACTCCATGAATCATGTATTTAACTTATGTTAATTACAAAATGATCATGTATAGTCACGAACATTGATTGAGAATATGATTGATTGAGTTTGGTTGATTTGTTGTGGATTGATTATCTATGTTTGATTATGATTATTTGAGATCGATATTAATTGATTGATTATGTGATTATGTGATTGTGTATGTGTTTGGTTGTCGAATGGTTGGATGTGTGTTGGATTATCTCATACAGGTATTCATATGGAATTTCTCATGAAAATCATAAGTTTTATAATCGTTTTAAACAAAGCATTTTATAAAACCCTTTTAAGTATAAACTTTCAAACTCATTTTTACTAAAACATTTTTAAAATATAAAGACTTATGATTACTCACCAACTACTTTTGTAGTTGACACTTGTTTTCTTACATGTTTCAGGTGATGGAGACAAGTAGGAAAAGAAGAGAGGATCTCTTCTGTTTTGGACATCATCATCATATAGGATCTTGGACTTAGTTAATTAACTAAATTTCTGGCGATTAGAGTTTAGTTAGTTTAACTAAATCTTTTGTGTATTTGAATTACTTGATTCATGATGAACATGATTTTTGTGTAATTATTGTGGTTGCTTAAATGATATATGATGACTTGATTTAGATGCCCATGAGCTTTTGAACAATCTACACATCCCTCGTGGCATCCCGATGATTCCGCCGTCGGTCGGGGTGTTACAGATTGGTATCAGAGCCAGGTTATAGGGAATTAGGTTACTAGAAATGGTTGACCTAGTCTATAACCATAGGATACCCTAGTATGAATTAAATTCATACACTAGTTAGTATATTCAGGATTCATGCTTATGTGTTTATTACATGATAATTGAACTCCTGTTATACATCTGATATATGTGCTGCTTATTGATTTCTTGCTTACGTGTGCCCTAATGATTCGATAAGGACATGCACGTGGTGTATCGTAAAGGTGGTGGGACGTTGGCTAGGGCAGTTGCGACTGACCCTTACATATGCCCTATATATATACCATTTACGGTACATTAGGTGGATGTCAGTATTGAAGAATGTGGGAACTACCCGTTTGGGAAATTACTTGCTTAGGAAATAAATTGTTTATGAATTACTTGCTTTAGGAATTATCTGTTTATATTGTAAACACCAGACAAGGACATACTCGTGGTATACTACAAAGGTGGTGGGACGGTGGCTGGGGCAGTTGCGACTGACCCCTACATATGCCCTATACATATACCATTTGTAGTATATTGGGAGTCTGTCAGTGTCAGGAACTTAGGATGTTACTAGGAATTATTGTGAGATGGATGTTGATGGTTAAGGTTGGTTTGGATTGACACTTTGGATGATCACACTTGATGAACACTTATAAATTCCCTTATAAAAACATACGGATTGGACACGTAGGGTGCATAGGATTAATGAACGATAATGAGCGATTAGTGATGTGATATGGACTTGGGTGATGGTATAGACACTTGATGATAATATAAACGCATAGTGATGATACTAACACTTAGTGATAGTATGGACACTTGACAAGAATAAACTATAGGGAAGATATGAACACTTAGTGACAATAAGAGCACTTCGTGATGATATGAGCCCTCATTGATGATTATTGACATTGGGATTGATATGGATTTTAGTGAACTTAGACAATTAGGGGAACTTAATGTCAGGTGAACTTAGACATTAGGTGAGCTTAGAAATAGGCAAGCTTACATGTCAGGTGAACTTAGACATTAGGCAAACCTAAAAGTCCAAGGGAACTAGAGATCACTTCACTCAAAATTATCCTACTAGGATAAGGTTTGTGAAGTGAGATTTATGGTGAACTGCATGACGCACTCTACACACTAGCAAGGGCATAATCGTGGTGCAATGGAACGGTGGTGGGACGGTGTAGGGGAGATTGCGATCTACCTCTGCATATGCCCTATATATAAGCTTGTTGCATTGCATTGGGAGGTTGTCAGTGTTAGTATAGAGTGAGGAATGTATAGGACCTAGGAAATAGTTAGTTAACACTAGTTATGACCGACTAGGACACTTAGAATAATAATAGGAAATTATAAGCCTTTCTGAGTCAATGACTGATAGGAGAGAAATATAGTTCCTATATGTAATCCTAATTGTCTAATGGACTCATTTAAACATTGTTTGTATGACTTACGTTGTAAACGGTAGTAACATGTTTCTATTTCCTTCAGAAACATGCCGCCTCGCCGTCACAACGAAGATGACTCGAACAATGGGGAAGCTAACAACAGTAATGCCAACTCCGGCATACAAGAGTTAGCCACACTTATTTCTGGATTGGTGAGCCAACTAACTCAGGCTAACCAGAATGCTAACCAGAACAGAGGTGGTGCAAACCAGACAACTTGCACATTCAAACACTTCAATTCCTGTAATCCTCTGAAATTTACGGGTGCTGAATCAGCCACTGGTCTGCTGCAGTGGTTTGAGAGTATGGAGAACACCTTCATCAACAGCGAATGCCCTGAGAATCTGAAAGTTCGCTATGCCACCAGTGTTTTCCAAAAGAGAGCACTGACTTGGTGGAATGGGGAAAAGCGAACTAGGGGAGTGGATGCTGCCTTAGCACTGACATGGACAGAGGTCAAGACTCTGATGACCACTGAATTCTGTCCTAGAAGCGAGATGAGGAAACTGGAGGCTGAGTTCTGGGAACTCAAGCAGGATAGCGGAGAGAATGTCATCTACAATACTCAGTTTCATGAGTATAGCTTGCTGGTACCTCACTTGGTGACACCCTTGGAGAGGGCGATTGAGAAGTATATCGGCGGGCTGCCGGTGCAGATTCAGGATACAGTCTATGGGAGCAATCCCAAAACACTGGAGGCTGCTATCCGTCTATCTGCAACTCTTACTGACAACCACGTGAAGAATGGAACTCTTACTCGCAAGGGATATAAGAAGACTGACACCAAGACTGCTGCCAAAGAAGTCAAAGCTGAAGTCAAGTCTGAAGCTGCTAGCTCGTCTAAAAGCAGCAACAAGAAGAGAAAGAATAGGAACTTCATGGTAACTGTACCTGCTGCGAAATCTGCGCAGCAATCATCAAACAATTTTGCTGCAAGAAGTTACACTGGGAACACTCCCCAATGTAACACTTGCAGATATCATCATGCCCCTAACTTGCCGTGTCGCGTTTGCAACAACTGTGGCAAGTTCGGGCACTATGCAAACGTTTGTCGGAGTGCACCGCAAGCACAAAGGATGCAACAAGCACCGCTTGCACTACCAGCTCCTCAAACTCAACCTATTCCGGCTGTACCCATTCGCCAGGTACCTCAAGCACAGGCAAGAGCCTGTTATGAATGTGGTGAAGTGGGTCACTTCAGGAATCACTGCCCAAAGTTGACCGGGAATAATCAAAGGGTGGCAAGAGGCCGGGCTTTTCAACTGAATGCTCCAGCTGCTCAAGCCAACCAGGATGTGGTCAACGGTACATTTCTGATCAACAACTCTTATGCATCTGTCTTATTTGATTCTGGTGCCGATAGGAGTTTCGTTTCATATGATTTTGAATGCTTGCTTGGTAGAACACGTACATATTTAGATAAACCGTTCAACGTGGAAGTGGCTGACGGAAACACTATTGATATTGACACTATTATCGTTGGATGTACGGTGAACTTAAATGATCACGTTTTCCCAATTGATCTTATACCTATGCATCTTGGTAGCTTTGATGTTATCATAGGCATGGATTGGTTAGCCACCCACAGAGCGGAGATTGTTTGTTATGAGAAATATATTCGTATTCCTTTAGCTTCGGGTGAAACTTTGAGAATAATTGGAGAAACTGCTAGTAAAGGTCTTAAGCTGATGTCTTGCACTAAAGCACATAAGTACCTTAGAAAGAAATGTATAGCCTTCTTAGCACACATTGTGGAGAAGAAAGAGAAAGAGAAGAGAATTGAAGATGTTCCGGTGATACGAGATTTTCCAGAAGTATTTCCAGATGATTTGCCGGGTCTCCCACCAGAACGTCAAGTAGAGTTTCGAATCGACTTAGTACCTGGTGCGAACCCAGTCGCCAAAGCTCCTTACAGACTTGCACCTTCGGAGTTGCAAGAATTGGCGAGCCAGCTACAAGAGCTGACTGACAAAGGATTCATTCGCCCGAGCCATTCGCCATGGGGTGCACCGGTCCTATTTGTCAAGAAAAAGGACGGGTCATTCCGGATGTGCATCGACTATCGTGAACTGAACAAGTTGACTATCAAGAATCGATATCCACTGCCGCGCATCGACGATCTCTTCGATCAGCTTCAAGGCTCGGCATGGTTTTCAAAGATCGATCTGAGGTCTGGGTATCATCAGCTTCGCGTACATGATGATGATATTCCCAAGACAGCTTTCAGAACAAGATATGGCCACTATGAATTTCTGGTAATGCCTTTCGGCCTTACCAATGCACCTGCGGTTTTCATGGACCTCATGAACCGTGTCTGCAGGCCATACTTGGATAAATTTGTGATTGTATTCATTGATGATATTCTGATCTACTCAAAGACTAAGGAAGAACACGAGAAACACCTTAAGTTGGTTTTGGAGATCCTAAGAGAGGAACGGCTGTATGCCAAATTCTCTAAATGTGAATTTTGGCTTAAAGAAGTTCAATTCTTGGGACACATAGTCAACGAATACGGTGTTCACGTGGATCCTGCAAAGATTAATGCTGTGAAGAATTGGAGTACACCGAAGACACCGACGGAGATTCGATCGTTCCTTGGACTTGCCGGTTACTATCGGCGGTTCATCTCGAATTTCTCCAGGATTGCTGTCCCTCTCACTGCGTTGACTCAGAAGAATAGGCCATACGAGTGGGGACCAAAGCAAGAAGAGGCATTTCAGACTTTGAAGCAGAAACTTTGTGATGCTCCTGTCTTGACATTGCCGGATGGAAATGATGATTTTGTGGTTTATTGTGATGCATCCAACCTAGGTCTCGGTTGTGTTCTCATGCAACGGGGAAAGGTTGTGGCTTATGCATCAAGACAACTAAAGATTCACGAAAAGAATTACACCACACACGACTTGGAACTTGGTGCAGTCGTGTTTGCCTTGAAGATATGGAGACACTATCTTTATGGCACTAAGTGTGTAGTGTTCACTGATCATAAAAGCTTGCAACATATTCTTAATCAGAAAGAACTCAATATGAGACAACGGAGATGGGTTGAACTGTTGAATGATTATGACTGTGAAATTCGCTACCATCCTGGTAAGGCGAATGTAGTAGCAGACGCGCTTAGTCGCAAGAGTCAAGTTCAAATCCATAATGTCCGAGTGCACAATAACCTCCGAAATGATGTTCTCGCAGCCCAACAACACTCATTAGCTCAAGATAATTTGAAGAATGAGATGTCTTGCGGGGCTGAAATCTTATTGGAAACTAAGGATGACGGTTTGATGTATTATTTGAATCGGTTGTGGATACCGAACAGGGGTGATCTTAGAATGCTGATTATGGATGAAGCTCATAAATCTCGTTACTCAATCCATCCGGCTCTGATAAGATGTATCAAGACCTTAGGGGCTTGTACTGGTGGCCTGGAATGAAGAAGGATATTGCTGAATATGTGTCTAAGTGCCTTAACTGTGCTAAAGTCAAGGCAGAACATCAGCGACCTTCAGGATTGTTATTACAACCAGAGATACCGATGTGGAAGTGGGAGAATATCTCTATGGATTTCATTACTAAACTCCCACGGACCGCGAACGGTAAAGATAGTATCTGGATAATTGTTGATAGACTGACCAAGTCGGCTCATTTCTTACCGATACGCGAAACTTACCCTGTGCGGAAGTTAGCTCGTATCTACATTGATGAGATCATTAGCCGACATGGCATTCCCTTAGGCATAATATCGGACCGTGATGCTCGTTTCACGGCACGATTTTGGGAATCACTTCATGAAGCTTTTGGAACAAGACTGGATCTTAGCACTGCTTATCGTCCTCAAACGGATGGTCAAACGGAGCGAACGATTCAAACATTGGAAGATATGTTAAGAGCTTGTGTCATCGATTTTGGTGGCAATTGGGATAGCCATCTACCATTGGTTGAGTTCTCGTATAACAACAGTTATCACGCGAGCATTGGTATGGCGCCGTTCGAAGCTCTTTATGGCAGGAAATGTCGGTCACCTATTTGTTGGACCGAAGTCGGCGATTCGCAGATTACTGGTCCTGAGATTATTCAGGAAACGACTGACAAGATCCGCCAGATCCGTGACAATCTGTTAGCTGCTCGCAGTCGACAGAAGAGCTACGCGGATAAAAGAAGAAAACCTTTGGAGTTTGAAGTGGGAGATATGGTATTACTTAAAGTGTCGCCTTGGAAGGGCGTTGTTCGATTTGGGAAGAAGGGGAAGCTTGCTCCACGATACGTTGGCCCTTTTAAGATCCTTGAACGGATCGGGAAGGTTGCTTACAAATTGGAACTTCCTCCAGAACTTAGTAATGTGCATCCGACGTTTCACGTGTCCAATCTAAGAAAGTGCTTAGCTGATCAGGATCTTCAGGTACCACTCGATGATATTCGCATCGATGATACCATGCATTTTGTTGAAAAACCAGTGGAGATAATGGATCGTGAGATTAAACAGCTCAAACGCAGTAGAATTCCAATTGTCAAAGTACGTTGGGAATCGAAGCGGGGTCCAGAATTCACATGGGAGCGGGAAGATCAGATGAAGCTTAAGTACCCACATTTATTTACTACGGTCACTCCAAGTTGAATTTCGGGACGAAATTCCTTTAACTAGGGGAGACTGTAACATCACTGTACTTTCAGTTGTCTGTACGTCCGTACATCCGTACGATTGTACTGTTACGACTGGAGATTTAATTATTATGAATGATTATGAAATTATTGATTGACATTATTGATATTATCACTGTACTGGTATGCATGTTATAGCACATTTATGATACGCGTAAACCATGGGAAGTTTAGTTGTGATACAACCAAACGGACCCGTAGAGTTTATCGCAGTTAATTATTACTGATAATGATGGATTAATGGTTAGGGAATGGATTTGGTATGGAATTGGGAGTTTGGTTGAGTCTGGTTACTAAACGTAGTCAAGGACCCATGGTCATGGTTTATCGAAATAGCGGTGGGACGGTGGCTAGGGCAGTTGCGACTGACCCTTACATATGCCCTATATATATGCATATTTCGGTCTATCATGGATGTGTCAGTGACTAGGGTTTAGTGGGTTTTGGTTTGGGAAATGATAATATAAAAGTTAATAAATGTTGGGAGTTAGTTACGCGTTGTGAGGTTACGAATATTAGTTAAACGCGAGTATTGATTTAGAAACATTAACTTAATAAGGTATTCGCGTGGGTGACGATTCACACGAATATGATTATTAAGAATAATGTTCTAAAACGATATTCCATAGATCATAAATCAAATCGAAATACGTTACGAACATCGGATTCGCAAAGGTGACGATCTTTACGAATACGTACGCGAGTAACGCGTTTCGACGAGATAATTAAATAATATCAAACGATATTAATCTAATAAATTGGAAACTAAAAACGTTTATTAGGAATCATAACCTAGAATGTTTTCGAATAAATTAATTTACTTAAATAATTATTTAACGAAAACGAAACGGAATTTGTATTACGAAATGATTTATTTGAAATCGTTTCCTTTAAAAACTATTCTTTTATAAAAATGAAATATATTTATTTAAACGAGTTATATTCTAAATATTATTTACGAGAATAACCGGGTAATTATTTTGGGGTAATCGCGATAAAAACGAGACCGGACACGGTGTAATAACACACATAATAAGAAAGAATTCTTTCTTTCTTCTTCATTTCACCAACACACCTATTCTCTCTCTAAAACACCCACACATTTTCTCAACCTTCTCTCTAGCCTTGCTAGCTCGATTCTTGACGGTTTTGTGAGATCTTGACGCCTACACGATCGTGAGATCGAAAGGAACACGAAGATACCAAGAAAACCAGGGTTTAATCGCGATTGGAAGGTATGTGAGCCATATTATTCTCGGTTTTGTTGTGAGGGTGAAATTCTTTAACTTTTGGTGATAATAATCGATTTCTTTGTTGGGAAAACTTTAAAATGGGTAATAGTAACATGTAGAAGTATAGTTAGCCTTGGATCTGTAGGTATTCGACGAGAATGATGATGAACAGCTTCAGGGAAAAGTGCAGGTTCGTGAATGGGTTGTGGTTCGCGATCCAGCTAGGTCGGCCGAACCCTTGTGGTTCGGGAACAGGTGGCCGGCGAACCTGTGACACCATAAACGAACCCTATTGATCAGTAAAGGTCTCAGCCGAACCCTAACCGAACTAGTTGGGGACGAACCTGGAATCTTTGTTGCTTCACGAACCATGCAAGTTACCCGAACCCTCTTATTCTGTTGGCCGAACCATGGATTGTTAAGGAACCCACGAACCCATGACTTCTCAGCGAACCTTACCTGGACCTACAAACTTTGCATGGCGAACCCTAGCTCAGCGGCGAACCTTGAGTTCTTAGCCGAATCAAAAAGGTGGCGAACTCTTAGGGACCGAACCTTAGCCGGGCCGGCCTATGCTACGAACCCTTTATGATAACCTTCGCCGAACCTATGCTCTTCCATCTAAAGGTTCGCTGCCCTAAGATAAACAAAACTCTAAATCATTGAATTAGGGGATTAAGAAGGGATGGAAGGTAAGACCACGTATATACATATACATATATATAGAATTATACATGCATGGGCAAATATAGCCACCACCTTTGGTTTTAAATACATAAATTTGATGAAGGGATTAAATGTACAATGTATGAACTATTTGAGTTAAACACTTTCTTCGTTTAATTTAAGGAAATTAAGGATGCTTTGTATGGTGAAGTTGAATAATAATCAACTTAAGTATGGATTTTATTAAACTTTAATTAGGGTGTTATCAACTTAAACTAAGGTGGTTAGCATAGTGAACATGCATGAAATTGTATATCTATGACATCATAACAAGTGGATTATGATGACATAGTTAGAAACTAACACGACTAAATTATCAATAGATGATACACATTTATAAAAGATTTAGAAGTTCATATTAACTTAGATTAAGTAAACTAAGTTAAGAAAACACTAATGAATTAAAAGGGGAGAATTTGTGATCATTAAATCGAAATAATGTGCATATGCTTATAAACACGAACACCTATTAACTACAGATTGTTGAGTTGGTCTTGAGTTTATCTACGCGAGCGCGCATTATACGAGAACCCGAAATCTAAGGACTTCAGGTGAGTTCTCATAACCTCCTTTTCTTTAAACTGTTTTGTTTTAAAACTCGGAGGTGAAGCATGTATACCAATTAAATATTATTTTGATAACTCAAGGTTAATACCTGTTTATCAATATGATATTCACGATATAAAATTATCATTTATTATGGATTGTCTCTTATTATTTTATATCCATGTAAACCTTGTTATTGACTTCGGTCAATAACAAAGATTACAAGTATTGTCACAAACCCCGAGAGTCATCGCTCTTAACTTCGGTTAATTGCTTTGACATTGTGTATTGTCACGTGGATGGTTTTCACATCTGTGAATTATTGCCTTTGACTTCGGTTAATTGCTTTGAATTCATGTATTGTCACGTGGTTAGCTACCACTCCATGAATCATGTATTTAACTTATGTTAATTACAAAATGATCATGTATAGTCACGAACATTGATTGAGAATATGATTGATTGAGTTTGGTTGATTTGTTGTGGATTGATTATCTATGTTTGATTATGATTATTTGAGATCGATATTAATTGATTGATTATGTGATTATGTGATTGTGTATGTGTTTGGTTGTCGAATGGTTGGATGTGTGTTGGATTATCTCATACAGGTATTCATATGGAATTTCTCATGAAAATCATAAGTTTTATAATCGTTTTAAACAAAGCATTTTATAAAACCCTTTTAAGTATAAACTTTCAAACTCATTTTTACTAAAACATTTTTAAAATATAAAGACTTATGATTACTCACCAACTACTTTTGTAGTTGACACTTGTTTTCTTACATGTTTCAGGTGATGGAGACAAGTAGGAAAAGAAGAGAGGATCTCTTCTGTTTTGGACATCATCATCATATAGGATCTTGGACTTAGTTAATTAACTAAATTTCTGGCGATTAGAGTTTAGTTAGTTTAACTAAATCTTTTGTGTATTTGAATTACTTGATTCATGATGAACATGATTTTTGTGTAATTATTGTGGTTGCTTAAATGATATATGATGACTTGATTTAGATGCCCATGAGCTTTTGAACAATCTACACATCCCTCGTGGCATCCCGATGATTCCGCCGTCGGTCGGGGTGTTACAGTAATCTGATTACGTGAGGAATGCAATGGATTCCTTTTCTGCTATATGCACTCCAAGTTGAAAACATATATCAATTGGTTAACTAACACTCTTATTATTTAAAAGTGATTAACAGTTAACCCCACAAGTAATAGAATAATAACAAGGACCAGATTAAATTAATCTACTTTCCTTAACACATTGAGGGTTTATCAATACTTCGGTTTGATAAATAAACCCATCATATTATATTAGTCTATGCATGATTCAATGGGTGATGAATACAAACGGACGGGTGAAATGAAAATGGAGATCCATAGTTGTATTGCAAGTAGTATTAAGTTCTATTAGATATGTGGTGGGATGTTGGCTAGGGCATGTTCCCCTACATATGCCCTATATATAAGCATAGCTAATAGGATGAGATGTCACTTGTAAATATAACTATGGAAAGGCCATTGTGTGAACGGGTGAATCAAGCAACTTACAAACAACAAGTATGACATTGTGATTGTGTATGTGAACATTTCAAGGCTTTCAAATATCAAACTTATGAACTCACCAACCTAGTGTTGACTTTGTTTAAATGCATGTTTTCTCAAGTGATGAATAGGTTTAGTGAACAAGCTTCAAGAACATACCTAGTGGACTTTTAGAAGACCAAGCTACATTTTGTGTTGATATATTTTGAAAGGAAAAACAATGAATCATCTATTTGTATATCTTGTACAGATACAAGATATAAACTCATTGATGCTTTTGATTAGATTTACTTAGTTAAATTATGAGGGAACAATGTAATTTAACTTTGTAATTCTATTTCATTGTCATGTTATCATTTCTCATTTATATATCATGTGCTATGCAAACAATCTGATCATTTTGATTATCAAACGATATCATGCCCCGGGAACCTTCCGCCCGACGGGAAAGTCGATCCAGCCCGCCGGCTCAGGGTGTGACACAACCTAACCAGTGACCAGCTGTGGGCTGGAGGGAATAAAACGTAAGACGCGCTGCGTTGTAGTTCCTAACAGTGAGAGTTATAAACCAGTATATGCAGTAGTTGTATCGATCAGTGAAATAACCTGCTAAATGTGTAGTATTGCCACTATTAATTATGGTTAAAGGACCGAATATGTTATGCTTACATATTGAGTCTGTTATTTGTATTCACCAACATTATGTTGACGTTTTATTTTCAAAAACTTTTCAAGTAATAATGAAATGTAAAAGAAAAGCAAGATTAGAGATTCTTGGCCTATGATGCCTTGAATAGGATCTTGTGGTGAGACCGTGCAGCTATTTGAGCTATGCCTCCAAGTCATGTATAAACCGGATATTATAAAATTATTTGAAATTGTTTTTGTGAAAATTCGGTTTACAATAACATGAAATGATGGTGTTTATACCCATGCGTATGAAATTTTATTAAATCCTGAAAAGTTATATTTGAAAAAGTTATCACAAATAACGAAATGTGGTTTTCATACGTATGTGTATATGTCATTTGGAAACGATGAAATATGGTTTCACATCTATACATGTGAATTATTTTTGAAGTTTGAAAAATAACGATTTTAACTGCGTAAAATTTTGAATTCATGAAACAACACTTCCGCTGAAATATTTGAAAAAGAGTAATAAACTCTGACCGAGACTGTATTATTCATGAAACCAATTCGGGTCGCAGCGCCCTGGCTGCCGAGAGCCCGGGGTGTGACAGGGGTGTGACATGTTGGTATCAGAGGCAGGTTTTAGTGAAATAGGTACTAATTATGGTATCTAAGCTTTAACCAAACTGAGATAAGTGTCTATCAAAGGAATAGGTATAAGGATATTTTTGAAATACTAAGAATGATTGAAACAAATGGTGAATTCTGATGATAGTCGATGAGCTAAGTTATGATGAGTTATTTTTAAAAACTTGTCAAATATCATATTTAGTAGACAATATTTATAAACTTAAATATTACTGGTCCTTCTACAAACACATGTTGGTAAAAGAGAACGCGCACGAATATCGATGAAACCGTGACTCAGAATTTTGAGATACAATGGATGATTGTAAATGAACAAAAGATTCGATTATGTCAATAATCGCTAAAAAAATGAATATTTGATCACATGAAAACAATAACAAAATCATACAATGCATCTAGACTGAACAATCTGGTTTAAAACAATTTGAATCTAAGGATTGTTAGTATAAAACATTCCAATCTTGTAAACCTCCTGAGTTTACTGGAACATAAGGAGTTGTCGTACATGAACATGAATTAAAAAGATTGAGACGGTTATTGCTATTAGTAAATGTGCCGAAGAAGAAATGATTTTGTACGCCTTGAATTCATTTAAATACGAAGCTATGGAATGGTGGAATTCCATTACTCATACCAAAGGTAGAAACCAAGCATATACTATGATTTGGAAAGTTTTCTAGAGTCGGTGACTCGAAAATTTTGCCTAATGAATGAAAAAAAAGAAGAGATTGATTGGAAATTCTTGAGCCATTGCATGATCTATGCTAGACATCAGGATTACACTTCTAAATAGTTTGAATACGCTCAATTGATGCCACATCTTGTGACACCATAATCAAAACTTATCAATCGTTATATCTTGGAATTGGTATTTGAAATTAATGACATGGTAAAGTCTGTTATGCCTTGGACAGTTGACTTAGCCGTTGAGCTGACAGGATCCTAAATTGAAAAAATTAAGTTCAATTAGTGGGGTTGATGGTTCATTTTGATTTGATGAATCTGATCGGGATCTAATCAAGAAGTTCTACGAACAATCAAACACGTGCGGAATCCATGTTTAATCTCTAAAATATCAATGAAGAACAAGCAATTTCATAAACACATTTTTGTATTAATCAATAAATGATTACAACTCTTTCACACAGAAAGTTTCTCACACAGAGAATCACACTCAGGTTTTCTGAAGTTCTGCCAAGTGTTTTAAGAATTCAGACAAACCTTCTATTTATACAACACACTGACAGCCGAACCTATCTATAGCCGAACCCTAAGGTTCGCCAGCCGAACCCTAAGGTTCGCTGGGCGAACCTAGGTGCCAAACCTATAGGTTCGCTGAACCTTATCAAGGTTATAGGTTCGCCAAACCTATCAAAGAGATAGGTTCGCCGAACCTGCCTAGGTTCATGGGCCAGACGAACCTAAGCCAAACCTTTAGCCGAACCTTTACAAAACTTTAAAAAATTTACAATTTTGAATAGCAAACTATTACAAATATGCACTAACAAACTCCCCCTTAATATTTGCTATCAAAAATCTTCAGTCTTTATATACAGCTTTGTCGTCTTCTTTATCTTTGACTCCACTTGATTCACCAATTACGTTATCCACCGCTCGTATCACAACCGAACGAGGAATCTTCGCCAATCTCTCAGCTTCCAACTTGTCATCTCTCTTATCTCTTTCCTTCTGTACTTTCATCAACTCAACATAAAGATAGTTCACATCTTCCCAATTGCAACCTGAATGTATACCCAAAGTGTAACACATTCTAGCAATGGTCTGAAATTGAACTGCCATGTCTTTGTAGCTTATCCCAACATTATGATATCCATCATCTACATAAATCTCAGCCATATTGAGTAAATCAATGTCGTCCTTTGAACAGTTGACAATCCACACAGGATCTAATATTCTGATGGCTCTCCACTTGTCTTCTTGTTTCAATAGAATTACTGCTTCAGCTGTCTGTTCATCATAGAACCAGAATTTGAAATACGGATTCCAATTCTGTTCAATCATTCTCAGTCTTGGTCTTTTGAACACTGTCGGCTTTGCATATCCATGAATTTTATCTCTAACTTGTGGTGATAATAAACTCCATCCAGATCTTGCTTCCTTCTTCAATAACCTCTCAAAAGTTTCATTATGTTTTGCCTGTATAGGCTTAATCATCTTCAATCTTGACAATGTCATGCACTCAAAAGATGGTAAACTCATCAAGTCTAAAGCTTTGCCAAAATACTGACATCCGTCAATCCGTTTTACCACATAAATCCTTTATCAGCAAGACTTCCTAGAATGTTGTGAAAGTAACCATAACTAACAATTCTTCCAATTATCTTCGACTTGGATCCAAGCTTAAAACTTTTGAATTGTTTAGTTTGGTTGTCTTGAACTTTGTCGTCTATCACTTCAATCATTTGTTTGAAGATATATAAATGGTCAACAATGTATTTCATTTCATCTTGACTTTCTATCCAGAAATCCATGTTTGTCTTCTCTTTTACAGAAGCCAATGCAGTCCTTGACACACTTCCATATTCAAATAAATCCAATTCATCATTTTTCTCAAAATCAAAGACTTGATCAACATCAATATCAAACATGCCATTGAAATATTTTGCCGAGTAACCTCCAGCTATTTTACCTTCTTCTAGATCTTTATCAGCTGAAATCTCAACAATCACTCTCTGCAAGTCAATATCAGAATGTAGTTTAAACAAATCAAGAAATGTGAGCAAAGAGTAATCAATAATATTCTCAGAATTTCTATTGCATCCAATTCTTCAAATTCAACATCATTAAAATCTTTGGTCCTATCTGAAGAAACAGCACTAACAGGAGTAGCATCTACAGCAATCTTTGAAGAATCATACAAAACCATAGCTCCAGTCAAAGAATTTAGCTTATCAGATCCACTAACACCCCCAACATCACCATCACCATCCTCATCCTCATCATGAACATTTAAATTCGGATGTTCATCCATATAAGAATCACCATAGTCTATCTTCTCCTCTTCCTCTTCTTCTTCATCATCATCTACATTCACATACACGTTCTCAGCACCTGAAGCTTCAGCTTGAGAATCTTGAACTTTCAGCTCATCAATCTTCTGCCTTAAATCACTGTTCTGATTTTGCAGCTCTACAATATCAACATTTTGAATTTCAATCATGGATTCCAAAGCAGCAATCCTTGCATTCAACACTTTCTTCTCAGCTATATCTTCCTCCCTCCATTTCATCAACTGAGCAATCTGAGCTTTCATCTCATCTATCTCACTTGTGCCCGAGGAAGATGGTTGATCAACTTTTGCTTTTTCCTTTTCCATCTTGTAAATATCAAACTCCTTTGATAACATAGAGAGTCTCCTTCTTAACTCGGTATCATCATAATCAACAGTGAAATTAATATCCCCTAAGTCATCCAAACTTTCAAATAAATCATCTTTGGAAGTAGAGGCTTGATGAAATGAAGTTTCTGGCAACGAAGTAGTCACTGTAGTAGAATTCATGAATGATGGTACAAATGAAGCAACATTCACATATTCAGGAGGTTTCCCTAAGCCTCCTAGAACTGTAACATCAACTGAAACTGATGTAAGTGGAAATGAATCATGAACTGCAGCAGGTGAAGAAAATGTAGTAATAGGAACTGATGAAGTAGTCTGTGAAGAAGAAACATGAACAGTAGCAGATGAAGACGAAATCACAGGAATAGAAGAATCAGAAACTGTAGAAGTCATAACAAGTGACGATACAATGATCTTAGGAGCTTTCGACTTCTTCTTTCCATTTGGCCCTTTTGCCATTCTTTTCTTCTTCTTAAGCCTTGAAGATTCAGGCTCTTCAGTAACAAAACTAGGATCCTCTCTCTCTTCCCTAGCCTCCTGAGTTTTTTCTGGAACAGACCTTTTCTTTAGTCTCCTTACCATATGATTGCCAACCTGTACCGTCTCAAACTCAGACTCTGTATCAGGTGACTCTTCACCTTCATCTGCATCAGCAGGTACATCCTGTTGCCCTGGCAACACAACTTGAACAGGTTCCTGTGAACTTGTTTCTTGAGAAGATTTATCTGGTTGTTGATATCGGGAAGATTGACCAGTAGACTTCCTTGATTGTTGTCTTGGAGGAGGAGGTGATGGTTGTGACTGGTTATCATCATCACTAACAGCTTCAGTGTCAGAACTAGACTCTGTATGTCTCCATTCATCATCCTCAGGAGCTATGTAATTAGCCCTGGCTCAATGTCCCATCAACTCCTTCTCCAATATAGCATCGGCACTCCTCTGGTACACTTTGACCAGACCAAGACTAGAGTCAGTCATTTGTTTAAGCTTTAGCAAATCAGAAGCCTCTCTGGGCAGCATCAGCTCGGGCAATCTCTCATCGATCAACATCTGAACAAAGCGAGGATACATATAAAATCGATCCTAGGATTTAGTAATGTTTTCAGACATGTAGCGGAATATCATTGCAGAGAAATTGAACGAACCTAAACCATGAACCTGGTATTTATATGCGAACCTTTTTTAACGAACCTGTTGAGGAACCTTTGACTTGTCTGTTGACCGAACCTCTCAGGGGAACCTGTCCGCAAGCCTATTGCACGAACCTATTATACGAACCTGTCCAACGAACCTAGCCAACGAAACTGTTAGACGAACCTTCTCACAAACCTATTTCAGGCGAACCTTTTGAGAAAATTTGATTTTTTTTATTTAAAATTTCAAAACAAATCCATTTTTAAATGTTTCAAAGTCAAACAAATAATCAAAAATTATTGATTTAACATCAGATAAAAAATAAAAATTATTTTTTGTAAAATTTTTTAAAATTTTTAGAACAATTAAACTACAAATTTAACAAAACTAACTATACAAACAAAACAATTAAATCTTTTTGTTTGAGAAAGATCCAGACATGAGATCATATTGTTTTACAATTATCAACACATCTGATTGAGTTAATGATATACTTATTAGCAAATTACAAATCCAAGATGATTATTAGTATACTTATCCTTTTTAAGTTTAATTACTTAGCCAAGATATCAATTTAAACAAAATTATCAAAAACCTTATAATATCCATTTACTTGAACACATCCCCGGTTTGTGAATAACTAATCAAACATAAATGTTCTTTAAACATTACTTTAATTTTAAGTAGCCTGATCATGCAAAAATAAAGCAGAAATTCTTTTTGAAAATAACAAAATAGAAAACAATTTGAATTTGTTCAAATTCGTGGAATCAAGGTTGATACTTACATATACTCAAATGATCCAGAAAAAGAACTAAAAAATAATTTAAGATTAAGATTTCAACAATCAGTTTGATATTTTCATATATGCAGAGATTGTCCAAATCTTAATCAGAACCAAGAAAACAAACTTGAATTGTTTAAAGCTATAACAATCAGGTCGATACGTAAGTATACACAAAGAATGTTTCAGCTTTAAACTAAAATAAACGAAAAACAAAATTAGAATTTCTTTTGAAAATTAAACACATGATCAATCCTAGTCATTTGACTTTTTGTTCAAGAAACATTTTGTATGAAAAATTACCACTCTTTCAGGACAAAACTAAGTACTGCATTCTAAACACCTGTTTCTTATAGAGCATAATAAAACTTTCGTTTAAATTCATCTTAACTAAGTTATAGACCTACTAATACATCATACTTAATACTTGTAACTGCTCTTTATGTTTAAATTCTTAATGGTACAGATATGCTTCCAATTGCAAACAATGTACTATCATTTCTCACTTGGTCTAATCAATTTCTCAAAATTTTCAATTTTTTAATGTTTTTGTGTTTTTGATTTTTCAAATGTTTTTGTATTTTTCAAAATTTTCTCTCCCTAAAAACTAAAACACAAAACAACAAAAAATTAAAATATCTGATGTTAATTCAATAAGAAATGATTACGAAGGAAGTTGATTCTTAATTACCTCACCCATGACCCAAATTCCATTTAATTTGAGTAAATACTCAAACCGGTTTTTTTCAAAGGCCTTGGTGAGAAGGTCTGCTCTTTGCTCGTTGGTGTGTATCTTCACCACATCAATGAGTTTCTTTTCATAGCAATCGCGTATGAAATGAAACCGAATATCAATGTGTTTGATTCGTGAATGATATTGTCACACCCCGAGCCGGCGGGACGGATCGTGTTCCCCGCCGGGCGGAAAGTTCTCGGGGCGCGATATCGTGAGTGATAATCGTGATGATCAGATTGTTTACATAGCGTCAATGTTAAGAATAATTAAAGCACAATAAAGCATTAACTAGGATTACAATGTAAAATTACAATATCAATGTTTGGAATTTAACCCGGTAAACCTATCCAAAAGAATCAATTGTTTTCTATCTTGTAACTGTACAAGACATCCAAAGTGATTCATATCAATAACAAAAGATGTGCTATCAAAAGTGAACTAGGTCCTCTATCTGGGCAACCTAGCATGCAATCCTGAGCCATTTAAGCCTGTGCATCACCTAAGAAAGCATGTAAGAAAAACAAAGTCAACACAATGGTTGGTGAGTTCATGTAGTTTAATAGTTTGAAAATACCTTTAGCAAACCTATTTCGGTAACAACCTTAACCTCATTAACATCACCTGTAATATCCAATTCGGTATGCTTATATATAGGGCATATGTAGGGTCGAACTTACCGCCCGCACAGCCAACATCCCACCACATACTAAATTACATATGACATTGTTGTTAATGATAATTATGCATTTTACTTACCATTCAACCCAGTCCTCATCATAGCTTTAGTGTACTGTTTAAAATTTTACAAGTTTATATCATCCATGTAAATAAGCTTTAGAGTAAGTTGTACAAGCACCAATGTTTCACCAATCATAGTTTAGCTTTCACCAATCTCATGCGTGGGTACAAGCTTTGCTCTAGCAATGTTTAGCATTTACGTAACCCACGGCTAGATACAAGCTCTGCTCTAGCAGTGTTTAGCCATTACGTGTCTCATGAATTGGTTTAAGCTTAGCATTCGAATAGTCTAGCAATTACGTGTCTCCTATATTTAGATACAAGCCTTGCTCTAGCAATGTTTGGCAATTACGTATCCAATACATAGACACAAGCTGTGCACACACAAATAGTTTAGCATTTACATATCTCATATATAGACACAAGCCTTGCTCTAGCATTGTTTGGCATTTAGGTATCTCATATATAGATACAAGCTTAGCATCCTCATAGTTTAGCTTCCACGTATCTGAATGCATAGGTACAAGCTCTGCTCTAGAAGTCTTTAGCAATTACGTAGCCCATGAATAGATACAAGCTTAGCATTTTGCACCCAATCATAGCTTTGGGCATATAATTTCAAGGATTAGCATAGAGTTTGAGCATAGAGTTTATAGCATAAGCATCACGCGTATAGTTTAAGCTTCAAGTTTGTAGCATAAGCATCAAGCATGTAGTTTAAGCTTCAAGTTTGTAGCATAAGCATCAGGCATGTAGTTTAAGCATCTAGTTTGTAGCATAAGCATCTGGCATATAGTTTAAGCTTCAAGTTTGTAGGATAAGCATCAAGCATATAGTTTAAGCTTCAAGTTTTTAGGATAAGCATCAAGCATATAGTTTAAGCATCTAGTTTGTAGCTTCCAAAGTAATAGTTTCAATCATTGTTTAAAGTGTATAACATGCTTCTCAGTCCCGAGGTAAAACAAATATGTTTGAAAAGGGACAAATGAACTCACCTTGTTGTGAATGTGGTTGACTAAGTACAACAAGAATGCACGCGCTCGTTGCTGTGTTGTGGTAGTATTCACGATCCTGTATTTATTTCACGTTGTATGTAGTTCATAAGTATAAGTATTTGAGAATGTGTTTGTGTGCGTGTTTGTGTTTGTGTTAGCCTTAATTTGACAAACACCCACAAGTCTCGTGCATTATCTGGCCCGTAATTCACTACATTATGTAATGTAGTGTTGAATCTCCTTCGTTGTTTGAAATTTCATACTTACCATTTAATTACGAGTTATAACTTTTAAATAGGATTTTAGGTCTTTATATAGTTTGTCAAGCAATTTGTCATCACCTTGTAATAAATAAGGTGATAATCCATGAATGATTTTATCGTTCATTTTTGTCGTTCGCGTATGTCTTCATTAACCTCTTAAATCCATTGGGCCGGATAATCCCTTAAACCCGTTAAGATAGTTATCGGCTATTGACATGCCATTGGGCCGAATAATTGGGCCGAAAGAAAAATGGGTTTGGGCCAACTATCATATGAACAAGATGTTAGCTACTTGGGCTTAATAACATGGGCTAATCAAGCGGGCCGAGACATGTGTGGGCGTATGGCCATTTAGTCGGTCCAATGCCCATCGTTTCACATGGGCCAATGGACATGTTGTTGGGCCGAAGGTAAATGGGCCATCCGACTAATGTTAGATTGAATAATTGATGGTCATAGTAATGTCCGCATTGTTCCAGCGAACTTTTTAGTCACCATGCCAGGTTCGGTTATCATATTTACTTATGAGGTTCGTTCCCTTAAGAACCATAGGTTCGCCCAGGTGGATTCAGCAAGAAGGGTTCGGCATATAGGTTCGTGGCTGTCTCAGAATTCGCGGGTCTAGGCTAGGGTTCGCCCATGCACCTAGGTTCGGCCATAAAGATAGAAGGTTCGTAGGGTTTCCTTAGAAGGGTTCGTGGCGCGTGCATGGCTTCAACTGGACATAGGCTCGTCTAGGTTGATGAAGGTTCGTGACCATATGAGGTTCACCCATGGGTTCGCCTGAGGAAGGTTCGGAATCAGCATGGTTCGCCTGCCATGGGTTCGAGAGGTTCGCGTCTTTGGTGGTCATGGGAGGTTCGCCGCACACAGGGTTCGGCTAGTGAGGGTTCGTTCCCTTTTGGTTCGTGGCAGCTCATGGCAAACCCTGATTCGGCCACCATCATTTTCCTCATCAAACCGAGAAACTTGTAGGGTTTTCCATGGCAGGATTACAAGCTAGAGGTTCGACAAGGTGGTAGGGTTCAGGCGAAGTTGGTTTTATGGCCGGTTGAGGTGACTTGGTCAAACTAGAGGATTAGAAAACCCTAATTCCCGTAACTTTCTTTTGCTCATACCTCGAATTTGGCCGGTTAAAATCTCAGATCTGCTGTACTTCCTTGTAGAGGATGATGAGAGCTTCGTCTAAACACCAAAAACACGAGATTTCGTCCACGAATGAGCAAGTTATGAAGCTTGGAATGTGGATTTTTGCTAGAGAGAGAGGTGGATGGAAAGGAGAGTTTTAGAGAGAGAGGACATGTAAAAATGAATTAAATGCTTCATTTAGGGTTTAAATACTCCGAGGGTATCCGGGTTCGTTTCGGTTGCTCGGTTTTCATTTTCGTTGCGTTTCCGGCACGTAACGCGCTTGTTTTTGTGATGAAAATAAAAAGACTTTATTTTAAATGTTTGGAAGGTGGTTATTTCTAGTAAATGTTTTAAATATCATTTTCTTGGATTATTTATCGAAAATTATTATTATTATTATTATTATTTTTTTCGCGTTTCGTTATTTCTTTCGCGAATTTTACGTATTTTAATTAAAAGAGTTTCTTTTAAATTTATTTCTGATGAGTTTCAAAATTGTAAAACAGGAAATATTATATTTCCTTAAATTTATTATCGTTCGTATCGTTTTCGTTTTCGTTTTCATTTCGTCAGAACGCGTTACCATCGCGCATATTCGTTCGAATCGTCATTCGAACGAACACTACGATGGTTTGGCTTTCTGATTCTTGTTTTCTACTTTCCAGTCATCGTTTCAGAACTTTAAACTTTCAGATTTATTAGTACAGATCGTCACCTATACGAATAATTCGTCGGTTTATCATTCTGTAACAACAACCGTTAGGGTTTCGTTCTATTTAACCTCACATACGTTTATACATAATAGCATCAAATCAAGCATTTGTATGTCAGTTTTGTGTTGTCTAATGTGTTTCTGACTATTAAACCATAAGGTTTATAGCATATTTCAGACCAATAGCATAATAGTTTAGTGTTAAGCCTCAACTGTCAATAGCATAAACATAGTTTCACGTTGTGTGTACCTAAGTTACTTTGGCGATGTTTTTCCGGCAATGCTTATGGCACTGATGTTACAGTCTCCCCTTGTTAGAGAAATTTCGTTCCGAAATTTAGGAATCGTTATCCGGTACGACTTCCTCTGTAAACAGTTGGGGATACTTAGACTTCATGTGATCTTCGCGTTCCCAAGTAAACTCAGGTCCGTGCTTTGAGTTCCATCGAACCTTGACGATCGAGATACGGCTTCGCCTCAGTTTCTTAACCTTGCGATCCATAATCTCCAAAGGTTCTTCAACAAAGTGTAAGTATTCATCCAATTGAATTTATTCAACCGGTATGATAAGAGTTTCATCAGCAAGGCATTTCTTCAAGTTTGAGACGTGAAACACGTCGTGTACACCACTAAGTTCATCTGGTAATCTTAGTATGTACGCCACAGGACCAATGCACTCGATGATCTCGAACGGTCCCACGTACCGTGGTGTTAGTTTGCCTTTCTTTGCAAAACGGACTACGCCTTTCCATGGGGATACCTTTAGCATAACTCGGTCTCCCACTCGGAATTCCAACGGCTTGCGGCGTTTGTCGGCATAGCTCTTTTGTCTGCTTCGAGTTGCTTGTAGCCTTTGTTGTATCTTATAAATTTTGTCTGTAGTTTTTGAATGAGTTATGGCCCGGTTATACGATTATCTCCCACTTCAGACCAACAGATCGGAGATCAACACTTACGACCATAGAGAGCCTCTAACGGTGCACATCCGATACTGCTATGATAGCTGTTGTTGTAGGAGAATTCGATCAGTGGCAAATGAGAATCCCAATTCTCACCGAAGTCTAGAACACAAGTCCTTAACATGTCCTCCAGGGTCTATATAGTACGTTCGCTTTGACCATCCGTTTGTGGATGATAAGCTGTACTCAGGTCTGTACAGAACCTTGATGTGAATCTGCTATCACGATCTGAGATGATAGAGAATGGCACACCATGTCGTACCACTATCTCGTTGATGTAAAGCTTTGCTAGTTTATCCATCGTGTAAGTTTCTCGCATTGGCAAGAAATGAGCAGATTTGGTTAATCGATCAATGATGACCCAAATAGTGTCATGTCCATTGAAAGTGCGGGGTAGCTTAGTAACAAAGTCCATAGCTATCTGTTCCCACTTGCAAAGTGGAATTTCATGCTGCTCCAGTAAACCTGACAGTTTCTGGTGTTCCGCCTTCACTTTAGCATACGTAAGGCATCGACCAACATACTCAGCTATGTCTTTCTTCATACCCGGCCACCAATAACGCGCTTGTAACTCTTTGTACATTTTATCAGCACCGGGATGCACAGAGTACTTGGTCTTGTGTGCTTCATCAAAGATAAGCTTTCTCAATTTATCCACTTTAGGAATCCATACACGATCCTTGTAGTAGATGATTCCATCAGGCTTTGTTTCAAATTGTTTTTCTGCTCCACAATCTAGTTCTTTCTTCAAGTTTCCTCGTTCAACAGCCTCTTGTTGTGCTTGCATAATGTTGTCGTGTAAGCTTGTTTTTACAGTCATTCCCACTGCTCTAACGCGCAAGGGTTTGACCTGTTCCTTCCGACTCAAGGCATCAGCTACAACGTTTGCCTTGCCCGGATGGTACTTGATTACACAGTCGTAATCATTCAAAAGCTCAACCCAACGTCGCTGTCGCATGTTGAGTTCCTTCTGATCAAATATGTGTTGCAGACTCTTGTAATCAGTAAATATGGTACACTTGGTGCCATATAAGTAATGTCTCCAGCTCTTTAAAGAGAATTCCAGTTCTCCCAGTTCCAGATCATGAGTAGTGTAGTTCTTCTCATGAACTTTCAGTTGTCTTGAGGCATACGTGATAACTTTGTCTCGTTGCATCAGTACACAGCCGAGTCCCTGATGGGATGCGTCATAGTACACAACAAAGTCGTCGCAACCGTCTGGGAGAGGTAAGATTGGAGCATCACATAGCTTTTGCTTCAAAGTCTGAAAGGCTTCTTCTGGCTTCTGTTCCCAAACAAACGGCTCACTTTTCTGTGTTAGCTTTGTGAGTGGCAGGGCTATCTTAGAAAAGTTTGAGATAAACCTTCTGTAATAGCCTGCTAAGCCTAGAAAGGAACGTATCTCCATCGGTGTCTTCGGAGTGTCCAAGTCCTTTATTGCTTCGATCTTGGCAGGATCAACGTGTATTCCTTCACTGTTGACTACATGACCTAGAAATTGAACCTCTTTCAACCAAAATTCACATTTAGAGAATTTACAATAGAGTTTCTTTTCCTTTAACAGTTCCAAGATCATTCTAAGATGTTGCTCGTGTTCTTCTTTTCTTTTAGAATAGATCAATATGTCATCAATGAAAACAATAAAAAATTGATCTAGATACGGCTTACACACTCGGTTCATGAGATCCATGAAAACCGCGGGTGCATTCGTCAATCCAAAAGCATTACCATAAACCCGTAATGCCCGTATCTGGTACAAAACGCCGTCTTTAGTATGTCTTCGTCATGTACGTATCCGGACCGCAGATCGATATTTGAAAAGTATTGAGCTCCTTGTAATTGATCAAATAAATCATCAATCCTCGGTAGTGGATACCGATTCTTGATGGTTAGTTTGTTTAGTTCCCTGTAGTCTATGCACATACGAAAGGATCCATCCTTCTTCTTTACGAACAATACCGGAGCTCCCCAAGGTGAGTAGCTCGGTCGGATGAAACCTTTGTCGAGTAGCTCCTGTAGTTGGTTCGACAATTCCTGCATCTCTGAAGGTGCTAACCTATAAGGAGATTTAACAACAGGTGTTGCTCCAGTAATCAGATCAATACGAAACTCTACCGGTCGCACAGGTGGCAAACCAGGTAGATCTTCTGGAAACACTTCAGGGTATTCCTTTACTATCGGCACGTCTTGTATCGTTTTCTTGTCTTTCTATTTCTCCACCACATGAGCCAAGAAAGCTAGGCATTTCATTGGTAGACACTTACGTGCTTTTATGCAAGATATGATTTTCACACTTCGCTTTGCTTGATACCCATGAACTTCCAATACACGATCATTCGCCACTGTAATCTGAAGTAGCTTTTCGGAACAGATGACTTCAACTCTATTGAGTGATAGCCAATCCATCCCCACAATGATGTCGAAACGGCCCAACTCCATCGGTAATAAGTCGATGGTAAATGTGTGAGCAGTGAGTGTAAGTGGGTAGTTCCTAAGTATAGTGCTAACTGTAATTTGCTTCCCGTTCGCTACTTCGATAATGTAAGGGGAGTCTAAAGTTTCCTCAGTAAGATTAAGTTGACGTGCAAAATCAGATGAAATATAACTTTGTATAGATGCATAAGAGTCATGTAAAAGAAATGTACCAGTGACCACATTAGGGCCTTGGCGTGCAGCATTGGCTCCAATAAGAAAAGCCCGTCCACGAGGTGCTTGTGCTCCTTGCACTCTCTTTGGGCAATCTCGAGAGAAATGACCCATTTCTCCACAGTTGTGGCATGCTCTGTTGTTGTTGTTGTTGCCTGGTGGTGGAGGTGGAGGTAATGCTCTGGCAGCATTGTTAGTAGCTTGTGTTGTAGGAGAGCGGCACTGTGCAACCCAGTGGCCAAATCGACCACAATTCGTGCACTTCCTACACTGTGCAGTAGGATGATGATGATACTTGAAATGAGTACACTGAGGATGTACCCCAACATAGTTCTTGGGTGCAGTATTAACAGGTGCTGCAGGAGCTTGTCTCAGAGGATTGGCCATCGCATAGTTTTTGACGACCTTTTGTTTCTTCTTCTGATGATACTCAAGTTTCTTTGCCGGTTCTTCGTTAGCCTTCCCCTTGTCATCTTTCAAAACTCCTGACTTTACCATCACATCAGTGAGTTTAGCTGAAAGGGAGATGGCTGACTCTAGAGTAGTAGGGTTTGCAGCCAGCACAATGCTTTGTATGCAGGAAGGTAATCCTCCCACATATCGATCAATCAGCTTTTCTAGTGTTGGCACCATCTCTGGCACCAAGGCTACCAGTTCATGATAGCGAGTGGTAAAAGTCATATGATCGGCTCCCTTCATCACATGGTTTGAGAGATCCACTTCTAGCTTTTATAGTTCATGCTTCGGACAGAATTCGTTCCTCAGAAGAAGTTTGAATTCTACCCAAGGCCTTGCCATTGCTTCATCCCTGCGTCTTGCTCTTATTTGGGAGTTCCACCATGTTAAAGCTCGCTTGCTAGAAGACCCAGCTGCATAGCAAACTTTGTGATGTTCCGGACAACCACTTATGTCCAGGGTGTCTCCATCTTTTTCAGCCATTGGATCAGTCCAACAGCTCCTTCGACACCAGTAAAGCTCGGAGGCTTGCATCCTACGAATGACTTGTAGGAGCAGTCTGAAGTGTTGCCAGTGTTTCAACTAGCTTCTCCAGTAGTATGGACAGAGTTGTTGCCGTGGCCTTGGATCCTGTTTATCATCTCTGGGATGACATCCTTAAGTTGGCTCGTCAGTTGGCTGCTCAGCAGTGTTGCCAAAGCAACAGTAGCAGGATCAAGAGCTGGACCCGCATTCGGGTTTGGAGGAGGGTTTAGTGGAGGAGGAGGAGGTGGCAGTGGTGAATCAGGGGTGTAGGAGTAGATGAGTGTGGTGCAGAGACTTGAGAGGTCGGTTGTCTTCGGGGCGGCATTCTGATCATAAACAAAAGGACATTAGTTAGTGCAGTGATCGAATGCAGAAGACACAATGCAAGCTTAAACCTTATGTTCTCTACATGAGGGTCCCTAAGTTATAGTCTAGGCCAAACCTTTTAAGTACATGACCTATTATTCTCTATAACCTTGAGCTGTGATACCAATCTGTCACACCACGAGCCGACGGGACGGATCGTGTTCCCCGCCGGGCGAAAGGTTCTTGGGGCGGGATATCGTGAGTGATTATCGTGATGATCAGATTGTTTACATAGCATCAATGTTAAGAATAATTAAACCACAATAAAGTATTAACTAGGATTACAATGTTAAATTACAATATCAATGTTTGGTAATTTAACCCGGTAAACCTATCCAAAAGAATCAATTGTTTTCTATCTTGTAACTGTACAAGACATCAAAAGTGATTCGTATCAATAACAAAAGATGTGCTATCAAAAGTCAACTAGGTCCTCTATCTGGGCAGCCTAGCATGCAATCCTGACATTGTTGTTAATGATAAATAAGCATTTTACCTACCATTCAACCCAGTCCTCATCATAGCTTTAGTGTACTGTTCAAAAGTTTACAAGTTTATAGCATCCATGTAAATAAGCTTTATAGTAAGTTGTACAAGCACCAGTGTTTCACCAATCATAGTTTAGTTTTCACCAATCTCATGCGTGGGTACAAGCTTTGCTCTAGCAATGTTTAGCATTTACGTAACCCACGGCTAGATACAAGCTCTGCTCTAGCAGTGTTTAGCCATTACGTATCTCATGAATTTGTTTAAGCTTATCATTTGAAAAGTCTACCAATTACGTTCTCCTATATTTAGATACAAACCTTGCTCTAGCAATGTTTCGCAATTACGTATCCAATACATAGACACAAGTTGTGAACACACAAATAATTTAGCATCTACATATCTCATATATAGACACAAGCCTTGCTCTAGCAATGTTTGGCATTTACGTATCTCATATATAGATAAAAGCTTAGCATCCTCATAGTTTAGCTTCCACTTATCTCAATGCATGGGTACAAGCTCTGCTCTAGCAGTGTTTAGCAATTACGTAGCCCATGAATAGATAAAAGCTTAGCATTTCACACACAATCATAGCTTCGGGCATATAATTTCAAGCATTAGCATATAGTTTGAGCATAGAGTTTATAGGATAAGCATCACACATATAGTTTAAGCTTCAAGTTTGTAGCATAAGCATCAAGCATGTAGTTTAAGCTTCAAGTTTGTAGCATAAGCATCAGGCATGTAGTTTAAGCATCTAGTTTGTAGCATAAGAATCTGGCATATAGCTTAAGCTTTAAGTTTGTAGCATAAACATCAAGCATATAGTTTAAGCTTAAAGTTTGTAGCATAAGCATCAAGCATATAGTTTAAGCTTCAAGTTTATAGCATAAGCATCAAGCATATAGTTTAAGCATCTAGTTTGTAGCTTCCAAAGTAATAGTTTCAATCATTGTTTAAAGTGTATAACATGCTTCTCAGTCCCGAGGTAAAACAAATATGTTTGAAAAGGGACAAATGAACTCACCTTGTTGTGAATGTGGTTGACTAAGTAAAACAAGAATGCACGCGCTCGTTGCTGTGTTGTGGTAGTATTCACGATCCTGTATTTATTTCACATTGTATGTAGTTCTTAAGTATAAGTATTTGAGCATGTGTTTGTGTGCGTGTTTGTGTTAGCCTTAATTTGACTAACACCCATAAGTCTCGTGCATTATCCGGCCCGTAATTCACTACATTATGTAATGTAGTGTTGAATCTCTTTCATTGTTTGAAATTTCATACTTACCATTTAATTACAAGTTATAACTTTTAAATAGGGTTTTAAGTTTTTGTATAGTTTGTCAAGCAATTTGTCATCACCTTGTAATAAATAAGGTGATAATCCATGAATGATTTTATCGTTCATTTTTGTCGTTCGCGTATGTGTTCATTAACCTCTTAAATCCATTGGGCCGGATAATCCCTTAAACCCGTTTAGGTGTAATTGGGCCTAGAAGTTGTATGTGTTCATTAACCTCTTAAATCCATTGGGCCGGATAATCCCGTAACTTTCTTTTGCTCATACCTCGAATTTGGCAGGTTAAAATCTCAGATCAGCTGTAGTTCCTTGTAGAGGATGATGAGAGCTTCGTCTAGAAACCAAAAACACGAGATTTCGTCCACGAATGAGCAATTTATGAAGCTTGGAAGGTGGGTTTTTGCTAGAGAGAGAGGTGGAAGGCAAGGAGAGTTTTAGAGAGAGAGAGGACATGTAAAAATGAATTAAATGCTTCATTTAGGGTTTAAATACTCCGAGGGTATCCGGGTTCATTTCGGTTGCTTGGTTTTCATTTTCGTTGCGTTTTTACGTTGTGTGTACCTGAGTTACTGTGGCGATCACTGTTCCGGCAATGCTTCCGGCATTGATGTTACATATACACCGGATTCTTGGTAATAGCAATAGTAGCCTCGTTGTCGACATGAATCAAGGTAGTCAGAAAATTTAAACCGTAATCTCTCATTTGTTGTTGTATCCACAAGACTTGGGAACAACAACTGGCAGCCGCTACATACTCAGCCTCACAGGTTGAAGTAGCAACAGATGTCTGCTTTTTGCACTGCCAAGAGACTAACCTCTCCCCTAAAAACTGTGCACCTCCAGTAGTGGACTTCGCATCAGTCTTGCATCCTCCATAGTCAGAATCACTATAGGCATTGAAGGAAAAGTTATCATCCTTAGGATACCACAGACAGGTTTCTGGTGTACCCTTCAGATAACGAAGAATCCTCTTAACTGCTATCAGATGTGACACCATAGTTTTAGATTGATAGCGAGCACAGATACTTGTAGCAAATACAATATCTGGCCTAGAGGCAGTCAAGTACATCAAGCTTCCGATCATTCCACGATATAAAGTAGCATCGATTAACTCCCCCTTAATATCAGGCTCAGTCACGTGATTGGGCTGAATGGGCGTGGAAATGGGTTTACAATCAAGCATGCTAAACCGTTTTAACACATCTTGAATGCATTTTGTCTGATGAATGAAGATTCTATCATCAGTCTGATCAATTTGTAAACCCAAGAAGAACTTTATGTCTGACATGGCACTCATTTCGATCTTCTCAATCATAACCTACTTAAATTCCAAACACAGTTGTTCATCGGTAGATCCAAAGATGATGTCATCTACATAGATCTGAACAAGGATAATATCCTTGCCCTTTTCCCGATAAAACAGTGTTTTATCAATCTGACCCCTATTGAACGCGTGTTCAATAAGGTGAGTCAAGAGTGTCTCATACCAGGGACTTGGTTGCGTACTGATGCAACGGGACAAAGTTATTGCTTATGCATCAAGACATTTAAAGGTTCATGAGAAGAACTACACTACCCATGACCTTGAACTGGGAGCTGTAATCTTTGCATTGAAGATTTGGAGACATTATTTATATTGCACTAAATGTACCATATTCACCGATCACAAGAGTCTGCAGCACATCTTTGATCAGAAGGAACTCAACATGCGACAACGCCGTTGGGTTGAACTTCTGAATGATTATGATTGTGTGATTAAGTACCATCCGGGAAAGGCGAATGTGGTAGCTGATGCCTTGAGCCGGAAGGAACGGGTCAAACCCTTGCGCGTTAGGGCAATGGGAATGACTGTGCAGACCAGTTTACGAGACAAGATTATTCATGCACAACAAGAATCAGTTGATCGAGGAAATCTAAAGAACGAACTCGACTGCGGAGCAGAAAAGAAATTTGAGACAAAGCTTGATGGAATCATTTACTATAAGGATCGTGTATGGATTCCTGCGGTAGATGAATTAAGAAAACTTATCTTTGATGAAGCACACAAGACCAAGTACTCTGTGCACTCGGGCGCTGATAAGATGTACCAAGACTTACGGGAGTTTTATTGGTGGCCGGGAATGAAGAAAGACATAGCTGAGTACGTCGGTCAATGTTTAACGTGTGCGAAGGTAAAGGCGGAACACCAGAAACCGTCTGGTTTACTGGAATAGCCTGAGATTCCGCTCTGGAAGTGGGAACAAATAGCTATGGACTTCATCACCAAACTACCCCGCACTTCCAATGGTCATGATACGATTTGGGTTATCATCGATCGTTTGACGAAATCTGCTCATTTCTTGCCGATGCGTGAGACTTTCACGATGGATAAATTGGCAAGATTGTACATCAATGAGATAGTGGTACGTCATGGTGTGCCATTGTCTATTATTTATGACAGAGATAGCAGATTTACATCAAGGTTCTGGCAATCATTACAGAGATCTCTAGGGACGCAGTTAAATCTGAGTACAGCTTACCATCCACAAACGGACGGTCAAAGCGAACGTACAATTCAGACCCTGGAGGACATGTTAAGAACTTGTGTGTTGGATATCGGTGGGAATTGGGATTCTCATTTGCCACTGATTGAATTCTCCTACAATAACAGTTATCATAGTAGCGTCGGATGTGCACCGTTCGAGGCTCTTTATGGTCGAAAATGTCGATCACCGATCTGTTGGACTGAAGTGGGAGATAACCGTATAACTGGGCCAGAGTTGATTCAGGAAACCACTGATAAGATTGCCTAAATTCAACGGAGATTGCAAGCTACAAGAAGCAGACAGAAAAGCTATGCCGACAAACGGCGCAAACCATTGGAATTTCAAGTGGGAAATCGGGTCATGTTGAAGGTTTCCCCATGGAAAGGTGTAGTACGCTTTGGAAAGAAGGGCAAGTTAGCACCACGATACGTGGGACTGTTCGAAATCATCGGACGTATTGGTCCTGTGGCGTATAGATTGAGACTACCAGATGAACTCAGTGGTGTGCATGACGTGTTTCAGGTCTCGAACTTAAAGAAATGACTTGCTGACGAATCACTTATCATTCGGATCGAAGAATTTCAATTGGATAAACAATTGCATTTTATTGAGGAGCCTTTGGAAATTATGGACCGCAAAGTTAAACAACTAAGGCGAAGCCGTATTCCGATTGTTAAGGTTCAATGGAACTCAAGGAGCGGGCCCGAGTTTACTTGGGAACGTGATGATCACATGAAGTCAAAGTATCCCCAACTGTTTGAAGAGGAAGCCGTACCTGATAACAATTCTTAAATTTCGGGACAAAATTTCTCTAACAAGGGGAGACTGTAACATCAGTGCCGGAACCGCCACTGGAACAGTGATCTGAACAGTAAAACGAACAGTAAATCAGGTACACATCTCAGTTATTATTCATATGTCATTTGTCATTACATGTTGTCATAGCGCAGTTCAGATGTAATTTAGAAACGTAACTCAGAACTATGGTTCAACAGTAGGATAATTATCTGGCATCACAGAATCATTATGTGATTAATTGTTAGGATTTTATTATGTATAATCGTATGTGAGGCTTTACAGAACAAAACAACACGGATGTCGTACGTGAATGCTAAACCGACCGATTATTCGTATAGGTGACGATCTGTATGAATATATCTGAAAGTTTAACGTTCTGAATGATATCCAATAATTAGAAAACAATATTGAAAAGTATAGTTATCGCCGTGTTCGTACGGGTGACGATTCGAACGAATACGCGGGACGACTGTACGATTCGATTTTAAACCATAAATTAATTATTTCTGAAAATTTAAAATAAATAAAAGATATTTAGTTCATTTATTAGGAATCACTACCACAAATAATTTCATAACTTCTATTTTAAAACCGGATCGTTTCGTAACGAAAACGGTGAGAAACCAACGCTTCTACGCGAAACCGAGCAAAACCGAATGAACCCGAACGAAACCGCGTATTTTACCATCAATTATGATGGCATTTAATCTCATAACCACCCCACCTACCAGCCATCATCTTCCCTAAATCGTCACTTTCTCTCTCTAAAATCTCTCTACCTTCTCTATAAGATTTCACCACCATTTCTTCACGAAATCGACCCATTTTGGTGTCAAAACAACCCTCACAACTTGTAGATTGTGGAAGTACAACGGATCTAAGGTTTTATCAAACAAATTCGAGGTAAACCTCATGTTCTTGTTCGGTTTGGGGTTTTGAAAACCCTAATCTAGTATCCCTTCATTTAACCGGTTCAAGTCACTTCAAACCTTAAGAGAATCACTCACTCTCACCTTTGAACAACGTTGGAACAGGTGGATTACCATGGCTGTGACTAAATCACGACTTGGTGAGGGCTGCACCCCAAGGCCGTGCAGGCCGAATGAGGTTCATCAGTTGGGCCGAATGGCCCTAGCCATACCTAACCCCATTCGCCGCATGTCACCTCCTTCAGTCGGCTAGTGTGCATTTGACCACCATGCTCTTTCACTACTATGCTCCTTCGGTATAACCCCTTTTGGCTCAGCTCATTCGGCCTCAGCCTTGTACAGCCAAAGTCATTCGGCGAAGTACCCCTTCGGGTGGTTAACATTACATTCGCAGCTCTCTATTGGCCGACCATAGGTTCCCTCGGCAATGCTCAGTCGGTCGTCTCTTCTTCGGGATGCATACTCCTTCGGGTACATAGCCATTTGATCGACCTGAGGGTTAAATATGAAAGCTTAACGAGAGGGATGCATGAAGTTTAATGAGTGTGTGCATGGGTGGGGTAATAAGTTGCATGCGTGGGAATCAAAAGTATGTTGCATGCATAGCCTTGAGCCGTGTGTGTGCATGGGGTAAAACGCAAGAGTTTCACAAAATATGGTTTTAAGGGAATAGTTTCTTAAAACCACATACTTATTTATACATGAGGATCAAATAAGAATCTAAGGACTAGAGTGTGATTTGATTATTGACACCTAGTCCTTAGGAAAATTCAAGAGGACATGTGACTTGCCTAGATGATTCAATTGAATAATTTAGGCCGAGTTATTCAAAGATCTCGATCGGTAATTACATGAAATCAAATTCCAGTGATGGGCCGAGGTTGGTCCAATGGGCGTAACCCAAGCCCATCATGTGTAAATCACATCTTCTTAATTTAATTATGTTATCAAAATAAAAGAAATTTAATTGTAAACTTCGTTAAAACAAATTAAATGATTTTCTAAATAAGTGTTTATCATAAAATGGATTAACTTAAAATGATTGATTAAAAGCTTATAATTAATAAGATGGGATAGGGATCAATTATGGGAATTGTCTTAGTTTAGACAGAAATAATTCTAGAAACACATTAGTAATCGAGGACACGTAGTTGCACATCGAGACCAAACCTTAGATACGACGACTCCCGTATATACTTATCGTATTCGAATCTCTTAAATCAACTCAGCTGCTAAACATACATAAGCAACAATCAAAGAGCGCATTATCTTTTGTGATTCATTTGCACAGCAACACAGGTGAGTTCATTGCCCCTTTTCTAAACATGTTGTTTTCAAACACGGGGCTGAGAAGCATGCATAAATCTTTTTATTTAAATTGTTTTTACGTGACTGCTTTTATTACTTTATGCTTTATATGCTTGTTTATACTCCTAGACTCCTGTCTAGGTTAGTGCTATGCAGAATTAACTATCAAGTTAATTAACTACTCTTTTGAGTAACACTTAAATTCTTAACTCTAAACAAACCCTTAGTCCATAGAGTTCAAATTCAAGAATCTAAATCCAAAGTGAAATTAAAAGAACCAAAGCTAAAGATCAAATGCAATGGAATTTAATCCGGTGTGTGATCAGTAAACTAAGGATCCTACTCATGAATCTATAATCATTGTGAAATCATGGAATTCTAAAGATCAAAATAAAAGGAATCAAGGGAATCATAGCCGTGTGTGAATCATTGAAATAATGAGATCATTATGATCTAATGAAATCATTAATATCCAAAGTAAGGTGAGTTGTCAGTTGTATGTAAATCGAGACCACGTGTAACACACGGAAAATCCCTTCACAGTAGTAGACTCTTGTAGTCAAGCTACATGGGCATAACCTAACTATCAAATGAAATCATAAGAATCAAAGAAGATCAGAATCAAAGGATATCCTTAAAGTCCCGACGCATACAGTAGGCCAAAGGGTCAAGCTAATATGGGCAAATCATGAAAGTCCCGACGCATACAGGTGGACTCCTTGTGGGTCATGCCTGATATGGGCCACGTGTGAAAGGGTACAACTTGGACAACCACCAACAACTAAGTCTAATAGATTGAGTCAAACAAGGCCCAATCATCGTGTCTTAGTTGTATGAAAATGATTAGTTATTAATTTAATTAACCATTTAATATCGTATTTCTACAAACTTTTTGGGAAATCATGAAAACATGGTGAACCCTGGAAATCAAAGTTATTTCAAATTGTGGAAATCCAGTTTTAACATAGAAGTGAGTGTTAGGTAAGACGCTTAATTATCATTAAGATCAATGTCCTATGCGGCTTAGTATGTGGTGGGATGGTGTCTGGGCGGGTTGTAGGCTCGACTCAGGGATATGCCCTATATAATCATACCGAGCTGGATGATACAGGTGATGTTAATGAGGTTAAGGTTGTTACCGAAGAGGTTATCAATGTTATTAGGTGTGTTTTAAACTGTTAAACAGAGTGCTTTAAATCTTGGAAGATAATGGAATGGAAAGGTAGGTAAAATGCTTAATTATTATTAACAACAGTGTCATATGCGAATCAGTATGTGGGGGGACGGCGTCTGGGCGGGTTGTAGGCTCGACTCAGGGGTATGCCCTATATATAAGCATACCGAATTGGATATTACATGTGGAGTTAATGAGGTTAAGGTTTTACCTAAAAGGTTCACAAAGCTATTTTTCAACTACTAAACTGTATGAACTCACCAACCATGTGTTGACTTGATCTTTTTGCATGACTTCTCAGGTGACAAACAGGTCAATTAAGAAGTCCTTACTTTTGGACTAGGACTTCGGATAGAAGACTTAGTATTTCTAGACCTGCATACTTTTGGAACATCAATATACAATATATTTTGTATATCTTGTGTAAATACAAGATAGAAATTTTATGATGTTGATGGTAGATTTACATGGTTAAATTAATAACAATACTGATGTAATTTAACTTTGTAATTCTGTTTTATTTAGCATTTCTCATTTATATCATGCACTATGTAAACAATCTGATCATCTTGATTATCACTCACAATATCGCGCCCCGGGAACCTTCCGCTCAACTGGGACTCCGATAAAACCCCGCCGGCCTGGGGTGTGACATCAGGGTTTAAAGGAATGCACGTCTGCTAAAGAACTATGGGAAGCATTAACTAAAATGTATTAGGGAAAAAATGATATGAAAGAAATCCGAAGGGATATGTTAAATCATAGGTTTAACGTGTTCATCCATGTCCTTGGGGAAAGTCTAGAAGCACAACTTCAAAGGTTCGTATGCTTGATCACTGAAAGGAGGGGAGCTGAAATTTTCCTGTCAAATGGGAAATAAATAAGAAGTTGTTGAATTCACTACCTAGAAGTTGGGATATGAATGTTGCTTTGATCAAGAAAACAAAGGACTTGTATAGAATCAGTTTGACAGAACTAATTTCCATCATAAAGTCCTATGACATGCACGATAAGCAGCTTACTCTGAATCATGACAAAAGTTTAAGTGCTGCAAGAGTAGGAAATACAAATAGTGCATTTTTGTCACAAAGTTCAATTGGAACCAATACAACCAAGTCATATGCTCCCGTTAGCTCAGTTAATGTCTTATCACAAGGAATGAATGATAAAAAATCACAAGCATCACATATGGTGGAAGAAAACTTGGCATTATTTACTGCATTTATTAAGAGCTACATTGCTTTTTTAGTGGGAGACTTGAATCAGACAAACATCATTTCAACTGAGTTGGACCAAATTCATCCTAAAGACGTTGAAGAAATGGATGTTACCACGCAGAAGGCCATGGAAGTGTTTTGAGCCAAAAACTTCATTAGAAAAACTGGAAAGAACAAATGGGCGGATAAAAATAAGAAAATTAAATTCAACAAAGCTGATCTCAGGTTCTTCAATTTCCATAAAAGGGTCACTTTGACAGAGAATGCAAGAAACCTAAGGTGGAGCAATCAGGAGATTCAAATACTGCATCGTCATCTGGGTCAGAAAATGGCAAAGATTTGGTGGCTCAAGAATCCTGAGGATACAGTTGGAGTGATTAGCTTCAAGCATTGAACTTGGAAGAACCTCATGCATTCATGCTTGATATTGTGGGGTCAGCTACATCTGAGGTACACGCTAATCTCTGTTCTTAATTATGCATAGATTAAGTTTAGCATTATCGAATTCATACATCTGAATTAATCGAAGATATACATGATCTTAAAAGATCCCAAACTGCTTTGGTAAAAAAATGAAAAATTATTTAAAGAAAAATTTGAAGCACAAATGAAAGATATTTCTCAATTAGAATCAAAGTTAAGTGAGAAGGGATGTCATCTTAGGGATGCAAAACAAAAAAAAATAAGAGCTCAATGCTGAAATTGAAAACTTAATTGAAAGATTGAATGATAAAGATTATTTATTTAAGAAGTTTGAGGTAGAAATAAGAGCAAAGGTTTGGGTTATAAAAGAATGCCTTCGCCATTTAATGACAACTACACTAGCTTGCCTCATACTGAAGAAGAGATTGAGAAAGAAAAACCTCTTAATTATGGTGTTTTTGTTTCACAATCTACAAATGGTGATGATCGTGTCACTGACCATGTGAACTTTTCTAATGATTCTACTTCATGTGTAGACAAGATAGAACTCTATAACACGGTGGTGATAGAGGATGTTGATTATGATTGAGATTCGGATACTGATGTTGATTTTTCTATTCAAAAACATTTATCAAAAGTTTGTGTTGAGTCTTTTAAAAAGGAGGATTGTTTAATTTCTGAAAAAAATTTTTGAATTCTAGTCTAAATTTAAATAGAGTTCCTTTTGTGCCAAGTGGTTTAATTTCAGAGAGTACAGATTGTAAATTAAATGTCGATGTCAAGGATGAAATACTATTGAAAACATCCTCACATATAAATTTTGAAGTTAAAGGTGATGAATCAGTGAATGTATCATGTGGCAACAAACATTTTGAGATCGATCAGAAACCAAACAGAAGAACTAATTCTAGTGTGAAAAATTTGGTTATGAGTAAAGACAGACATGTTTCAGTTGTGGTATTCCTGGTCATATTGCTATAAATTTTAAGAATCTGCAACTCTAGCACAATTGTAGCCACTCAGAAGATTACGACTAGAAATGTGAAAGAATCTAAGTCAAACATGGTAACTAAACCTGAGACAATGAACTCCTTTTTTGTCAAAAACCTCTGATGGTGATTGGAATAGAAACAAAAATACGAATCATTTTCACAATAAAAAGCTTCAAAAAACAAAGGAGAAATGTCTGGGAGAATAAACAGAGCAGAGTGTTTGGAACCACTGTGGTCAATAGTAAACAATCCAGGAAAATCAAAGTTGCTAAACCATTAGTTTCAAAGAAATACATTTTGTCTTCTACTTGTGAAAAACCCAGGCCAAAGTTTGCCTTGGTTCCCAAAACTCATTAACTTTTTATCATGTGCAGGAACAATCGAGTAATTCTAACCAGAAGAAATGGTACATGGACAACGGTTGTTCCAGACACATGACGGAAGACATTTGTCAATTATCTGATGTGCAAGATATAAATGGCGGAAATGTCTTCTTTGCAGGTGGAGAAAAAGGCACCATCTCAAAACGGGGAAGATTGTAAGGACCTAGATTGAGACTTATGCAATCATTGGTGTATTTTGGAAGTTAATTGTGATTTCGAAAGCTTATGTTGGTTCTTGGCAGATCCTCGGTTAAAACAAGGTTCTTGGTTAAGGGCTTGGGCCGTAGGATTGTGTATTTAGGTTTTAATATAAATAGGTTTATTTATCTTAATTATAGGATAGACTTTAGTTGGAAAGAGAGCAAAAACCTAGAGATTGTTTGTTCTTGTTTTGTTTGTTCTTCATTTTACCAGACCATTTCATTTCGTTTAATGATAATCGTGTGCGATTGATTATTATTGTTTATCTTCTAGAAGTTCGAATGTTCGATTAATCTTCATTTTGGATTCCGCCCATCCCAAAGTGACCTGTTTGTTGAGATTTGATTTATAGATCCGACGTGGTAAAATCGGGACCTACAATTGATATTAGAGCTTGACACTCATAGTGATAAATTTCAACAAGATCAAAGTAAGAATTTTTATCTCTGGGTTGTATTTGGGTTGAAAATTTTTTGGTTTATGAATAAAAATTGATGAACATTAAGAGAAAGACATTTTGATATGTTTTATTCGTATTTGGTGGATGTTCACGAAAATCAAGGCGTTTTATTTGGAAAAAAAACAAATAAGAGATAAGAATAAAGGATTACATCGAGTATAATTGTTTGGTTCTTGGCCAAAATAATTATGTTGTTCCCTGCAACAATTAAAGTGTTCTCGACATATTTAAAGCATAAGTTCTCGCCTCCAGCTATTATTTGACACCCCGTAAATTCCAGATCAGCAATCTAATTATTTAAATGATTATTTAAATGTTATTTGTGCACGTGGCATTAAAATTAGTTTAATTTAGTGTGACACGTGGCACGACAGTACGAACACTGACACACAACAAGATAATTCGAGGAATTATCGAGAAACCGCACACATGTGTCAAAACACACGAACGTTGGTGAACGTTAGCACATCGTGTAACAAAACACTCGAAACCTCACAAAATGCTCAAACATTGAACTTGGAAGTTTAAACAAGGCCAAATGATAGTTCGTAGACGTGAAAACGACAACGAACGGATCAAACCATTGAAAATGGGCCTATTGGGCTCTTCAGGGACCCATCGCGGTACGCGATGGCCCATAAGAAGCCCTATAGCGGTACGCGACCAGATTCGGGGGAATTTGAATCCCAAAATCCGTCGCGGTACGCTGAGAGAATCTTAGAGCCCCTCCGCGGTACGCGACACCGCCAAGTCGACAATATCTTTATAAATCCAAGACCATTATGCCTAATCTATGTTTGTCATCATAATCTTCGACTGAGCATGCAACCACTCAACCATCTGCAACCTTAAACCTCTGTTACAGCCTCTCTCCTCCATTGGAAGCCATTGCCAAGCACCTTGGAGCTCAAGATTAGAGATTTGAAGCCCCCATCCTTAGTTTTAGCTTGAAGACCACCATCACCACTTCATTTCTAGTCGAACAAGTTTTCCAGAAGCTTGAAGAGGCTACTAGCATCATCATCTTGCAGTTCTTGAGTCCCTTGAGGTAGTTCCTTATCTTAAAACTCACTTTCACATCACTTACTCACAAATGCAAAGGTTAAAACTCACATGCAAGATCACTAGACCCACATGCACGAATTTCTCTTCGTTTTAATCTGGATGTATTGATATTTCAATGATTGATGATGATCTATGGTGTTATTATGGTGTTTTATGACGATCCAAGATATTAGGTATAAGTCTCTATGCTTTAAATGACGATTCATGACATTATATATGCATGCATGTACGATCCATGAATATTGGGATGATTTTAAATATTAAGGTGTGTTTCTTAATGATATATGAAGGATATTGCATGATTAGATGTTGTTGAGATGGTTAAAACAATGATTTTTGATGAAACTTGCTAATATTAGTAACTTTTTATTTATAAAATGATGTTATGGATGATATTAGTGACATGCATGTATGTGGATATGCTATTAGGATGTTATTAAGATGATGTTGCTATTTAGAATGTGATCTTGATGTTGAATATGGTAATTTTTAGCAAGGTTACTATATATAGTATAATATCCATAAAAAAAATAGTAATTAAATAAATAAATAAAATATTAAATATTAATATAAAAAAAATAAAAAAATATATATATTAAGATGAATTAATAAAGAGTTAATTACCAAACATTCAAATTATAGGAATAACTTATCTATTTAATAAAACGTTGATTCAGTTATGATATAACGAAGTAAAATAAAATGATTTAATTGCTACCTTATCAATTTATTCGTGAAAGAGTATTTCGATTTAAAATCAACCGAATTGAAATCCGATTTAGAAATCGATTCCCTTAAAAACTCATCAGTTGGGCCACGCAAACAGTCCACTTAGTGGCCTCAATCTTAACTGTGGGTTAAGCATGATTAGAGCCCAAATTCCAATTGAATTGTGGAGGATATGGATAGTTCTGTAACTGAAAATAGTAATTAAATGTGTTGTAAATGGTTTTTTTATCATAATAATTGTATTCGTCCAATTCATTTCGATTTGCAATCTCATTCGGGTAGACAAGCAAGCATATATTCTTCATTTTTTTTTCTCATCCTGCTTGTAAGACAAATCCCCAAGAAACCATAAACCTTTGAAGATGTTCAACCCAGTGGCAATCTCTTAGAAAACGCAGGATCAAACCGTACAATCACCATCGTAGCAACAGGTGACGATCGAGAAAAAAGAAAAGAAAAAAAACAAGATCGGCACGCAGAAAACGCAGTTCACATTCTTCAATTCAGTTTCAAGATCGTTTTTTTTTTGTGGTTCGTTTTCACATCACGGTTGCTATCTCAGTTAAGGGATTTCCTCAAATTCATATTAAGGTAAACTCCGGTCGTATAGTATGATCGAATTGAGCGTCTGTTCATTTTATGGTTGTTTATATTAACAATCATTGACTTAAATTTTACAGAGGAATTATTCAAATCGCAGAAGAAGTTGTTATTAAAATCGTAAAACATAAATCACATTCGAAATTGGTTTAATGTAATGAATGTGAAGATTTGAACAATAGATGGAATAGAATGAGTCGGTAGTAACGAACATGTTTGGCCTGGAAATTTTGTAAAGGTTAATGAAAATTTTATTTTATATATGTATATATTTGAAAGACCTGTGAAGAAGATTGTCCAAAACAATTCAACACAAATAATTATAATATGACAAAATAAACAAACGTTAGTGTAGTACAAGTGGTAAAACATTTCTGATGTGGGAGAGAGGTTTGGGTTTTGACACCTTCAAGACCCAATTCCAATTTTTAAACAAAATTTAAATACTGTTGAGAACCCATGAACTGTTTAGAAAATTTTAAAATAATAAACTAAACTAATTAGAACATTTAACGTTAAAAAGTCTAATCATCAAAAATTTAATTGGTTTCGTATACGAATCATAAATTAGTCAAACTAACGTGAAATCATACAAAACACAGATTTCAAAATCGATCAAGATTTGGATTGCTTGTTAGCTGATTATTTTCTAAGACTAAGGTACGGATTCCGTTTATTTAACTCATAGTATATTTTGTTTGTCTCATTTGTTCGATTCGTTTCATTAAGTTAAACCGTTTGGTTTTCGAGCATCTGTTAGTTCTAATTCTGATTGAGTCTGCATGCGATATAATTATATAATTTGTATTCATTATCGCATGTTCCGTTATATTGATTTATTAAGATTATTTGATGCGACCTTTCTTTAGATATTCAATTTGTTGTATCTTCATTGTTTCGATTCCGATACCCCGAGCAGAGCCTCCGGTAGGTGATTCTACCGGTGCGTCGTTGGGGCATCAATGGCGTAGCACTTTCCGTGACGGTGAGACTGGTTCACGGCGTCTCTATTTAGTACTCTGATAGTACAATTGTGCACCTACTGAATTTTGAAGAGGCGTATGGACTGGTCCTAGGATAATTGTTTCGTTTTGGTGAGTGTTGGTGTTTGCCCACATACAGCTCACAATTTGGTACATTAGACCGACGGGTCTATGTACACCATTTGTTTTGTTTTGTTTTGTGCTCAAATGGGTATCTCCTTACCATACGAATTATTTGATAAGTGTTCGCTATGATTAATTGATATTGTTAATCGTATGGTTAGTTCGTTGTGACATTAGTTATTGTAGTTGAAGTGCTTCCACTTTCTTTGCCACCACTATATTTTGTCGCTTTTGTACTCGTTTTTTTTAATTTCACTATCATTACTATTGTTCTTCCGTTACTGAGCAATTTTTGGCTCAGCCGTATTTCTTTTTGTTGTTGTCTTCGTTTTTATAACAGGTACACATGGGATTCAGGGGATGTGTGAAGAGAAGATAAAGAGATTAGAAAGTTTAAATTAATTTTGTTAATAAGTGATGTAATTAGGTATTGGTATTTCTTTAGTCAAACTATGTATTTATTTAGGGTTAAATTCATTAAAAATGGAATATGAATTGTTCTGATTTCTGTAATAGTGACACGTCAGCCCTAGCCAGGTTGGGGTGTTACATATAGTAACTTTTATGGACCAAAGATTGTTAAATGGTGAATTTGGATATTTGAGCTTGTATAGATGATGTTACATGTCTTATTATGATGATTTATGGTATAAAAATGGTTTAGAAATGTTTAGAATGTTTTGTATGATTAAAACATGCTAAGTGGATTCATATGTTGTAACATGATGATGGTATGACAAGTTAGATGGTTTCTGATAATAATCATGCTAGAAATGGAAACTTTCCATTATAGGAAACTTTTATGTGCCAACATGACATAAGTGACTTATTTGAATCACATGATGATGTGCTATGTGTTAACATAATCACGCAGGACTAACGAGAATGTTAGAACTCTAAAATCGTTATGCTTTGTGAAAATTTCCATAAATGGAAACTTATTATAAGTAGTAAGTTGTCCATAAACGCGACTTGCACATTTTGCACATGACGAGCACTTACACGATTGCTACACGATTCACCAACGGGTCGTTGACTTGACCCGGTCAACTTTGGTCAAACACGGTCAATGTGGACCAACATGAGCAAACACGGTCATTGTGGACCAACACGGACAAACATGAACAACCGAGGGTTGTTGAGCACAAACACGAGCACAAACACGAACATGAGCACGGTCACATACACGAACTCACGTATGGTATACGATATAGGTAGTCGGTGACCGACGTGCTTTCTATACAAGGAGCTTGCGCATTTACTTTACGAGCATCACTAAGGTGAGTTTATGGCCCCTCTTTACTTTTTTTTTCAAACGTTTTAAATAGGGGGAGAATACTAGTTGCATCGAGTCAAACAACTATTACTGTACAAACATTTTTATGTGTATGCTGGTTTATTAGACAAACATCAAGTGTTGAACTCTAACAAGTCCTCACAAAGTCTTACCGTTAATGTATGAACAACGTGGTAGGTTTGAGTGGATCCGTTTGGGTGTGACTAACCCCACGGGGCACAATTTTGACTGGAGGTCATAACCCGTGAAACACTGGCCTAACTTTCTATGTATACGAGATATGGCGAAGGCAAGGACAAACAAGTCTAGTTCAGTAGTGACGCATTGACACTTGGAGCCTAGGGCTCGGTACTAACATTTTGATAAACAGCATGACACACGTTTTCTTACTATATATGTATATCAAAACCTATGAACTCACCAACCATTGTGTTGACACTTTTTCTTAACTTGTATTCTCAGGCAACTGATAGGCACATGGAACAGGAATGCACCTAGGGGATTTGAGCATAGGATCCCGCATGCATTCATATTTCTGTCTTTTGAAAAACAATTTATTTAAGTGATGTATTAATCATGGTTGTGTCTGACAATTTAGTTTCCACTGTCTAAACAATTATGTTTCCACTGCATGTATCAAACTTATTACTTTTCTGCTACATGTTCTGACAATTATATATTTTTCCGCTGCTATGATTTATTATTCCGCTGCAAACTATTTTGCTAAGTGTATGTCAAACATCGTATTTGCAACGCGTATTATATGACAATGAGCTGTGATTCTGGGCACGTCACACCCACGTGGACTGAGACCATGAGTGGGAATTTGGGGGTGTGACAGACTGGTATCAGAGCCTTGGTTATAGAGAGCACAGGCTGACGAGGAGATGGATCGTCGAGCCTGACGAGCTATGCATGACCGGTTTTGGGGTTGGTACCCAATGACCATTCGAGAGTGGATTGAGGGGGAAAGAGTACCTCCGCCACGATATCCCAGCGATACATCCACTGGCCATCGACTACCACCTCTTGGAGTGCCAATGGAGTGGGCATTCGCAGCCCACGTAGCCTACACACGACGCGAGGCTAGGAGGAATCACGAGTTATCGGACGAGGTCCGAGTTCTTTGTGAGAAGAACCAACGCCTTCAGAGGCGTAATGATAGCCTGCAAGAGGAGGTAGAGACACTGCACCTTCAGATGGCACAGCTGATAGGACAGCATGGGCAAATAGTCGAGATCATGCAGGAGCATGATGGACGCATAGCCGTTACTGAGGTCTCTATGGAGGAGAATCATGCGATGATTCAGGCCAGTGACGCCATGCTCATCGCATGGGTGGAGCAGTTTATTGTTGAACCACCTCCAGATGATGGACCACTGTTCGAGGTTGAGGACCTCGAGGATGGTGACTTCGACGAGGATCCCGAAGAGGATCCAAAGGAGGATGAAGACGACGAGGCAGCCGAGAGTGATGTCTCACACACTACCATAGACTCGGATTAGATAGTTTATCTTAGTTGTATTTCCTTTTTGTATTGCCTAGACGAGCGGGATGTGCTCGTATGAACTCGTAGTATTGTTATCTTTTGAAAATTGTTGTACTTCAAAGTTTTATTAATGAAAGGATGTTTTGTTTTATTTACTGTATATCCTGACTATGGTTGTTTGCTAACATGACATCTAACATGACCTCTAACATGACATCTGACATGACATCTGACTAACCCTCTAACTTATGTTGACAAACATTTTATCCCTTCCATATATAAACCATCTATGGCGGGAAGAGGAACATATGCACGACACCCCAAGCGAACAATGGATGCGGCAATCATCAAAATGATGGTTGACCGTCGGGTCAACAAGGCGCTTGCTGAGTACGAAGCGAGTCGCCAACACACCGAAACTACTAGAACTAACGACGGTACTAACACTCGCCTAACATGACTAACATAGTGTAGTTAGCACGATTTCTAACACCCGACTTTGGTTTCTGACAAACAGGATCGCACGACAACAACAACAAAGGATGCTCATTCAAATCCTTTCTGAATTGCCACCTTCATACCTTTAAGGGAATTGAAGGAGCCATCAGAATGCTCCATTGGGTGACGATTCACACAAACATATCTTTGAGTTTAACGTTCTGAAATAATGACTGAAAAGTAGAAAACAAGCATCAGAAAGCAAAACCATCGTCGTGTTCGTTCGGGTGACAATTCGAACGAAAAAAATTTAAGAAAATATAATATTTCACATTTTACAATTTTGAAACTCATCAAATAATTAAAAATGTAAACCTTTTGATTTAAAATACGTAATATGCGCGTTACGTTCCGGAAACACAACGGAGACGCGAAACGAGCATCCGAAACGAACCCAAATACCATCGGTGTATATAAAGACTAAATGAGAGGTTGTTTCTCATTTATTACATTTCATCCTCTCTCTCTCTATACTCATTCCCGAACATTTTTCCTCTCACTAGAAAACCACCTTCAATCCTTCATAACTTGGTCGTTTCTTGACGAAATCTTGCGTTTTTGGAGTCCACATGTAGCTACAATCATCCTGTACAAGGAAGTACAACCGATATAGAGGTTTATCCTGTCAAATTCTAGGTATTGATGCTTGAAACCCACGGAAAATAGGGTTTTCATACCCTTTTTGTTTGACCACACACATAACCGGTTTTAGAACGATATCTAATCGACCAAGCCTTCATTCGAACACCAGGAAGGTTAAAACAAACAAGCATGAGGGTGGAAACCACCTGGAGAGCCAGGCTTCGATGGAGAGGTGAGTGCATTGTTACAGGTTCGCGAAGGTGCTGGGCGTGGTGGACGGCCGAACCTGCAACTCTCAACCCTAGTGGCCGCTAACCTTGCTGCCCCGAACCAGAAGCCACGAACCCTCTCCAAACAAACCTGCTGGCTAGGTGGACCTTCATGCGAACCATACCATTTGAACCTAACAGAGGCGAACCATTAGGTGGCCGAACCTGTGCTGGGCTGGGCAAAGTGCGAACCTACCAAAAACCTAGCCGAACCTGTGTGCATCATCCACCGAACCTACGCTCTACGGAACCGTGCATGAGTTGCATGGGTGAACCCTAGCCGAGCCTTTTCATTATCACCCGAACCCTTCAAGCTCACGAACCAATAGGGGATGGACTAACCTATTACATGACCGAACCTTATCTGAACGAACCAAAAGGTTCGCAGACCCCATGGGAGGTTCAATGAAAGTTGATGCCACGCCCCCTCTGTAATCGGTTTAAGTCCAAATTCCTTGGCCCAGGATGAATAATCTAGCGCAATAACTCATTTAACCCAAGCAAATTCAGATTAGTCCATGTGATATACCGTTAGGCCCATGAATTGTCTCGGCCCAACAAGATAACCAAACCGGCCCACTATCATTTGGCCCAACTAATGAAGATATAAATTTAAAGATTGAAAGGATTAAATGGGTCATAACATGCATGGTAATCATGGGATGAATACTACAAAGGTGACAAAACATTGGGTTTAATTTTATAAAAATCTACAATCTAGTCTTTTAGAATGGATTAACAAGTGATGGAGTTAACTGGGATAATGATGATACAAAATTATGTTATAAGAGGTGAAGAGTTACTAAACTTTCACCTAAAAATCTAAGTTTATACTTAGGACTCTACTAACATGACGTTAAATCAAGTCAAATCTCAACGCAATAATCGAGTATCTTAAATTTAACCTAATTAGGTTAAATGTCTCTAAATCCAATAACAAGTACACAGGGCCGAATGAAGACCAAGACCGAGATTCACGAGTGTCAGCCAATGCTAGGGCTAACACATACACACACATGAATAACTACAACTTATATTTACAAGTTACAAACAACGTAATATCAATACAGGATCGTGAATACAACAACAAATCCAACAAAGAGCGCGTGCATTTCTTGTTTAAGCTAAGTCAACCACTTCAAACACAAGGTGAGTTCATATGCCCCTTTTATAATCTTAAAAGATTTTATACTCTCAGGGCTGAGAAACATGCTTAAGTTTTATTTACTTAAAAGTTTTATGTTTAACATATTGCTTATGCTTTGATTGGATAATATTGCTTGACTTATTATCATTTATCATTATATGCATGCTTGTATGATCATGATATGACAGGAACAAATAGGATGAATATGATAATATAATTTCATAAATCATCAACACAAAAGAATAACATAGTTGTAAGATTATATCTTACAACACTTAGTAATTCTTACAAGAACGAACATTGAGATAATCACAGGTGAACATGACGACAACAACAACGAAACACATGAGTGATATGAAGATAATATATCTTCATAATATCATTCAACATCAGAGTTAACTAAGTGTAATAAGACAAGTGCTTATAACACTTAGTATACAACTCAACGCATATTACAAGATAACATGAAACAAGTATCATCCACCACCTGAGTCGAGTAAGTGTAGTAAGACTAGTTCTTACCACATCTTAGTGACAACAGGGTGACTATATGGAACAACAAGGAATGATAACCATGATAATGTAACTTCATGATAACAACATCATTCACACAACAAATAACATAATGTAATAAGACAAGTTCTTATTTAACTTTGTTAACAACAACGAGAACAAAACATTGATGAACACAATACGATTGATTACTATTGAATTGTCTGCATTATATCATTTCAATCATGTGCAATTCGAAGACCAGTTAGTTTGACGTGACTAAACTGATGAAAGCATAGCGGTACCATAGGTTTGACAAACCTCTAGCTTGTAGGGCTAGTATGTTGATCGTATTGATTCATTGGCTGGTAACGTATGACCGGTGACAGGGCGACTTCAAGTCAGGGTCTGAAAAGCGACACATGGTGATATTAATCTGCAGTGAAATTGTAATTAATCCATCGTTACCCGTTGACTAGTATACTGAGGAATTTATTTTCTCTCATGTCATATTACTAGTAACCGTTTCGATGAGGCCTACGGTAATACGAGGTGGTAGAGGTAAATCGGATGCATTGTAATCTGATTACGCGAGGAATGCAATGGATTCCTTTTATGCTCTATGCACTCCAAGTTGAAAACATATATCAATTGGTTAACTAACACTCTTATTATTTAAAAGTGATTAACAGTTAACCCCACAAGTAATAGAATAATAACAAGGACCAGATTAAATTAATCTACTTTCCTTAACACATTGAGGGTTTATCAATACTTCGGTTTGATAACTAAACCCCTCATATTATATTATTCTATGTATGATTCAATGGGTGATGAATACAAACGGATGGGTGAAATGAAAATGGAGATCCATAGTTGTATTGCAAGTAGTATTAAGTTCTATTAGATATGTGGTGGGATGTTGGCTGGGGCATGTTCCCCTACATATGCTCTATATATAAGCATAGCTAATAGGATGAGATGTCATTTGTAAACATAAGTATGGAAAGGCCATTGTGTGAATGGGTGAATCAAACAACTTACAAACAACAAGTATGACATTGTGATTGTGTATGTGAACATTTCAAGGCTTTCAAATATCAAACTTATGAACTCACCAACCTAGTGTTGACTTTGTTTAAATGCATGTTTTCTCAGGTGATGAATAGGTTTAGTGAACAAGCTTCAAGAACATACCTAGTGGACTTTTAGAAGTCCAAGCTACATTTTGTGTTGATATATTTTGAAAGGAAAAACAATGAATCATCTTTTGTATATCTTGTATAGATACAAGATATAAACTCATTGATGCTTTTGATTAGATTTACTTAGTTAAATTATGAGGGAACAATGTAATTTAACTTTGTAATTCTATTTCAATGTCATGTTATCATTTCTCAATTATATATCATGTGCTATGCAAACAATCTAATCATTTTTATTATCAAACGATATCACACCCCGGGAACCTTCCGCCCGACGGGAAAGTCGATCCAGCCCGCCGGCTCGGGGTGTGACACAACCTAACCAATGACCAGCTGTGGGCTGGAGGGAACAAATCGTAAGACGCGCTGAGTTGTAGTTCCTAACAGTGAGAGTTATAAACCAGTATATGCAGTAGTTGTATCGATCAGTGAAATAACCTGCTAAATGTGTAGTATTGCCACTATTAATTATGGTTAAAGGACCGAATATGTTATGCTTACATATTGAGTCTGTTATTTGTATTCACCAACATTATGTTGATGTTTTATTTTCAAAAACTTTTCAAGTAATAATGAAATGTAAAAGAAAAGCAAGATTAGAGATTCTTGGCCTATGATGCCTTGAATACGATCTTGTGGTGAGACCATGCAGCTATTGGAGCTATGCCTCCAAGTCATGTATAAACCGGATATTATAAAATTATTTGAAATTGTTTTCGTGAAAATTCGGTTTACAATAACATGAAATGATGGTGTTCATACCTATGCGTATGAAATTTTATTAAATCCTGAAAAGTTATATTTGAAAAAGTTATCACAAATAACGAAATGTGGTTTTCATACCTATGTGTATGGGTCATTTGGAAACGATGAAATATGGTTTCACATCTATACATGTGAATTATTTATGAAGTTTGAAAAATAACGATTTTAACTGCGTAAAATTTTGAATTCATGAAACAACACTTCCGCTGAAATATTTGAAAAAGAGTAATAAACTCTGACCGAGACTGTATTATTCATGAAACCAATTCGGGTCGCAGCGCCCTGGCCGCCGAGAGCCCGGGGTGAGATAGGGGTGTGACATGTTGGTATCAGAGCCAGGTTTTAGCGAAATAGGTACTAATTATGGTATCTAAGCTTTAACCAAACTGAGATAAGTGTCTATCAAAGGAATAGGTAGAAGGATATTTTTGAAATACTAAGAATGATTGAACAAATGGTGAATTCTGATGATAGCCGATGAGCTAAGTTATGATGAGTTATTTTTAATAACTTGTCAAATATCATATTTAGTAGACAATATTTGTAAACTAAAATATTACTGGTCCTTCTACAAACACATGTTGGCAGAAGAGAACGCGCACGAATATCGATGAAACCGTGACTCAGAATTTTAAGATACAATGGATGATTGTAAATGAACAAAAGATTCGATTATGTCAATAGTCGCTAAAAAAATGAATATTTGATCACACGAAAACAATAACAAAATCATACAATGCATCTAGACTGAACAATCTGGTTTAAAACAATTTTAATTTAAGGATTGTTAGTATAAAACATTCCAATCTTGTAAACCTCCTGAGTTCACTGGAACATAAGGAGTTGTCGTAACATGAACATGAATTAAAAAGATTGAGACGGTTATTACTATTAGTAAATGTGCCGAAGAAGATATGATTTTGTACACCTAGAATTCATTTAAATACGAAGCTATGGAATGGTGGAATTCCATTACTCATACCAAAGGTAGAAACCAAGCATATACTATGATTTGGAAAGTTTTCTGGAGTCGGTGACTCGAAAATTTTGCGTAATGAATGAAAAAAAAAGAAGAGATTGATTGGAAATTCTTGAGCCATTACATGATCTATGCTAGACATCAGGATTACACTTCTAAACAGTTTGAATACGCTCAATTGATGCCATATCTTGTGACACCATAATCAAAACTTATCAATCGTTATATCTTGGAATTGGTATTTGAAATTAATGACATGGTAAAGGCTGTTATGCCTCGGATCATTGACTTAGCCGTTGAGCTAACAGGATCCTAAATTGAACAAATTAAGTTGAATTAATGGGGTTGATGGTTCATTTTGATTTGATGAATCTGATCAGGATCTAATCAAGAAGTTCTACGAACAATCAAACATGTGCGGAATCCATGTTTAATCTCTAAAATATCAATGATGAACAAGCAATTTCATAAACACCTTTTTGTATTAATCAACAAATGATTACAACTCTTTCACACAGAAAGTTTCTCACATAGAGAATCACACTCAGGTTTTCTGAAGTTCTGCCAAGTGTTTTAATAATTCAGACAAACCTTCTATTTATACAACACACTGACAGCCGAACCTATCTATAGCCGAACACTAAGGTTCGCCAGCCAAACCCTAAGGTTTCCTGGGCGAACCTAGGTGCCAAACCTATACGTTCGCAGAACCTTATCAAGGTTATAGGTTCGCCAAACCTATCAAAGAGATAGGTTCGCCGAACCTGCCTAGGTTCGTGGGCCAGACGAACCTAAGCCAAACCTTTAGCCGAACCTTTACAAAACTTTAAATAATTTACAATTTTGAATAGCAAACTATTACAAATATGCACTAACAAACTCCCCCTTAATATTTGCTATCAAAAATCTTCAGTCTTTATATACAGCTTTGTCGTCTTCTTTATCTTTGACTCCACTTGATTCACCAATTACCTTATCCACCGCTCGCATCACAACCGAACGAGGAATCTTCGCCAATCTCTCAGCTTCCAACTTGTCATCTCTCTTATCTCTTTCCTTCTGTACTTTCAACAACTCAACATAAAGATAGTTCACATCTTCCCAATTGCAACCTGAATGTATACCCAAAGTGTAACACATTCTAGCAATGGTCTGAAATTGAACTGCCATGTCTTTGTAGCTTATCCCAACATTATGATATCCATCATCTGCATAAATCTCAGCCTTATTGAGTAAATCAATATCGTCCTTTGAATAGTTGACAATCCACACAGGATCTAATATTTTGATGACTCTCCACTTGTCTTATTATTTCAATAGAATTACTGCTTCAGCTATCTGTTCATCATAGAACCAGAATTTGAAATACGGATTCCAATTATGTTCAATCATTCTCAGTCTTGGTCTTTTGAACACTGTCGGCTTTGCATATCCATCAATTTTATCTCTAACTTGTGGTGATAATAAACTCCATCCAGATCTTGCTTCCTTCTTCAATAACCTCTCAAAAGTTTCATTATGTTTTGTCTGTATAGGCTTAATCATCTTCAATCTTGACAATGTCATGCACTCAAAAGATGGTAAACTCATCAAGTCTAAAGCTTTACCAAAATACTGATATCCGTCAATCTGTTTTACCACATAGCATCCTTTATCAGCAAGACTTCCTAGAATGTTGTGAAAGTAACCATAACTAACAATTCTTTCAATCATCTTCGACTTGGATCCAAGCTTAAAACTTTTGAATTGTTTAGTTTGGTTGTCTTGAACTTTGTCGTCTATCACTTCAATCATTTTTTTTAAGATATATAAATGATCAACAATGTATTTCATTTCATCTTGACTTTCTATCCAGAAATCCATGTTTGTCTTCTCTTTAACAGAAGCCAATGCAGTCCTTGACACACTTCCATATTCAAATAAATCCAATTCATCATCTTTCTCAAAATCAAAGACTTGATCAGCGTCAATATCAAACATGTCATTGAAATATTTTGCCGAGTAACCTCCAGCTATGTTACCATCTTCTAGATCTTTATCAGCTGAAATCTCAACAATCACTCTCTGCAAGTCAATATCAGAATGTAGTTTAAACAAATCAAGAAATGTGGCCAAAAAGTAATCAATAATCTTCTCAGGATTTTCTATTGCATCCAAATCTTCAAATTCAACATCATTACAATCTTTGGTCCTATCTGAAGAAACAACACTAACAGGAGTAGCATCTATAGCAATCTTTGAAGAATCATACAAAACCATAGCTCCAGTCAAAGAATTTAGCTTATCAGATCCACTAACACCCCCAACATCACCATCACCATCACCATCCTCATCATGAACATTTAAATTCGGATGTTCATCCATATAAGAATCACCATAGTCTAACTTCTCCTCTTCCTCTTCTTCTTCATCATCATCTACATTCACATACACGTTCTGACCACCTGAAGCTTCATCTTGAGAATCTCGAACATTCAGCTCATCAATCTTCTGCCTTAAATCACTGTTCAAATTTTGCAGCTCTACAATATCAACATTTTGAATTTCAATCATTGATTCCAAAGCAGCAATCCTTTCATTCAACACTTTCTTCCCAGCTATATCTTCCTCCCTCCATTTCATCAACTGAGCAATCTGAGCTTTCATCTCATCTATCTCACTTGTGCCCAAGGAAGATGGTTGATCAACTTTTGCTTTTTCCTTTTCCATCTTGTAAATATCAAACTCCTTTGATAACATAGAGAGTCTCCTTCTTAACTCAGTATCATCATAATCAACAGTGAAATTAATATCCCCTAAGTCATCCAAACTTTCAAATAAATCATCTTTGGAAGTAGAGGCTTGATGAAATGAAGTTTCTGGCAACGAAGTACTCACTGTAGTAGAATTCATGAATGATGGTACAAATGAAGCAACATTCACATATTTAGGAGGTTTCCCTAAGCCTCCTAGAACTGTAACATCAATTGAAACTGATGTAAGTGGAAATGAATCATGAACTGCAGCAGGTGAAGAAAATGTAGTAATAGGAACTGATGAAGTAGCCTGTGAAGAAGAAACATGAAGAGTAGCAGATGAAGATGAAATCACAGGAATTGAAGAATCAGAAACTGTAGAAGTCATAACAAGTGAAGATACAATGATCTTAGGAGCTTTCGACTTCTTCTTTCCATATGGCCCTTTTGCCATTCTTTTCTTCTTCTTAAGCCTTGAAGATTCAGGCTTTTCAGTAACAAAACTAGGATCCTCTCTCTCTTCCCTAGCCTCCTGAGTTTTTTCTGGAACAGACCTTTTCTTTAGTCTCCTTACCATATAATTGCCAACCTGTGCCGTCTCAAACTCAGACTCTGTATCAGGTGACTCTTCACCTTCATCTTCATCAGCAGGTACATCTTGTTGCCCTGGCAACACAACTTGAACAGGTTCCTTTGAACTTGTTTCTTGAGAAGATTTATCTTGTTGTTGATATCGGGAAGATTGACCAGTAGACTTCCTTGATTGTTGTCTTGGAGGAGGAGGTGATGGTTGTGACTGGTTATCATCATCACTAACAGTTTCAGTGCCAGAACTAGACTCTGCATGTCTCCATTCATCATCCTCAGGAGCTATGTAATTAGCCCTGGCTCAATGTCCCATCAACTCCTTCTCCAATATAGCATCTGCACTCCTCTGGTACACTCTGACCTGACCAAGACTAGAGTCAGTCATGTGTTTAAGCTTTAGCAAATCAGAAGCCTCTCTGGGCAGCATCAGCTCGGGCAATCTCTCATCGATCAACATCTGAACAAAGCGAGGATACATATAAAATCGATCCTTGGATTTAGTAATGTTTTCAGACATGTAGCGGAATATCATTACAGAGAAATTGAATGAACCTAAACCACGAACCTGGTATTTATATGCGAACCTTTTTTAACGAACCTGTTGACGAACCTTTGATTTGTCTGTTCACCGAACCTCTCAGGCGAACCTGTCCACAAACCTATTGGACGAACCTATTATACGAACCCGTCCAACGAACCTAGCCAAAGAAACTGTTAGACGAACCTTCTCACAAACCTATGTCAGGCGAACCTTTTGAGAAAATTTGATTTTTTTATTTAAAATTTCAAAGCAAATCCATTTTTAAATGTTTCAAAGTCAAACAGATAATCAAAAATTATTGATTTAACATCAAATAAAAAATAAAAAGTATTTTTTGTAATTTTTTTTTAAAAATTTTAGAACAATTAAACTACAAATTTAACAAAACTAACTATACTAATAAAACAATTAAATCTTTTTGTTTGAGAAAGATGCAGACATGAGATCATATTGTTTTACAATTATCAACACATCTGATTGAGTTAATGAATATACTTATTAGCAAATTACAAATCCAAGATGATTATCAGTATACTTATCCTTTTTAAGTTTAATTACTTAGCCAAGATATCAATTTAAACAAAATTATCGAATACCTTAGAATATCCATTTACTTGAACACATCCCCGGTTTGTGAGTAACTAATCAAACATAAATGTTCTTGAAACATTACTTTAATTTTAACTAGCCTGATCATGCAAAAATAAAGCAGAAATTCTTTTTGAAAATAAGAAAATAGAAAACAATTTGAATTTGTTCAAATTCGTGGAATCAAGGTTGATACTTACGTATACTCAAATGATCTAGAAAAAAAACTAAAAAATAATTTAAGAATAAGCGTATAGTTTAAGCTTCAAGTTTGTAGCATAAGCATCAATCATGTAGTTTAAGCTTCAAGTTTGTAGCATAAGCATCAGGCATGTAGTTTAAGCATCTAGTTTGTAGCATAAGCATCTGGCATATAGTTTAAGCTTCAAGTTTGTAGCATAAACATCAAGCATATAGTTTAAGCTTAAAGTTTGTAGCATAAGCATCAAGCATATAGTTTAAGCTTCAAATTTATAGCATAAGCATCAAGCATATAGTTTAAGCATCTAGTTTGTAGCTTCCAAAGTAATAGTTTCAATCATTGTTTAAAGTGTATAACATGCTTCACAGTCCCGAGGTAAAACAAATATGTTTGAAAAGGGACAAATGAACTCACCTTGTTGTGAATGTGGTTGACTAAGTAAAACAAGAATGCACGCGCTCGTTGCTGTGTGGTGGTAGTATTCATGATCCTGTAATTATTTCACGTTGTATGTAGTTCATAAGTATAAGTATTTGAGCATGTGTTTGTGTGCGTGTTTGTGTGCGTGTTTGTGTTAGCCTTAATTTGACTAACACCCACAAGTCTCGTGTATTATCCGGCCCGTATTTCACTACATTATGTAATGTAGTGTTGAATCTCCTTCATTGTTTGAAATTTCATACTTACCATTTAATTACAAGTTATAACTTTTAAATAGGGTTTTAAGTTTTTGTATAGTTTGTCAAGAAATTTGTCATCACCTTGTAATAAATAAGGTGATAATCCATGAATGATTTTATCGTTCATTTTTGTCGTTCGCGTATGTGTTCATTAACCTCTTAAATCCATTGGGCCGGATAATCTCTTAAACCCGTTTAGGTGTAATTGGGCCTAGAAGTTGTATGTGTGGGCCGAATGCACGAAGTCTTTGGGCTAAACCGAATGGGCCTTGGGATGGATCAAAAGACCATGTCCCAATGAAGATAGTTATCCGCTAACGACATGCCATTGGGCCGAAAGAAAAATGGGTTTGGGCCAACTGTCATTTGAACTAGATGTTTGCTACTTGGGCTTAATAACATGGGCTAATCAAGCGGGCCGAGACATGTGTGGGTGTATGGCCATTCGGCCGGTCCAATGCTCATCATTTCATATGGGCCAATGGACATGTTGTTGGGCCAAAGGTAAATGGGCCATTCGACTAATGTTAGATTGAATAATTGATGGTCATAGTAATCTCCGGATGGTTCCAGCGAACCTTTTTGTCACCATCCCAGGTTCGGTTATCATATTTACTTATGAGGTTCATTCCCTTAAGAACCATAGGTTTGCCCAGGTGGATTCAGCAAGAAGGGTTCGGCATATAGGTTCGTGGCTGTCTCAGAATTTGCGGGTCTCGGCTAGACTTCGCCCATGCACCTAGGTTCGGCCATAATGATAGAAGGTTCGTAGGGTTTCCTTAGAAGGGTTCGTGGCGCGTGCATGGCTTCAACTTGACATAGGCTCGTCTAGGTTGATGAAGGTTCGGGACCATAGGAGGTTCACCCATGGGTTCGCATGAGGAAGGTTCGGCATCAGCATGGTTCGCCTGCCATGGGTTCGAGAGGTTCGCGTCTTTGGCGGTCATGGGAGGTTCGCCGCACACAGGGTTCGGCTGGTGAGGGTTCGTTCCCTTCTGGTTCGTGGCAGCTCATGGCGAACCCTGGTTCGGCCACCATCATTTTCCTCATCAAACCTAGAAACTTGTAGCGTGTTCCATGGCTGGATTACGAGCTAGAGGTTCGACAAGGTCGTAGGGTTTAGGCGAAGTTGGTTTTATGTCCGGTTGAGGTGAGTAGGTCGAACTAGAGGATTGGAAAACCCTAATTCCTGTAACTTTCTTTTGCTCATACCTCGAATTTGGCAGGTTAAAATCTTAGATCTTCTGTACTTTCTTGTAGAGGATGATGAGAGCTTCGTCTAGACACCAAAAACACGAGATTTCGTCCTCGACTGAGCAATTTATGAAGCTTGGAAGGTGGGTTTTTGCTAGAGAGAGAGAGGTGGAAGGCAGGAGAGTTTTAGAGAGGAAATGTAAAAATGAATTAAATGCTAAATTTAGGGTTTAAATACTCCGAGGGTATCCGGGTTCATTTCGGTTGCTCGGTTTCCATTTTCGTTGCGTTTTCACGTTGTGTGTACCTAAGTTACTGTGGCGAACACTGTTCCGGCAATGCTTCCGGCACTGATGTTACATATACACCGGATTCTTGGTAATAGCAATAGTAGCCTCCTTGTCGACATGAATCGGGGTAGTCATAAAATTTAAACCGTAATCTCTCATTTGTTGTTGTATCCACAAGACTTGAGAACAACAACTGGCAACCGCTACATACTCAGCCTCACAGGTTGAAGTAGCAACAGATGTCTGCTTTTTGCACTCCCAAGAGACTAACCTCTCCCCTAAAAATTGTGCACCTCCAGTAGTGGACTTCGCATCTGTCTTGCATCCTCCATAGTCATAATCACTATAGGCATTGAAGGAAAAGTTATCATCCTTAGGATACCACAGACCGGTTTCTGGTGTACCCTTCAGATAACGAAGAATCCTCTTAACTGCTATCAGATTTGACACCTTAGGTTTAGATTGATAGCGAGCACAGATACATGTAGCAAATACAATATTTGGCCTAGAGGCAGTCAAGTACATCAAGCTTCCGATCATTCCATGATATAAAGTAGCATCGATTAAGTCCCCCTTAATATCAGGCTCATTCACGTGATTGGGCTGAATGGGCGTGGAAATGGGTTTACAATCAAGCATGCTAAACCGTTTTAACACATCTTGAATGCATTTTGTTTGATGAATGAAGATTCCATCATCAGTCTGATCAATTTGTAAACCCAAGAAGAACTTGATGTCTGACATGGCACTCATTTCGATCTTCTCAATCATAAGCTCCTTAAATTCCAAACATAGTTGTTGATCGGTAGATCCAAAGATGATGTCATCTACATAGATCTGAACAAGGATAATAACCTTGCCCTTTTCCTGATAAAACAGTGTTTTGTCAATCTGACCCCTATTGAACCCGTGTTCAATAAGGTGAGTCAAGAGTGTCTCAAACCAGGGACTTCGTTGCGTACTGATGCAACGGGACAAAGTTATTGCTTATGCATCAAGACAGTTAAAGGTTCATGAGAAGAACTACACTACCCATGACCTTGAACTGGGAGCTGTAATCTTTGCATTGAAGATTTGGAGAAATTATTTATATGGCACTAAATGTACCATATTCACCGATCACAAGAGTCTGCAGCACATCTTTGATCAGAAGGAACTCAACATGCGACAACGCCGTTGGGTTGAGCTTCTGAATGATTATGATTGTGTGATTAAGTACCATCCGGGAAAGGCGACTGTGGTAGCTGATGCCTTGAGCCGGAAGGAACGGGTCAAACCCTTGCACGTTAGGGCAATGGGAATGACTGTGCAGACCAGTTTACGTGACAAGATTATTCAGGCACAACAAGAATCAGTTGATCGAGGAAATCTAAAGAACGAACTCGACTGCGGAGCAGAAAAGAAATTTGAGACAAAGCTTGATGGAATCATTTACTATAAGGATCGTGTATGGATTCATGCGGTAGATGAATTAAGAAAACTTATCTTTGATGAAGCACACAAGACCAAGTACTCTGTGCACCCGGGCGCTGATAAGATGTACTAAGACTTACGGGAGTTTTATTGGTGGCCGGGAATGAAGAAAGACATAGCTGAGTACGTCGGTCAATGTTTAACGTGTGCGAAGGTAAAGGCGGAACACCAGAAACCGTCTGGTTTACTGGAACAGCCTGAGATTCTGCTCTGGAAGAGGGAACAAATAGCTATGGACTTCATCACCAAACTACCCCGCACTTCCAATGGTCATGATACGATTTGGGTTATCATCGATCGTTTGACGAAATCTGCTCATTTCTTGCCGATGCGTGAGACTTTCACAATGGATAAATTGGCGAGATTGTACATCAATGAGATAGTGGTACGTCATGGTGTACCATTGTCTATTATTTCTGACAGAGATATCAGATTTACATCAAGGTTCTGGCAATCATTACAGAGATCTCTAGGGACGCAGTTAAATCTAAGTACAGCTTACCATCCACAAACAGACGGTCAAAGCGAACGTACAATTCAGACCCTGGAGGACATGTTAAGAACTTGTGTGTTGGATTTCGGTGGGAATTGGGATTCTCATTTGCCACTGATTGAATTCTCCTACAATAACAGTTATCATAGTAGCGTCGGATGTGCACCGTTCGAGGCTCTTTATGGTCGAAAATGTCGATCACCGATCTGTTGGACTGAAGTGGGAGATAACTGCATAACTGGGCCAGAGTTGATTCAGGAAACCACTGATAAGATTGCCCAGATTCAACGGAGATTGCAAGCTACAAGAAGCAGACAGAAAAGCTATGCCGACAAACGGCGCAAACCGTTTGAATTTCAAGTGGGAGATCGGGTCATCTTGAAGGTTTCCCCATGGAAAGGTGCAGTACGCTTTGGAAAGAAGGGCAAGTTAGCACCACGATATGTGGGACCGTTCGAAATCATCGGACGTACTGGTCCTGTGGCGTATAGATTGAGACTACCAGATGAACTCAGTGGTGTGCATGACGTGTTTCACGTCTCGAAATTAAAGAAATGACTTGCTGACGAATCACTTATCATTCCGATCGAAGAAATTCAATTGGATGAACAATTGCATTTTATTGAGGAGCCTTTAGAAATTATGGATCGCAAAGTTAAACAACTAAGGCGAAGCCGTATTCCGATTGTTAAGGTTCGATGGAACTCAAGGAGCGGGCCCGAGTTTAATTGGGAACGTGAAGATCACATGAAGTCAAAGTATCCCCAACTGTTTGAAGAGGAAGCCGTACCTGATAACAATTCTTAAATTTCGGGCCAAAATTTCTCTAACAAGGGGAGACTGTAACATCAGTGCCGGAACCGCCACTGGAACAGTGATCTGAACAGTAAAACGAACAATAAATCAGGTACACATCTCAGTTATTATTCATATGTCATTTGTCATTACATGTTATCATAGCACAGTTCAGATGTAATTCAGAAACGTAACTCATAACTATGGTTCAACAGTCATATAATTATCTGGCATTACAGAATCATTATGTGATTATTTGTTAGGATTTTATTACGTATAATCGTATGTGAGGCTTTACAGAACAAAACAACATGGATGTCGTACGTGAATGCTAAACCGACGGATTATTCGTATAGGTGACGATCTGTATGAATATATCTGAAAGTTTAACGTTCTGAATGATATCCAATAATTAGAAAACAATATTGAAAAGTATAGCTATCGCCGTGTTCGTACGGGTGACGATTCGAACGAATACGCGCGACGACTGTACGATTCGATTTTAAACCATAAATTAATTATTTCTGAAAATTTAAAATAAATAAAAGATATTTAGTTAATTTATTAGGAATCACTACCTCAAATAATTTCTTAACTTCGATTTTAAAACCGGATCGTTTCGTAACGAAAACGGTGAGAAATCGACGCTTCTACGCGAAACCGAGCAAAACCGAACGAACCCAAACGAAACCGCGTATTTTACCATCAATCAAGATGGCATTTAATCCCACAACCACCCCACCTACCAGCCATCATCTTCCCCAAATCGTCACTTTCTCTCTCTAAAATCTCTCTACCTTCTCTCTAAGATTACACCACCATTTCTTCACGAAGTCGACCCATTTTGGTGTCAAAACAACCCTCACAACTTGTAGATTGCGGAAGTACAACGGATCTAAGGTTTTATCAAACAAATTCGAGGTAAACCTCATGTTCTTGTTCGGTTTGGGGTTTTGAAGACCCTAATCTAGTATCCCTTTATTTAACCGGTTCAACTCACTTGAAACCTTAAGAGAATCACTCACTCTCACCTTATAACAACGTTGGAACAGGTGGATTACCATGGTTGTGACTAAATCACGACTTGGTGAGGGCTGCACCGCAAGGCCTCGCAGGCCGAATGAGGTTCATCAGTTGGGCCGAATGGCCCTAGCCATACCTAACCCCATTCGCCGCATGTCACCTCCTTCAGTCGGCCAGTTTGCATTCGACCACCATGCTCTTTCGCTACTATGCTCCTTCGGTCTAACCCCTTTTGGCTCAGCTCATTCGGCCTCAGCCTTGTACAGCCAAACTCATTCAGCCAAGGACCCCTGCGGGTGGTTAACATTCGGGATGCATACTCCTTCGGGTACATAGCCATTTGATCGACCTGAGGGTTGAATATGAAACCTTAACGAGAGGGATGCATGAAGTTCAATGAGTGTGTGCATGGGTGGGGTAATAAGTTGCATGCGTGGGAATCAAAAGTATGTTGCATGCATAGCCTTGAGCCGTGTGTGTGCATGGGGTAAAACGCAAGAGTTTCACAAAATAAGGTTTTAAGGGAATAGTTTCTTAAAACCACATACTTATTTATACATGAGGATCAAATAATAATCTAAGGACTAGAGTGTGATTTGATTATTGACACCTAGTCCTTAGGAAAATTCAAGAAGACATGTAACTTGCCTAGATGATTCAATTGAATAATTTAGGCCGAGTTATTCAAAGATCTCGATCGGTAATTACATGGAAATCAAATTCTAGTGATGGGCCGAGGTCGGTCCAATGGGCGTAACCCAATCCCATCATGTGTAAATTACATATTCTTAATTTAATTATGTTGTCATAATAAAAGAAATTTAATTGTAAACTTTGTTAAAACAAATTAAATGATTTTCTAAATAAGTGTTTATCATAAAATGGATTAACTTAAAATAATTGAATAAAAGCTTATAATTAATAATATGGGATAGGGATCAATTATGGGAATTGTTTTAGTTTAGATAGAAATAATTCTAGAAACACATTAGTAATCGAGGACACGTAGTTGCACATCGAGACCAAACCTTAGATACGACGACTCCCGTATATCCTTATCGTATTCGAATCTCTTAAATCAACTCAGGTGCTAAAGATACATAAGCAACAATCAAAGAGCGCATTATCTTTTGTGATTAATTTGCACAGCAACACAGGTGAGTTCATTGCCCCTTTTCGAAACATGTTGTTTTCAAACGCGGGGCTGATAAGCATGCGTAAATCTTTTTATTTAAATTGTTTTTACGTAAATGCTTTTATTACTTTATGCTTTATATGCTTGTTTATACTCCTAGACTCCTGTCTAGGTTAGTGCCATGCAGAATTAACTATCAAGTTAATTAACTACTCTTTTGAGTAACACTTAAATTCTAAACTCTAAACAAACCCTTAGTCCATAGAGTTCAAATTCAAGAATCTAAATCCAAATTGAAATCATAAGAACCGAAGCTAAAGATCAAAGGCAATGGAATTTAATCCGGTGTGTGATCAGTAAACTAAGGATCCTACTCATGAATCTATAATCATTGTGAAATCATGGAATTCTAAAGATGAAAATCAAAGGAATCAAGGGAATCATAGCCGTGTGTGAATCATTGAAATAATGAGATCATTATGATCTAATGAAATCTTTAATATCCAAAGTAAGGTGAGTTGTCAGTTGTATGTAAATTGAGATCACGTGTAACACACGGAAAGTCCCTTCACAGTAGTAGACTCTTGTAGACAGGCTACATGGGCATTACCTAACTATCAAATGAAATCATAAGAATCAAAGAAGATCAGAATCAAAGGATATCTTTAAAGTCCCGACGCATACAGTAGGCCAAAGGGTCAAGCTAATATGGGCAAATCATGAAAGTCCGGACGCATACAGCTGGACTCCTTGTGGGTCATGCTTGATATGGGCCACGTGTGAGAGGGTACAACTTGGACAACCACCAACAACTAAGTCTAATTGATTGAGTCAAACAAGGCCCAATCATCATGCCTTAGTTGTATGAAAATGATTAGTTATTAATTAAATTAACCATTTAATATTGTATTTCGACAAACTTTTTGGGAAATCTTGAAAACATGGTGAACCCTGGAAATCAGAGTTATTTCAAATTGTGGAAATCTAGTTTTAACATAGAAGTGAGTGTTAGGTAAGACGCTTAATTATCATTAAGATCAATGTTCTATGCGGCTTATTATGTGGTGGGATGGCGTCTAGGCGGGTTGTAGGCTCGACTCAGGGGTATGCCCTATATATATGCATACCGAGCTGGATGATACAGGTGATGTTAATGAGGTTAAGGTTACCGAAGAGGTTATCAATGTTATTAGGTGCGTTTTAAACTGTTAAACATAGTGCTTTAAATCTCGGATGATAATGGAATGGAAAGGTAGGTAAAATGCTTAATTATTATTAACTACAGTGTCGTATGTGAATTAGTATGTGGTGGGACGGCGTCTGGGCGGGTTGTAGGCTCGACTTAGGGATATGCCCTATATATAAGCATACCGAATTGGATATTACATGTGGAGTTAATGAGGTTAAGGTTTTACCTAAAAGGTTCACAAAGCTATTTTTCAACTACTAAACTGTATGAACTCACCAACCATGTGTTGACTTGATCTTTTTGCATGACTTCTCAGGTGACGAACAGGTCAATTAAGAAGTCATTACTTTTGGACTAAGACTTCGGATAGAAGACTTAGTATTTCTAGGCCTGCATACTTTTGGAACATCAATATACAATATATTTTGTATATCTTGTGTAAATACAAGATAGAAATTTTATGATGTTGATGGTAGATTTACATGGTTAAATTAATAACAATACTGATGTAATTTAACTTTGTAATTCTATTTTATTTAGCATTTCTCATTTATATCATGCACAATGTAAACAATCTGATCATCTTGATTATCACTCACGATATCACGCCCCGGGAACCTTCCGCCCGACAGGGACTCCGATTCAACCCCGCCGGCTTGGGGTGTGACATTAGGGTTTAAAGGAATGCATGTCTGCTAAAGAACTATGGGAAGCATTAACTAAAATGTATTAGGGAAAAAATGATATGAAAGAAATCCGAAGGGATATGTTAAATCATAGGTTTAACATGTTCATCCATGTCCTTGGAGAAAGTCTAGAAACACAACTTCAAAGGTTCGTATGCTTGATCACTGAAAGGAGGGGAGCTGAAATTTTCCTGTCAAATGGGAAATCAATAAGAAGTTGTTGAATTCACTAACTAGAAGTTGGGATATGAATGTTGCTTTGATCAAGAAAACAAAGGACTTGTATGGAATCAGTTTGACAGAACTAATTTCCATCATAAAATCCTATGACATGCACGATAAGCAGCTTACTCTGAATCATGACATAAGTTTAAGTGCTGCAGGAGTAGGAAATACAAATAGTGCATTTTTGTCACAAAGTTCAATTGGAACCAATACAACCAAGTCATATGCTCCCGTTAGCTCAGTTAATGTCTTATCACAACGAACGAATGATAAAAAATCACAAGCATCACGTATGGTGGAAGAAAACTTGGCATTATTTACTGCGTTTATTAAGAGCTGCAATGCTTTTTTAGTGGGAGACTTGAATCAGACAAACATCATTTCAACTGAGTTGGACCAAATTCATCCTAAAGACGTTGAAGAAATGGATTTTACCATGCAGAAGGCCATGGAAGTGTTTTGAGCCAAAAACTTCAGTAGAAAAACTGGAAAGAACAAGTGGGCCGATAAAAATAAGAAAATCAAATTCAACAAAGCTGATCTCAGGTGCTTCAATTGCCATAAAAAGGGTCACTTTGACATAGAATGCAAGAAACCTAAGGTGGAGCAATCAGGAGATTCAAATACTGCATCGTCATCTGGGTCAGAAAATGGCAAAGATTTGGTGGCTCAAGAATCCGGAGGATACAGTTGGAGTGATTAGCTTCAAGCATTGAACTTGGAAGAACCTCATGCATTCATGCCTGATATTGTGTGGTCAGCTACATCTGAGGTACACGCTAATCTCTGTTCTTAATTATGAATAGATTAAGTTTAGCATTATCGAATTCATACATCTGAATTAATCGAAGATATACATGATCTTAAAAGATCCCAAACTGCTTTGGTAAAAAAATGAAAAATTATTTAAAGAAAAAGTTGAAGCACAAATGAAAGACATTTCTCAATTAAAATCAGAGTTAAGTGAGAAGGGATGTCATCTTAGGGATGCAAAACAAAAAAAAAATCAAGAGCTCAATGCTGAAATTGAAAACTTAATTGAAAGATTGAATGATAAAGATTATTCATTTAAGAAGTTTGAGGTAGAAATAAGAGCAAAGGTTTGGGTTATAAAAGAATGCCTTCGCCATTTAATGACAACTACACTAGCTTGCCTCATACTGAACAAGAGATTGAGAAAGAAAAACCTCTTAATTATGGTGTTTTTGTTTCACAATCTACAAATGGTGATGATCGTGTCACTGACCATGTGAACTTTTCTAATGATTCTACTTCATGTGCAGACAAGATAGATCTCTATAACACAGTGGTGATAGAAGATGTTGATTATGATTGAGATTCGGATAGTGATGTTGATTTTTCTATTCAAAATGATTTATCAAAAGTTTGTGTTGAGTCTTTTAAAAACGAGGATTGTTTAATTTCAGAAAAAAATTTTTGAATTCTAGTCTAAATTTAAATAGAGTTCCTTTTGTGCCAAGTGGTTTAATTTCAAAGAATACAGATTGTAAATTAAATGTCGATGTCAAGGATGAAATACTATTGAAAACATCCTCACATATAAATTTTGAAGTTAAACGTGATGAATCAGTGAATGTATCATGTGTCAACAAACATTTTGAGATCGATCAGAAACCAAACAGAAGAACTAATTTTAGTGTGAAAACATTTGGTTATGAGTAAAGACAGACATGTTTCTGTTGTGGTATTCCTGGTCATATTGCTATAAATTTCAAGAATCTGCAACTCTAGCACAATTGTAGCCACTCAGAAGATTACGACTAGAAATGTGAAAGGATCTAAGTCAAACATGGTAACTAAACCTGAGACAATGAACTCCTTTTTTGTCAAAAACCTCTGATGGTGATTGGAATAGAATCAAAAATACAAATCATTTTCACAATAAAAAACTTCAAAAAACAAAGGAGAAGTGTCTGGGTGAATAAACAGAGCAGAGTGTTTGGAACCACTGTGGTCAATAGTAAACAATCCAGGAAAATCAAAGTTTCTAAACCATCAGTTTCAAAGAAATACGTTTTGTCTTCTACTTGTGAAAAACCCAGGCCAAAGTTTGCCTAGTTTCCCAGAACTCATTAACTTTTTATCATGTGCAGGAACAATCAAGTAATTCTAACCAGAAGAAATGGTACATGGACAGCGGTTGTTCCAGACACATGACGGAAGACATTTGTCAATTATCTGATGTGCAAGATATAAATGGCGGAAATGTCTTCTTTGCAGGTGGAGAAAAAGGCACCATCTCAAAACGGGGAAGATTTTAAGGACCTAGATTGAGACTCATGTTGTTGTAATTCATTAGTATAATTCATATGGATTTGTGCGCGTGTATGTGTTAGCTCTAGAAATGGCTAACACTCGTGGGTCTCGGTCTTGGTCTTCATTTGACCCCAATCCTATTATTATTGTTCTTTGTTACCCTATGACTTTGGGTTGTGTGTTTAGCTTTAACCCACACTTGAAATCTCAAAGATTTTTCATTATATGTTAATTGATTGTTTTGTTATAAAGTTTAGTAAATTATCCCAAGAGTAAACTTAAGCTTGTGGTTGAGATACCCTCATGATGTTCTTGTTACCTTTAACGCCCTTACTACTTAGTAATTAAATAATTAGGCAATACTCTGGTAACACTTAAGGTTTTAAGTTTATAAAATTCATTATGCTAGAATTCACCACCTTTGTAATAATAGAACATCATGACCCATATATTAATACCCATGTCCTTATAACTTTTGTAATGTGGGCCGATTAAGTTTTCTTATTGGGCCGAGACAAGGGTTTGGGCCAACTACATAGGCCTAATTAGACTCAATTAGCCGAATGAGTTGTGAAAGTCCATTAAGACTTGTCTTGATCAATTGGAGTGTGGTCGGACTAAGGTGGCCGAATGGAATGCTGAACCCCAGCTCCAATCCAGCGAACCTTGTGGTTTCTTTGGCCTAGGTTCGGCCATGCTATGGGTTTGGTGAACCTCAAGGATTGTTCGAGTAGGGTTCGGCAACATCAAGGTGGTTCGCCATGAGGTTGGGCTAAGATGAATGCTAGGTTCGACACTCCAAGGTTCGGTGACTCCAGAGAGGTTCGGCCAAGGTTTATCCGAATTAGGGTTCGTGGACTTGCTAGGTTCGGCTATGTGAAGGCTGACCCAACATGGGTTCGTGATATAGGTTCGCAGGAAGAGAGACTCGGCTGCTTGGCAGGCTCGTGGCACCCTTGCAGCTCACAGGTTCGGTGGTGCAATGTTCGTTGCTTGGTAGCTTCGGCAATTGGAGGCTTGTAGCCCAAAGGTTCGGCTAATCAACATCGCCACAACAAGTTCGGCGGCATGGTGCTCAGCTACACTGCCTCCCCCGAACCTCTGTGTTCGCCGGCATCATGAAGCTGGAACCGTTGGTTTGGCTCTTCCCATGGGTTTGCTATGCGCCAATCAGGGCCTAGTGGTGTGAGGTGTGTGTGTGTTATGGTTTCACACCGGTTGTGTGTGTGTAGTCGACGAGGTGCACCAAAACCCTATTTTTTTGTGGGTTTCATGGAATAATACCTCGATTTTTAGTCGCTTTCTCCTCCGATCTGTTGTACTTCTATGTAGAGGGCATCACAAGCTTCGTGTAGGTCCAAGAATCACCCAATTTCGTTGAGAAATGATCAAGATATGATGGTTTGAAGGTGGAATTCTAGTGAGAAGGAGGAGAAACGGGTGTATGTGTTTAGAGAGAGAGTGGAAGGTGGTGAAATGAAAGAAATGGGCTAATTTAGCCTTTAAATACCCCGAGGGTGTTCGGGTTCGTTTTGGTTGCTCGGTTTTCGTCTTCGATGCGTTTCCGGAACGTTACGCGTAATTTTACGTATTTTAAATAAAAAGAGTTTCTTTAATTTCTTTTGATGAGTTTCAAAATTGTAAAATATAAAATATTTTTATTTTCTTAATTTATTTGTCGTTCGTGTCGTATTTCGTTCTCGTTTCGTCAGAATGCGTCTCCATCGCGCGTATTCGTTCGAATCGTCACCCGAATGAACACGACAATGGTTTTGCTTTCTGATTCTTGTTTTCTACTTTCCAGTCATCATTTCAGAACGTTAAACTCACATATATGTTTGTGTGAATCGTCACCCACGCAAACACACTGTCAATTCGTTATTCTGAAACGACACTGCAATTATGTCTTTAAATTGTATTTCCTCACTAACGGACTCAACTAAATGTCTTGTTATCACATTGTTTTCGTACTAATTTTTTGGCCATCTGATTCTTGTCATCATTGTATATCAGATCGCAGCCTACTTGTTCTTGTTATTTACTTGAATACTGTTGCCGTTCTTGATTCGTTGTATTAATTGTACTTAGGTTTTCACCTAAATACTTACAACTATTGTTTATCGTGAGTGTGGTACTTACAATATTTAAGTTTTCACATAAATACGTACAACTGTATCCTGTATTTTGAATTCTGTTAATATAAGCACTGTTCATATACATGTATTTACACATAGTAAATAGTGAAAGTACACATACCGTACGGACTTGCCGGACGATCTGGTACTGGATGTCACAGTCTCCCCTTGTTAAGTAAATTTTGTCCCCAAATTTAAGCATCAAATTCGAGCTCTAATTCTCGAACAGATGGGGATACTTTGTCTTCATGTTGTCCTCGCGCTCCCAGGTAAATTCTGGTCCACGCTTGGAGTTCCATCGAACCTTTACAATAGGGATATGGCTTCGTTTCAGTCTCTTGACTTAACGTTCCATAATCTCTACAGGTTCTTCAGTGAAATTTAATTGCTAGTTAACTTGTATTTCCTCCAATGGTATGATCAATGACTCATCAGCGAGACATCTCTTGAGATTTGATACGTGAAACACATCATGTACTCCGCTGAGTTTGTCAGGGAGTTTGAGTCTGTATGCCACAGGACCTATGCGTTGAGTTATCTCAAACGGTCCGACATACCTTAGTGCTAACTTGCCTTTAGCCCCAAAACGAACTACGCCTTTCCATGGGGACAATTTCAACATAACTCGGTCACCCACTTCGAATTCCAAAGGCTTTCGCCGTTAGTCTGCGTAACTCTTTTGGCAGCTACGTGTTGCTTGTAATCGTTGTTGTATCTTGGAAATTTTATCAGTAGTCTCCTGAATAAGTTCGGGCCCAGTGATTCTGTTGTCTCCCACTTCGGTCCAACAAATTGGAGACCGACACTTTCTACCATATAGTGCTTCAAACGGAGCACATCCGATGCTGCTGTGGTAGATATTGTTGTAGGAGAACTCAATGAGTGGTAAGTGTTCATCCCAACTTCCACCGAAGTATAGGATGCATGTCCTCAACATATCCTCTAGGGTTTGAATTGTTCGCTCGCTTTGTCCATCTGTTTGTGGATGACAAGCGGTGCTCAAGTTTACCCTTGTCCCTAGAAATTGTTGCAATGATTGCCAGAACCGTGATGTAAATCGACTGTCCCGGTCTAAAATAATAGACAATGGCACACCGTGCCGAACTACTATTTCATCAACATAGAGTCTTGCTAGCTTTTCCATCTTGTAAGTTTCTCTGATCGGCAAGAAGTGCGCGGACTTGGTCAATCTATCAATGATGACCCAAATCGAATCGTGTCCGCTGGAAGTGCGGGGTAGCTTGGCAATAAAATCCATAGCTATTTGTTCCCACTTCAATTGTGGAATATCTGGTTGTTCCAGCAAACCTGAAGGTTTCTGGTGTTCAGCTTTGACTTTGGCACATGTGATGCATTTGCCAACATAAGTGGCAACATCTTTCTTCATCCCCAGCCACCAATAAAATGACCTAATATCTTGGTACATCTTATCGGCACTAGGATGAACAGAGTATCGTGTCTTGTGTGCCTCGTCAAGTATAAGTGTTCGAAGTTAATCTACTGTTGGGATCCAAACACGATCCAAGTAATAAATGACTCCACCTTGTCTTGACTCAAAATATTTCTCGGCTCCACAATCGAGCTCGCATTTCAGTTTGTCTCTTGCCACTGCCTCTTGTTGCGCTTGCATGATTTGATCTTTCAGAATTGTTTGCATGGTCATTCCCATGGCTCGAACGCTCAAGGGTTTGACTCTTTCCTTCCGACTCAAAGCATCTGCAACAACATTTGCTTTGCCCGGATGGTATTTGATCACACAATCGTAATCATTCAGAAGCTCAACCCAACGTCTCTGTCTCATGTTAAGCTCCTTCTGATCAAATACGTGCTGTAAACTCTTGTGATCTGTGAAGATAGTGCACTTGGTACCATACAGGTGGTGTCTCCAAATCTTTAAAGCAAAAACAACAGCTCCCAGTTCTAAATCATGTGTTGTATAGTTCTTCTCGTGTATCTTCAACTGTCATGAGGCATAAGCAATGACTTTGTCTCGTTGCATCAAAAGACACCCGAGTCCTTGATGGGAAGCGTCACAGTACACAACAAAGTCATCATTGCCTTCCGGGAGTGTTAAGATAGGAGCATTGCACAATCTTTGTTTCAATGTCTGGAATGCCTCTTCTTGTTTCTAAGTCCACGCAAAAGGTTCACCCTTGTATGTGAGTTTGGTGAGAGGCAAAACTATCTTAGAGAAATTCGAAATGAATCTCCTGTAATAACCTGCCACTCCAAAAAATGATCTGATCTCGGTCGGTGTCGTAGGCACATCCCAGTTCTTGATTGCTTCAATCTTGGCAGGATCCACGTTAATACCATCACTATTAATCACGTGACCCAAGAATTGAACTTCTCTTAACCAAAATTCACACTTGGAGAATTTGGCATAGAGTCGTTCTTCTTTCAGAAGTTCCAAGACTTTTCTAAGGTGTTGTTCGTGTTCCTTCTCGTTCTTTGAATAAATCAGTATATCATCAATAAAGACGATAACGATCCATGAACACAGCCGGTGCGTTCGTCAATCCGAATTGCATCACCATGAACTCATAGTGACCGTATCGGGTACGAAATGCCGTCTTTGGTATGTCTTCCTCTTGGATCCGGAGCTGGTGATAACCTGATCTCAGGTCTATCTTTGAAAAGTACTGAGCTCCATGTAACTGATCAAACAGATCATCAATCCTCGGTAACGGGTACCGATTCTTAATGGTAAGTTTGTTGAGTTCTCTGTAATCAATGCACATCATGAAAGATCCATCTTTTTTTAACAAAAAGAACCGGAGCTCCCCACGGGGAAAAACTCGGTCGGTTGAATCCTTTGTCGAGTAGCTCTTGTAATTGGTTGGACAACTCCTGTATTTCCAATGGTGCAAGTCTATAAGGAGACTTAGCAACAGGAGTCGCTCCTGGAATCAAATCAATTCGAAACTGTACCGCCCTTTCGGGTGGCAGTCCCGGTAAATCATCCGGAAACACGTTCGCATAGTCTTTCACCACTAGTACGTCTTGATCTTGATTGCTTTCTTGTCTTTTTCTACCACGTGGCTAGAAATGCAATGCATTGTTTTCTGAGATACTTGCGAGCCTTCATGCACGATATTATCTTCACACTGCGTTTCGCTTGATCTCCATGAATTTCCAAAATCCCATTGTTCTCCACTAGAATACGTAGTAGCTTTTCGGAACAGATGAACTCTACTCGGTTAAGAGATAGCCAATCCATTCCGATGATGACATCAAAACTGCCCAGCTCCATCGGTATCAAATCGGTTGAAAATGTGTGATCACCAAGTGTTAGTGGGCAATTCCTAAGCACTGTGTCTACTGTGATCTGTTTGTCGTTTGCTCTCTCAATAGTGTAAGGGGAGTCTAACAATTCCTCAACATAATTAAGATGGCATGAAAATCGGATGAGATAAAACTCTGATCCGCACCAGTGTCAAATAATATGGATGCAGCAGTTGCTCCAATCTGAAAGGCTCTACCTCGTGCTACTTGAGCCCTTTGCTAATTCTTCTTGGGACAATCCCGAGAGAAGGGTCCAGGCTCGCCACAGTTGTAGCAAGACCTGTTATCAGTAGCACCAGCAGTAGTAGTTGCATTGTTGTTTCTGTTTGGAGCCCTCGTGCTCCTGCAATTGTTGGCCCAGTGACCAAACTTCCCACAGTTTGTGCATTGCCTGCACCGGGTGTTTGGTGCATGATGATACTGGCAAGTGTTGCAGAAAGGTGCTATGCCAATGTAGGGCCGCTTGATTTGTAGAGGTGGTGGTTGGTTGATCATCAGGGTTTGGGTGGTCGCAGCAAAGTTTCTGACCACCTTTTGTTTCTTTGCCGGCCGTTTATCCGGCTTCCTTGAAGTTCCAGCTTTGGTTGAGTCAGCTTCTTTCTTGAGCGCCCTAGAGGCAACCATCACATCTGTCATTGTTGATGACAGAGTAACAGCCATTTCCAGGGTTGTTGGATGAGCAGCAAGAATAAAACCTTGCATACAAGCCTGTAATCCCCGGATATACCGCTCAATTCTCTTTTCCAGTGTTGGCACTATATCCGGTGCCAATGATGCTAGCTCGTGAAATCTTGTGGTGTAGGCCAGATGCCTAGCACCAATCATAACAAGATTGAGTAACTCAGTCTCAACCTTCTTGAGTTCATTCCTTGGGCAAAACTCTTCCCGCAGTACGGCTTTGTAGTCATCCCAAGGCATTGACAGAGCCTCATCCCTGCCTCTAGTATGAACTTGAGCATTCCACCAAGCTAACGCTCGTTTGTGGAATGAATCAGCAGCATACTTCACCTTATACTGCTCAGGACAGTTGCTAATCTCCAAAGTTGTCTCCATCTTCTCGATCCATTGGATCAATCCGATGGCTCCTTCACTGCCACTGAAACTCGGTGACTTGCATCCCATAAAATTCTAGTAGGAGTAGTCTTGATGATGGCGGGTATTACCGCTCCCTTCTCCAGATGAGTTGGCGATGTTACTGTTGTTGCTGTTGATTATGTTCATCATCTCCGGGATTACATCCCTCAGTTAACTGGTCAACAGAGTGGCCAGTTCTATAGTAGCAAGATCCAACTGATGAACGGGTGGCAGTGGTGGAGGAGGAGGTGGAGGTGTAGGGGAGTCAGGTGGTGTCGGTGTCAATGAGTGCGGTGCTGAATCATGTGGTGGTGGCAGCAGTATAGCTGGTTGTCTTCTTGGCGGCATTTTGATCATAACCGAAAGAAAAATCGGTTAGTGCAGTGATCATATGCAGAAGACACGTGCAAATAGAATCCTATGTCATATGATCTCTACATGAGGGTCCCTATGTTATAGTCTAGACCAAAACATTTAAGTAATATGACCTATATATCTCTATAACCATGGCTCTGATACCAATTTGTCACACCCCGAGCCGGCGGGCTGGATCGACTTTCCCGCCGGGTGGAAGGTTCCCGAGGCGCGATATCATTTGATAATCAAAATGATCAGATTGTTTAAATAGCACATGATAAATAAATAAGAAATTCTAACATGATATCAATACAGAATTACAAAGTTAAATTACATAGTCATGTCCATAATTTAACCAAGTAATTCTACCAAAAGAATCATTGTGGTTTCTATCTTGTAACTGTACAAGATATACAAAAGATGATTCATAGTTTTTGTCATCCCAAAAGTATGCAACACAAAATGAAGCTAGGTCTTCTAAAAGTCCACTAGCTTAGTTCTTGCATATGAGTAACTACACTTGTTCGTCACCTGAGAAAACATGCATTTAAACAAAGTCAACACTAGGTGGGTGAGTTCATAATTATGATAATTGAAAACTTTCATTTGTTGAGATGCACAATCACAATGTCCTTTCTGGTACTTCTATGTCGTTCGATTCACCCGTTCACCTAATGGCTTCTGAATAGTTATATTCACAAATAATATCTCATCCTAGTAGTTAAGCTTATATATAGGGCATATGTAGGGGAACTAAGCCCCAGCCAACATCCCACCACATAACTATTAGAACTCCACATTACTTGCAATACAACTAATGATATCCATTTCCATTCCACCTGTTCATTCGTTTGTTAATCACGTGAATCATCATGTGTAGAATAATATAATAATAGGGTTTTAGTTACCAAACCGAAGTATTGATAACCCTTTCATGTATTAAGGATATTAGATTAATTTAATCTGCTCCTTGTATTATTCTATTACATGTGGGGTTAACTGTTAGTCACTTTTAAATATTAGGATTGTTAGTTAGCCAATTGTTATTTGTTCTCAACTTGAAGTGCATAGAGCCTAAAAGGAATCCATTGCAATCCTCACATAATCAAATTTCAATGCATTCGATTTACCTCTACCACTTTGTATTACCGTAGACCTCATCGAAACGGTTACTAGTATTATGACTTGAGAGAAAAAAATTCCCCTGTCTACTAACCAACAAGTAACGATGGATTGATTACAATTTCAATGTCAAATTATATCACCATGCGTCGTTTACCAAACATGACTGATGTCGCCCTGTTACCGGTCTAACGTTACCCGCCAATTGAAATTACGAATAACATACCGACCTACTCGCCGGAGGTTTGTCAAACCTATGGTACCACTATGCTATCGTCGGTTTAGATTCCACTAAATTAACTGTTAAACGGTTCTATGAAGGGACTTACAATGAAACTTGAATAATGGTACATGATTGATATGATATGATATAATACCGACAGTTCAATAGAAATCAATTGTATTGTGTTCATCTATATTGTTTGTTCTCACTGTTGTATGTTCTCAATGTTATTAACAAGGTTCAATAAGATCTTGTCTTATTACATTATGTTAATTGTTGTGTGAATGATTTTGTTATCATGAAGTTACATTATCATGATTATCATTCTTTGTTGCTCCATATAATCACCATGTTGTCACTAAGACGTGGCAAGAACTAGTCTTACTACACTTAGTCGACTCAGGTGGTGGATGATTCTTGTTCCATGTTCTCTTGTAATATATGTTGAGTTGTAAGCTAAGTGTTATAAGAACTGGTCTTATTACACTCACTTAACTCTAATGTAGAATGATATTAGGAAGATATATTATCTTCATATCATTCATGCGTTTTATTGTTGTTGGCATCATGTTCACCTGTGTTTACCTGTTCCTGTGAGAATAATTAAGCGTTGTAAGATATAATCTTATAACTATTATTCTGTTGCGTTGATGATTTATGAAGTTATATTATCATATTCTTCTTTGTTATCCCTGTCATATCAAGATCATACAAGCATGCGTACAATGAAAATGATAATAAGGCAAGCAATATTATCTAATCATAGTATAAGCAATATGTTAAAACATAAACTTTTAAATAAATAAAAGTTAAGCATGTATATCAGCCCTGAGAGTTTAAAATCAGTTATGATTAGAGAAAAGGGGCATATGAACTCACCTTGCTGTTGAAGTAATTGACTTAGCTTAAACAAGAAATGCACGCGCTCTTGTTGGATTTGTTGTTGTATTCACGATCTTGTATTGATTTCATGTTGTTGTAATTCATAAGTATAAGTCGTATGGATTTGTGCGCGAGTATGTGTTAGCTCTATAATTGGCTAACACTCGTGGGTCTCAGTCTTGGTCTTCATTCGACCCCAATCCTATTATTATTGTTATGACTTTGGGTTGTGTGTTTAGCTTTAACCCACACTTTGATGGACTAAAAGTTTTTTAGAGTTTTAGAATGAAGGTATTACTCATAAGAATAATTTAATTAACTTGTTAGTTAATTCAGCATAGCAATTACCTAGACATGAGTCTAGGAGTATCAACAAAATATATAATAAGCAATAATAATTAAAAGAATACACGTAAAACAATTTAAATAAAACAGTTTACGCGTGCTTCTCAGCCCCGCGTTTGAATACAAAAATGTTTAGAAAAGTGGCAATGAACTCACCTGTGTTGCTCTGTATTGTACTATCACAAAATGCGCGCTCTTTGCTTGTAGATTATGTATCTTTAGTTCCTGAGTTGTTTTAAAATAATTCGAATACGATAAGTATATGCATTAGTCGTCGTATCTAAGGTTTGGTGTCGGTGTGCAACTAAGTGTCCTATGTGACAAATGAACTTCTAAAACTCTATCTACTAGTCTACTTAGTACCCGTATCCCACACAATTTAATCATAACAAGCCTTTAATTAAAACGTTTATAATTTAATTCATTTTAAGTTAAATATTAAGTCAAAATCATTTCATTTAATTCAATCAAGTTTATAAATCATTTTCTTTTATTAAAACTTCGTTAAATTTAATTAAAATGACATTTAACGTATGATGGGCTTTGGTTTGGCCCATTGGGCCCACCTTGGCCCATTGCTAGCCTTTGAGCACCAATTGATTTCTCATCAACATATTGGGTCAACTAAGCCTAGACAATTTAAATTAATTATCTAGACTAGTTGCATGTCCTTATAGATTTTTTCTAAGAATTGGGTGTCAACAATTAAACCAACACCCAATACTTTAGATCATCATTGTGGTACTCATGTTTTTCCCTTACAAGTATGTTGAACCCCAATTGGCGTTCATCACTTCATAATGTTAACATTTGCAATAACCCTCGTCTTTCTAAACCCCTAGTTTGTTGTCCCATGCTTAATTCATATCCCACTCAAGGTTGCTACTATACTGTGTAATCTTAGTATGATTTCCCATGCACACACATACGTGACTAACCCATGCACGCTGGGAATCATAAGGGTTTCAATACTACTTTGGTTTGGTTGCCCGTAAAGCAGCGAAACTTTTGGTAGTCACCATAGGTTTGGCGAACCTTTAGGGTTCGGCACTATCTTGGTTCGTGGATCTGAGGTTCGTCACCCTAGGGTTCGGCTAACACCTGAGGTTCGCCCTAATCTGGTTCATGGCTATCAGGTTCGTGGTCAAGGGTTCGGTCAGGGGAAACCCCAGGTTCGCATCATACTGGTTCGTGTGCCATGCAGGTTCGTGAACTCCCCACGTGGGTTCGGCCAACAAGAGTGGAGGTTCGGCCCTAGCTTCTGATCAGTGTCAACAGGTTCGGCTACCTGTATAAAGGTTCGGCCGATCGGTTTTGTTTCGCGAACCTGCCGTATCATCTTCCTCATCGATCCAAATCTATTATAGATTAGTTCCTAAAGCTTCCTAGTTGTTCATAAGTGTTTTCGAAGTGTCGTATCGGTTAGAACAACAACAAACAAAAGGGTTCGTGATACACACTAAAATTGAATATAAACTAGAGATTTACCTCAAAATCGATGGATGAAATCTTGAATATCTTGTACTTCCATGATCTACGTGATGAGATGGTCGTTTTGACACCAAGAATGCTTGAAATGGTGGAGATTTGGAGGAGTTCTTGTAGAGAGAAGGTAGAGAGAGATGCTAGAGAGAGAGTGATGAAATTCTTGAGAAAGAGAGAGGTTGGTGAGGGTAGTTATGGCAATTAATGCCATATTAAAGGCGTTAACCTACCCAGATTCGTTCGGTTCCGCTCGGTTTCGCGTAACACGTCGGTTCTTCGTAAATTTTCGTAACGAACGATTCGGTTTAAAAGTAAGGTTTATAAAATTATTTTAGGTGGTTATTCCTAATAAATTAACTAAATATGTTTTGTGTATTTAAAATTTTCATAATTATTTAATAATGTTTAAAATCGAATAGTAAAGTCGTCACGCGTATTCCTTCGAATCGTCACCCGTACGAACACGACGATAACTATACTTTTCAACATTGTTTTCTAATTATCGGATATCATTTAGAACGTTAAACTTTCAGGTTTATTCGTACAGATCGTCACCTATATGAATAATCTGTCGATTTAGCATTCACGTAACGACATCCGTGTTGTTTTGTTCTGTAAAGCCTCACATACGTTTATACATAATAAAATCCTAACAAATAATAACATGATGGTTCTGTGTTGCGAGATAATTATCTGACTGATGAACCATGTTTTCTAAGTTTTGTTTCTCAAAATTGATTCTGAATTAACTGTTTGATAACACGAAATGATAATGATATATAATATGAACATGAAATACCCAGAAATACATATAGTTTTGTACCTGATTACTGTTCATGGCACTGTTGAGACCACTGTTCCGGTATGGTTCCGACACTGATGTTACAGCAAGCTACCCAAACGAGGCGAGGATCTGAAGCCTCAGGAGAGCCACAACCGAAAGTGGGAGTTCAGCCAACATCAATCCCAACCATCTCATCAACAACAACAAAGGTCTGCACCAGCCAGAGCTTTCACTGCCACCCAACCCGATGATAAGGGGAAGGGTATATATCAAGGGAAATACCCTTTGTGCAACCGATGCTCATACCACCACTTCGAACAATGTGAGAGGTACCATTGTCTGAAATGCGGAAGGCATGGCCACATGACCAAAGATTGCAGATCCAAGTTCCCTAACAACGACAACAATCCAACCACAACCTGAACAACAACAACAACCAGAACACTCTTAAGGGATGTTACGAAGGTGGTAAACCTGGGCACATGAGGAGGGAATGCCCACAGCTGAAGAAGGCCGGCGGAGGTGCGGCGACGGGTCGAGCATTTGTGATAGGCTCGGGGGAAGCCAAGGACGACCCAAACATCGTGACCGATACGTTTCTTTTAAATAATGTCTATACTAGTATATTATTTGATACAGGTGCCGATAGGAGCTTTATATCTAGTGAGTTTAGTAAATTACTAGATATTACCTCAACACCACTAGACGATAAGTATACTGTAGAGTTAGCCGACGGCAAACTAATCGAAACACAACACGTCTTTCGAGGATGCGTAATGGTATTGGCGGATCACGAGCTCGAAATCGACTAGATGCCGGTGACTCTCGGGAGCTTCGACTTGGTCGTAGGAATGGACTGGCTATCTGCGAACCAAGCTGAGATCGTATGAAACGAGAAAATCATACGAGTAACATTACCAAGCGGAGAACAAATCTCAATTCATGGAGAACGACGGGGGATACCACTTAACATTATGTCATGCATGAAGGTGAACAAGTACATACAGAAGGGATAAACTGTGATACTAGCCCTTATCACAGAGTAACCAAAGAAGGAAAAGAGAATTGAGGACATCGCAGTAGTCCACGATTTTCTCGAAGTGTTTCCCGAGGGTCTACCTGGACTACCACCAAAACGACAGGTCGAGTTCTAGATAGACCTCACTCCCGGAGCAGCACCCATTGCTAAGGCTCCATACCGACTAGCACTGACAGAGATGCAGGAACTGTTAGAAAAGGGATTTATCAGACCGAGCTTCTCGCCTTGGGGAGCACCGGTCTTATTTTTGAAAAAGAATGATGGATCATTCCGTATGTGCATCGACTACAGGGAGCTGAACAAGGTGACGATCAAGAATCGATACCCGTTGCCATGAATAGATGATCTATTTGACCAATTGCAAGGGTAAAGCTACTATTCGAAGATCGATTTAAGATCGGGTTACCATCAACTGAGAATACAGGAAAATGATATTCCTAAGACTGCCTTTAAAACTGGATACGGACACTATGAATTTCTGGTTATGCCCTTTGGACTGACCAACACCAGCTGTATACATGGATCTCATGAATGGGGTGTGCTAGCCTTATCTCGACAAATTCGTAATAGTGTTCATCGACGACATCCTGATCTACTCTAAGAATCATGAAGAACATGCTGAAAATCTAAGGCTAGTTTTGGAATTATTAAGGAACGAGCAGTTGTAAGTGTGACTTTTCGATTCACGAAGTCCAATTTCTTGGACATATGGTTAACGAGAAGGGGATACACATACACCCAGCCAAGATCGAAGCCATCAAGAACTGGGAAGGACCCAAGACTCCAACCGAGGTACGGTAATTCCTAAGACTGGCCGGGTACTACAGAAGATTCATCGAAGGATTTTCAAAGAAAGCCCAATCACTAACATCCCTAACTCACAAAGACAAGAAGTTCGATTGGGGAGACAAATAGGAAGCTGCTTTCAACTTGTTGAAGCAGAAACTATGTACTACACCAATCCTATCCTTGCCGGAAGGATGCAAAGATTTCGTGGTGTATTACGACGCCTCGAAACAAGGACTCAGTTGCGTGCTGATGCAATGCGAGAAAGTGATAGCAAACACTTCACGACAGCTGAAGGTGCGTGAGATGAACTACACGACTCATGACCTCGAGTTGGGAGCCGTAGTGTTTGCCTTGAAGATCTGGCGACACTACTTATACGGCACGAAATGCACTATCTTTACTGATTATAAGAGTCTGCAACACATATTTGAACAAAAAGAGTTCAACATGAGGCAACAAAGATGGGTCAAACTTATTGGCGATTATGATTGTGCTATCAAATACCACCCGGGTAAAGCAAACGTAGTGGCTGATGCGGTAAGCCGGAAAGAGACAACTAAACGCGTGGTGTACTACAACTTACAATCCATTCTGAGTTGCCACAGCAGATTCGGAACACCCAACAAGAAGCTCTAAAGGTCGAAAACCTCGCCCAGGAATCCTTGCGATGCATGGAAAGACACATGGAGGTAAAGACCGACGGAGATACTACATCATGGATCGGATCTGGATCCCACACCACGGAGGATTGAGGAACGTGGTGATGGATGAAGCACACAAGAGCCGGTATTCCGTACATACGGGCTCTGACAAAATGTACCATGACTTGAGGACGACTTATTGGTGGCCAAACATGAAATCTGAGATAGCAACTTATGTAAGTAAGTGTTTAACGTGCTCAAAAATCAAGGTTGACTACCAGAAGCCATCAGGTCTACTCCAACAACATGAAATACCGATGTGGAAATGGGAGCAAATTTCCATGGACTTCATCACCAAACTGCCATAGACGGCAAGTGGTTGCGATACCATCTGGGTTATCGTAGACCGACTAACAAAGTCTGCACACTTTCTACCCATCAAGGAGGCCGACAAACTAGACAAACTCACTCGGATTTATCTGAAGGAAGTGGTCACTCGACATGGAGTACGAATCTCAATCATCTCAGATTGCGACAGTGGATTCACGTCGTATTTCTGGAAGTCCTTGCATAAGGCTTTGGGTACGAAAATTGGATATGAGTACCGCATACCACCCGCAGACTAATGGGCAGAGCGAGCGAACTATACAAAAACTAGAAGACATGCTCCGTGCATGTGTTATTGATTTTGGCAACAACTGGGAGACTCACTACCGTTGGTTGAGTTCTCGTATAACAACAGCTACCACACCAGCATACAAGCTGCACCATTCAAGGCACTTTACGTACGTAAGTGTCGATCACCCATCTGCGGGGCGGAAGTTGGAGAAAGTCAACTGACTGGCCCAGAGCTTGTGCACGAAACGACTGAGAAGATCGTGCAAATACGCAAACGGATGGCAGCAACTCAGGACAGACTGAAAAGCTATGCTGATAAACGTCGCAAACCATTGGAATTCCAGGTGGGAGACAGAGTGCTACTCAAGGTCTCGCCCTGGAAGGGAGTCATACGATTGGGCAAACGAGGAGAGCTGAATCCTCGTTATATTGGATCTTTCGAAATCACTAAACGAATAGGCCCTGTGGCCTACCAGCTAAATCTGCCAAACGAACTGAGCAATGTACACAACGTATTTCATATCTCAAACATCAAGAAGTGCCTATCTGATGAGACACTTATTATTCCTCTTGAGGAGATACAGATCGACGAACAATCGAACTTCATTGAGGAACCGGTGGAGATTATGGACCGGGAGACCAAGAAGCTCAAACTCAGTAAAATACCGATTGTAAAGGTGCGATGGAATTCGCGATGTGGACCGGAATTCACGTGGGAACGTGAAGACCAGATGAAACAGAAATACCCACACAAGTTCGTGGAGCAGACAAACACTGGCAACGCAAGCTGAGTTTCGAGACGAAATTCTTTCTAACAAGGGGATGATGTGACACCCCGTAAATTCCAGGTCAGCAATCTAACTATTTAAATGTTTATATAAATGCTATTTGTGCACGTGGCATTAAAATTAGTTTAATTTAGTGTGACACGTGGCATGACAGTACGAAGACTGACACACAACAAGATAATTCGAGGAATTATCGAGAAACCTCACACACGTGTCAAAACACACGAACGTTGGTGAACGTTAGCACATCGTGTAACAAAACACTCGAAACCTCACAAAATGCTCAAACATTGAACTTGGAAGTTCAAACGAGGCCAAACGATAGTTCGTAGACGTGAAAACGACAACGAACGGTTCAAACCATTAACAATGGGCTTATTGGGCTCTTCAGGGACCCATCGCGGGACGCGATGGCCCATAAGAAGCCCTATGCGGTACGCGACGAGATTCGGGGGAATTTGAATCCCGAAATCCGTCGCGGTACTCTAACAGAATGTTAGAGCCTCTCTGCGGTACGCGACGCCGCCCAGTCGAAAATATCTTTATAAATCCAAGACCATTATACCTAATCTATGTTTATCATCATAATCTTCGACTGAGCACGCAACCACTCGACCATCTGCACCCTCAAACCTCTGTTACTACCTCTCTCCTCCATTGGAAGACATTGCCAAGGACCATGGAGCTCAAGATTGGAGATTTGAAGCCCCCATCCTTAGTTTAAGCTTGAAGACCACCATCACCGCTTCATTTCCAGTCGAGTCTGTTGTCCAGAAGCTTGAAGAGGCTACTAGCATCATTATCTTGCAGTTCTTGAGTACCTTGAGGTAGTTCCTAAGCTTAAAACTCACTTTCACATCACTTACACACACATGCAAGGGTTAAAACTTGCATGCAAAATCACTAGACCCAAATGCACGAATTTCTCTTTGTTTTAATTTGGGTCTATTGATATTTCTATGATTGATGATGATGTATGGTGTTATTATGGTGTTTCATGACGATCCAAGATATTGGGTATAAGTCCATATGCTTTAAATGATGATTCATGACATTATATATGCATGCATGTACGATCCATGAATATTGAGATGATTTTAAATATTAAGATGTGTTTCTTAATGATATATTGTAGGTCCTTAAACTGATCAACATCCAAACTTTATCTCTGTAAACATCATCAATGATCTCTAACAAGTGCGGAATCCAAGTTAGAAACACGAAAGCAAGTAGAAAAATGCAAACTTTATAAATATTGCAAAACTTCGAGTACAAGCGCCTCAATACGTCTAGAGAGCGTATGCCTCGGGATTCCAACCTAAACCTGTACAAAATACGTCTATTTATACTAGGCCTAGGTGTACACGAAATCTAGATACAAAAGGTTCGAGTACACGATAACTTCGTGTACTCGAAAAGCTGTACACGAAATTATCCAAAACTTTGACTCTTCCAGGTTGACTTTGTCAGTCTTCATCGTTTGGCGGGCTCTACAAACTCCCCCTAGACTGGCGAAGTCATCCGATAGGAAGAGTAACACTGTGTGGCCCTGCTCCAGCATACAGCTTCAGCTTCATGGCATAAGCAACAACTCGTGTAAAAGGCTTAGCCAGCTCATCATTTCCGGAGTATACTCGTATAGGAGAGTTGTGCAGCTTTATCATGTCATCCTTACCATACTTCAGAAGATCCATAGGGTCAAGAATCATATCGATGTCATCAATATCGTCCATATTCCTAAGAATGACTGCAGCAAGGTTCAGATCATCAAAATACCAAGATAGAAATTTAGCCAAAGAGTTATCAGGAACTCTTGGCGAGACGGGGACTGCTTGCTCTACATGAGGAGGAGGGTACTTATAGTACACCCAAGGCTTCTTTGTCTTTGGATCTATGATGCACGAAGAAACAAATCGTCGTCCTTTAGCTGTGCGCATCACAGGAAAGTTCTTCTCACATTGATCTTTAACAAACTTCGCGAACAGATCAGCCTGTGAATCCTTAGACGGGTTAAAGAACATAGCCTTGTCCATACTTCTGATGTCGACCTTAGGCAGTGAACAAAAATCTTTTGGTCTTTTGTAGAACTCGACTTTTCCGCTCATCCGTTTCACCAAGTAGATGTCTCTTGGTTTGTCATACATCCAGCAGCATATATTTGATCTATCGTTGCGAACTGCAAAAAGGTTTCGGTCATCAGAAATGAATGTATGCTCTGGATGTTGATCTCCCATTTCTTTGAACCATGCTTCCTTATCTACAGGAGGAGCTGGCGTCCAGTCTTTCTTGCGATCAAACCAGCTATCTATCACTTCATTCAGTGAAGTGACCTCATTTCCCAATGCATCGATGTATTTGTGGGCATACAAATAATCAATATAGGGGTCTGAAGAAACGTTGCCAAGGATGATGTTTTCTGGTTCTTCTTCTACAGATGCCCCTGCAGAAGATTTGGCTTGATCGTTCTTCGAATCACTCGGAGATCCAAAATCAAAAGTATCTGGAAGATCATCAAAAATGCTGTCAAGTCTGGATCCAGTCTCGTCGGGCTGTACACAATCGCCAAAAAGGATGTCATCTGGAATGTCTCCAAATAGATCATCATACAGACCAAAAGGCTTTTCGGAAGATGATGGATTCCCAGAGTCTCCACCTTGATCTTTGTCATCAGGAGGACCTTGGTCTTTATCTTTGTCATCTCCATCTTTATCATCTTTGTCGCCTTGGTCGTCTTTATCATCCTTGTCCTTCTTTTCATCTTTATCTTTCTTTTGATCTTGTTCATCATTTCCATCATTATCATCGTCATCACTGTCGTCACTGTCATCACTGACATCCATGACTTCATCTTCAGACTCGGAGACTTCTTCTCCTTTGAGTCGTTTGATATCCCTCTGCATCTTGTGGTTCTCTAATAAAAGAATTCTGATGAATTTCTCATGCGCCTTGACCTTTCCTCTGCACTTGTTCAGATGAGAACATATTTTGATCTTCCCTTCACGCAGGTTCATGATCATTTTGTCTTTTATCTCCGCATCTTTCTCTAACTGATAGACTCGCTCCTGAAGTCCAATGAGATCCACAGGCACCTGTGGAGGTTCGTAAGGTGAATCGGAACGCAAAGGAGATTTTCCTTTGCCGCTTCCGGATTGTGGTGTAGGTGATTTGGCTTTGGTTTTGGCTTTAGGCTGAATGGTGACTGATGGACATGTGGAGGGAACTCGGATGATGAGTTTGGTTTTCGAAGGTTTGGATGCAGGTTTAGGTTGTTGTGGCTTAATGGGTTGAGAAGGTTTAGGCGGTGGAGGTTGTTGAGTGACAAGCGGTGGTGAAGGTGGTTTTGTGACATGAGGTGGTGATGGTGGTAATGTGACATGAGGTGGTGATGGTGGTTTAGTGACGTGAGGTGATGATGGTGGTAATGTGACATGAGGTGGTGATGGCGGTTTGGTGACGGGAGTGGGTTTAACGGGTGCCTGTGTCATGACAGCAGCAGCAGAAGAGAAAGATAAACTTGAGAACATCTTTTGAAGTCGATGATCTCTGGTTCTCTTAGCCATTGTCTTTTGCCTCTTCTTCTTTGGCGAAGACTCAGGAGTTGGAGTGTAATCCGTATCTTGAGCTTCTTCTCGTTCCTGTCTGGTTGGTGGCTTTTCAGGAACAAAATCTTCGCTTGAAGAAGATGAAGAATCATTAGCAGCAGCAGCTTTACTAGCTTTAACGCTTGAGCCTGTAGCGTGAGTATCATGCTCCTCGGCAACTATTGCCACTGGGGTTCCAGGCATTTCTTCATCTACACCTTCTCCCACGAATCTTCCAAACTTGATTAGGGGCCTTTGACCAATGTACTGTTTCTTTCCGCGTTTGTTCATCTTCATGTAGCCGAAGATATCGTCTCGCATCCTCTTAACTTCCAGTGAACCAAATGTGCGTTGCAGGTTCGGATATCTTTTATCCAGAATAATCTGAATGAATCTTGGAAAGGCCAGGAATCTCTCTTTCCTCTTTCCTTTGATGTTCGCGTGCATATCCTGAAAAATCATCCTTGAGAAGTTGAAGTCTTCTCCAAGTGCTAGGGCCACCATACAAGAGCTAAGTGTCTGGTTGAGTACATCATATCCCCCTTTTCGTCCAGAAAGACATTGTGTCACCACGTGTGCTAGATATCTCCAATACGGATGCAGTAGTTTCTTCTCGGTGGGTGGGTAAGCGCCTTCATGTCCCATCTGATAAACAGTTTTGTTTACCAGCTCTTGATCTAGCTCAACAGGATCAGATTCTTTGTCTCCGAACTGCAGGCAATCTCTAATAATTTGCTCTGAAATAGTGATGGGGTGACCCTGGATCTTTCCGACTATACTGATGTTTCCATCCGCATCAATACTCTCCTCTACTGAGCTCCAGAAGTCTCGAATAAATGAGGTAACGATTTGAGGGTACTCCATGATAGCGTAGTTGACGGGGGACAGTATCAGGCCTTCAATCATACTCTGAAACTCTGAGTGCTTGGCTGGTGGTTTCCCAAGGAATGCGGTCATGTTGTGATCGTGCACAAATCTTAAGTCAGCCATCTGAAACAGAAAACTGATTAAGTTAGATAAACATGAAGTGTACACGAAACAACAGTTGTACACGAATGATTCGTAAAATTGTCTAAGTCTTAGTGTTCACGAAGACCAGAATGATCATGAAGATTGAATTTGTTGAAAATTTTCTAAGTCTTGTTTACACGAAAACCATGATGTACACGAAATCCACTATGTACACGAAATGGAACTTGTACACGAAAATGTGATCTGTACACGAAGTTCATTCTGTACACGAAATATTGGTTGTACACGAAATATTCGTGTACACGAAGTTGAGAAATTTCGTGTACTCAAAATCCTTAGAGAAGTTTATCATTTTGGCTCCTTAGAACTTCTAAACCGATTCAATATACTCGGAATTGAAAGGCGACCAACATATTTACAAATTGCCTTTCAATTTTAAGTATTTCTTGGTCAATTTGACCAAAAACCTCCTTTACACGAAATTTGCGTATTCGAAAATCATTTTTGACCATAACTTTCGAATCCACGGTCAAAATTTGATAAAACTCTATACCTAAGGTCGCCTAATGATGGTCTATAGGATAGCCGGAGTAGAATTTTGAAATCGGGTCTAGAGGTTGAGATCGCCTAAGAAAGAAAGATTTTGTACTCGAAGTGAAAGCTGTGTACACGAAATGAATGGTACTCGAAATTTAATGATATTGGACTATTTATAGGAAGAATTTCGAGTATGCAATTTTCATGTACTTGATTTCGAGTACATATACTTATTTATTTATTTACATACTTTGATTTTAAAAATTCTAACTTTTCTAAAATAAAATAAAATAAAATAAAATAAAATAAAATAAAATAAAATAAAATAAAATAAAATAAAATAAAATAAATAAAATAAAATAAAATAAAATAAAATAAAATAAAATAAAATAAAATAAAATAAAATAAAATAAAATAAAATAAAATAAAATAAAATAAAATAAAGTTTTGAACAAGTTTTAAAGTTTAGTCGGTTCAAATTTGTGGGATCAAATCTGTTATCAAAATTTTAACTATATTAGATAATTTCTTAAAGAAGCACAACCTTTAAATAGCTATTCCCTACCAATTATTTCCACTCGTTATTCCATCTCTTAAAGATCAGTTATATGATCAAGTTTTTCTGAAAATATCTTTTGGGAAATTTGTGATCAATTAGATTGTAAGACTAGATTAATATGCAACCTATCAGTCTTGTTAAATCCTTTGTTTCAAACTTTGATTGTGTTTCAACGAACTTCAAATTATTTTGACAGAGTTTTAAGATGAGAAAAGAAAAGAATAGATCTAGTAGGTTTGGAATCAAGAACAAGAAGGGGTTCTATCATCTTGTGCTCATTGGCATCTTTTATTTTCTGATCTACAGACACATTGGCCTTAACGTCACACATCCAGTTCTTTGCTTACGCAAAACACAGAATGCTTCAGTAGGTATTTCCCGCTCTTTGTTTGCACAAAACATGGAAAATACCCGAGTTTTTCAAACACAATTTCAAGTTTATGGAAACACAATCTTGTTTTGATTCAAGGATTTAAACAAGAAGTCAAATAGTTGTCACACGTTTCTAGTTATCTAATGATCACAATTTCACACTTATTTATCTATTTATATGTATTTTAAGTTTGATCAAGTCTGATTATTTAAGTTTTGAAAAACTCATTTCAACTTCTTAGCATAGAATAGATATTCAAGGTTGTGATTTCTTTTGAGATTATAATAAGATAGTGAAATTCTGATCCTTAGAGATTATTTCACTTCCCAATTTGATCGATTCACTTTGCTTGTCCAAATAAAATCTTTTTGTATTTTCTTTGAATAGCTAGAGACAAAATCTCCTTTTCTTAAGATTTCAAAACTTAACTCCCCCTAAACTTATAGATTATCTTAGACTGACTCAAAAACCAACCAAAAATCTTTTTGTTGTTTTTGTAAATTTTCTGACTCACTGAATTTGTGACTATGGGAGGACACAAATTTTAATGTATTTACAAAAATGCTTTTAATTAAAGCTTATTAATTTGAGAGAGGCAAGCAGGTGATGGAAGCGTGCTGTATCGAACGGTTTTGTGAAAAGGTCCGCTAGATTGTCATCAGTGTGGACCTTTTCAAGATGAATCAGCTTTCGTTCGAAACAGTCACGGATGAAGTGAATCCGGATGTCAATATGTTTAGTTTTGGAATGTTGTACCGGATTCTTGACGATCTGTAGGGCTGCTTCATTGTCACAATAAATAGGAGAGTCAAGAAAGTTCAAACCGTAATCGAGGAGTTGTTGTTGCATCCAGATAACCTGAGAGCAGCAACTGGAAGCAGCAACATATTCAGCTTCTGCGGTGGATGTGGATACGGTGGTCTGCTTTTTGCATTGCCATGAAACAAGACGATCTCCCAGGTACTGACACCCACCTGTGGTTGACTTCCTATCCAGGTTACATCCACCAAAGTCACTGTCTGAGTATGCAAATAATTGAAACTCAGAGTTCTTTGGATACCAAAGTCCGAGCTTAGGTTTCCCGACTAGGTACCGAAAGATTCTCTTGACAGCTATGAGGTGAGATGCCTTCGGATTTGCCTGATATCTGGCACACTGACATACTGAAAACATAATGTCTGGACGACTAGCAGTCAAATACATCAGAGAACCAATCATCGAGCGATAGAGATGCTGATCAACATCTTCACCTTCCAAATCCGAAGTCAGGATAGGACGTGCAGCCATGGGAGTGGATGCCGGCTTTGACTCCGTCATTTTGAATTTGTTCAAAATGTCTGTGACGTATTTTCCTTGGTGAATCAGCACACCCTTACAATCTTGCTTTACCTGCAGACCCAGAAAGAAGGTCATTTCTCCCATCGCGCTCATCTCAAATTTCTTCTTCATTACCCCTTCAAATTCCTTGCCCAACGCTGAGCTGGTGGAGCCAAATATGATGTCATCCACATAGATTTGAACGAGAATTAAATCATTCTTATCTTTGCGGACGAACAAGGTCTGATCAATAGCTCCACGAGTATATCCATTTGCGAGTAGGTGATCAGTAAGCGTAGCATACCATGCTCGCGGTGCTTGATGAAGGCCGTAAAGAGCTTTGTCTAACTTGTAGACATGCTCTGGATACTGAGAGTCTTCAAAACCAGGGGGTTGGCACACGTATATTTCCTCCTTTACCTTTCCGTATAAGAAAGCTGTTTTCACATCCATCTGATATACCGTAAAGTTCATATAGGAGGCATAAGCCAAGAAAATCCGTATGGCTTCAAGTCTCGCAACCGGTGCAAAGACTTCTTCATAATCTGTCCCCTCCTGCTGATAAAATCCTTGAACGACCAGTCTGGCTTTGTTTCTGATAATTACACCAGAATCATCTCTCTTGTTTCTGAAAACCCATCTGGTTCCTATAGGCAATTTTCCCTTGGGTAGAGGAACCAGATTCCAAACCTTGAGCTTCTGAAACTGCATCAACTCTTCTTGCATTGCCTCAACCCAGCTGGACTCCTTTAGAGCCATTTTGACATTCTTGGGCTCAACCTGTGAAATAAAACAAGAATATAAACAAGAGTTAATAGGACCTGATTGACTTCGAGTGAGTGTCTCTTCAGGCAACGCGTTCTGAACTGTAATGGATTTGCTTCGAGTGAGAACGCCTTCTGAGAGAGGTCCAATAATATTCTCCACTGGATGATTCTTGTTTACACTAAGTGTTGGCACTTCTTCTACAGCCAGATTATCTAGCAGGTTGCTGATGTTATTGACTTGTTCTTCACTTGAAGAAGAAATGTGGTCAATAGGAGCAGTTTCACTTGCTTCAGCTCCAGGATCCACACAATGTTCCTCAGGAATGCTATCTGAGAAGAGTGGATTATCAAAGGTCTGGTGGGAAGAGGATGAGACTTGATCCGCTTCTGGAAGTGGTTGAACAGACTGAAAAGTGTCAGGTTCTGATGGGAGAACTTCTTGTACAGGGGTCGGCTGAGCTGGAGGGGCACGATTGTACATGCCAGGAGGATCAACTGTCAAATGATTAGGATCATATGGAACATAGTCAACTCTATAGTCCACGTCATCATCTTTGTAGAAATCATCCGCTTGCTCAGATGCTCTTGCATTCTCAGATGGAGTGCTGAAGGGCTTAAAAGTGGGGTCATACTCAAACAGCCAGTTTGGACCAGAACCAGCATCAGTAGAGTTCATTTCTTGCCAATCTCAGACGAGTAGCCCACGAAGTAACACTCATTTGCCTTATCATCAAACTTATGATTAGGCTCTGTATGAAGAAGAGTGCAAAGGCATCCGAATGACTTGAAGTGTCCAACTTTGGGCTTCTGATTGAATAGAATCTCGTAGGGAGTCTTATGATGACGCTTGTTCAGAAGTGCTCTATTTTGAACATAGCACGCAGTGTTAACTGCTTCAGCCTAGAAAAAGATTGGTAGCTTTGATTCTGACAACATCGTTCGTGCAGCTTCTATAAGCGTTCTGTTTCTCCTTTCAGCAACTCCATTTTGCTGAGGCGTTCTAGCTGCACTGTATTGCCTAGCTATCCCTTTTTCATCACAGAAATCTATAAGAGTCTGATTTCTAAATTCAGTTCCATTATCAGTTCTAATCACCTTGACCTTTAGATTTTTCTGATTTTCAATCAAGGTAATGAACTTCTTCAAAATCTCTGGAGCTTCATCTTTCTTGGCTAGAAAGAACACCCAAGTAAATCTGGAATAATCATCTGTCACAACGAGACAATATGACTTTTTCCCGATACTCATTACGTTAATCGGTCCGAAAAGATCCATATGAAGAAGTTGAAGAACTGAAGAGATGGAATTGAACAATTTTGGCTTGTGAGGTCTCTTGTGTTGTTTTCCTTTCGCACAAGCGATACATTTCTCAATAGTGGAGAAATCTTTAGAAGGTAGACCAATGACGTGATCTCCCTTGGCGAGTCTGTTCAGATTCTTTAGGTTCACATGACCCAGTCTCCGATGCCACAAAAGACAATCATGCTCCGATGCCTTAGAAAACAAGCAAGTGTTCTCTGTAAACGAATCTGAGCTCATGTTGATAATGTATGCATTGTTTATCCTTGGAGTTCTCATCAGAATCCACTTCTCAGGCACTACAAAGCCAGGTTTCAGAATAAGACATTCTTTGTTTGTGAAGTGTGTGGAAAAACTCTTATCACAGATTTGAGAAACACTCAGAAGACTGTGATTGAGCTCTTCAACATAGTACACATCTTCAAAACTAAGAGTTCCATTAGTGACCGTGCCCTTCATGCTTATCCTTCCTCCCTTGTCTCCAGCAAATGATACATAACCTCCATTGAATGGTGTAACTTCATGCAACTGAGAGAAATCCCCAGTCATATGCCGGGAACAGCCACTATCTACATACCAAACGTGTTTAAGCTTGCTTGGCTTTCCCTGCACAGTATACATTCAATTAATGAGAAACAGGTACCCAAATCATAACAGATTTAGGTGTTTTGGTAATAGAAGAAACTCTATCCTTGGGTTTGGGTTTGGGTCTTTCTGAATTAAGCTTAATATGTTTTGTCATGCTTCCACTGCCCTGGTCAACTGGTTTTATCTTATTTTTGAAAATTCTTTGATTTTGCTTACGAAAACCATATTGTGTTTTGTCTGATTTCTTATGTCTTTTTGCAGTGGAAGGTGTCTGAGTCTGAGTCACCTTTTGAGAGGTTGCCTTAGGCTTGGAGGATGGTACAGTCCTCACATGTTTGTTAACTGATTTAGCCTTAGGGATGACCTTCTGATTCTTCCCATAGAAGAATTCAGTAGGTCGGTGCAGACAATATCTAGCAATGTGGCCTGGTTTCCCACATGCATAACAGCAGACCTTTTGGTGAAATTCAATTGGGTCAAAGGGCTTTACATCACAGTTACTTTGACTAGAGAAAGAGGTGGGAATAACAGGTTCACAGTTAGGATTTAACAATGAACTTTCCTCTTTGGTAACTGTGGGATGAGCCGGTGCAGTCTGTGTTGTTAAAGGAGAGAGAGTTGATTTTATAGCAAATGTTTTCTGAAAATGTTTTGGCATATCATTGATATTAATGTTAATTTCATCAAACTTTCTATCAAAATCAATTGTTGGAACAAAAAATGATTTGCTAGTAGATGATGAACAATCTGTGCTCCTCCCTGCACTTCTTTCTACCTTCTCCTCCTTTAAACCTGCAACACTTAGTTTTTCTGCACAAACCTCAGAATCATTAGTTATAACAGGGTCAGCTGTAATCACAACTGGTTCGGTGGGAAAATCACAAGCACGACTAGAATCCAATTCCAAGTCATCAACGGATGTGTTGATTCTTGGCATGCATGAGTAATTTTGGTTAAAAGGTGGTGCACATTCATTATACCCAATTCCACTACCCCTCTTTTCCCGGAATCGCATTGATGTCATATTTTCTAAAATTTTGCTTGAATAATCAAATCTTTCACATTTAATTGATGATTTAGAAAGTTGAGATTTGACTTGATCCAACTCTAGAGTGAGTTCATCGATTTTTCGTCGAGCTTCTCGATAGTTGGACTCTTTATCACTTAGAAGTTCTTTTAGCCTTGCCACATCCCGACCCTCGGCTTCAAGTTTCCTTTTAAAAATTCCTTCATTTTTAAGAAATTCTGAGTTAAAGTATTTAAGTTTGTTTAATTCTTTGATTAGTGATTCATTGTGCGACCTGTACTTAAATACTTTATTTATGCATGAGGTAGAGCAAAGATTTTCAGTTACCTCCTTTTGCTTGTCGTCTACCTCAGCCATGAATGCATGACTCAGAGTCAGTTCCAGTTCCTGCACTTGATCACTCCAATCATAGGAGTCAGTCTCCTGAGTCACCAACGCTTTAGAAGTGCTAGCGCTTCCTCCAGCAGCTGTATTTCCTGACTTCTCTTCAGGCTTATTTTCTCCCCCTTCCTTAGCCACCTTTGGCTGCTTACATTCCCTGGCAAAGTGACCCGGTTGGTCACAGTTGTAGCATCGTAATTTTGACTTATCAAAGCCAAGCTTCTTTCCTGGAGCGTTTCCAAAGCTGTTTCTTCCATATTTCTTGATGAACTTCTTTGCTCTGAACACAGCCATTGCCATCTGCCATGAGATATCCATTTCTTCAACATCAGCTGGATTAATCTGCTCTAGATTGTCTTGAGTGAGATTTGAGGGTGCCAATTCTCCTGCAATAAAAGCATTGTAGCTATTCATGAATCCCTTAAATAGCAGTAGATTCTCTTCACTTTCTGGATTGACTTTAGGCACTGATCCAGCTTGTCCAGATGACAGAAAAGCAGTCTCAAAAGGAACTCCATGAGAGGAAGGAGGCTGATAATGATGCATTCCTGATGATTGATGATTAATTGCTGATAGAAGAGCAGAGTTTTCAGAAGTAGGTGCAATGCCCATTGAGCTGGCATGATTCAGTGCTCTCTGCTTATCATCCATGTCATATGAGTTGATGATTGAGATCAGCTCACTTAAAGAAGTCTTGTACATGTCCTTGGTCCTTTTGATAGTTGTACAGTTAGAGTTCCAAGTGTAAGGTAGTGAATTCAGCAGCTTCTTGTTTACCTCTCCCTTAGTCATCTCAATCCCAGAACTAGTCATCTCAGTCATCAGATGAGTGAATCTGTTGAGTTGTGCTTCGAGAGACTCTCCCTTGATATGATTAAACATGTTGAACCTTTGTCTGAGCATGTCCTTCCGACTCTCTCGCATGTCCTCATTTCCTTCAAATCTTTCAACTAAGGCATTCCAGAGTTCCTTAGCAGTCTTGTGTTCTTTGAATCCGTGAGCAACATCTGTTGACAAAGCCATTGTGATCGAGGCATATGCCTTTTCATCCTTCTCCATCATGAGTATGTCATTGTCAGTATACAGTTCTGGATCCTTTGGAACGAGAGGACCATTGAGCTCACTCTGGAATGAAGGTACAAAGGGACCACCTTCAATTGATCTCCAAAGCTTTGGGTCGGTATACTTGATAAATGACTGAAATCGAAATTTCCAGTCTTGAAAGTTATCTCCTGACACGAGCCTTGGTGGCTTTGTTCCGGTGCCGATCTCATTGTCGAGACTGAGCAAATTAGACAAATTTGTCAGATTCTTTGTACCCATTGTGAGTCTGAAAAATTTCTAAGTGTTGTACACGAATTCCCTGTATTTCCCTGTAGATGATAGTCAATAAAGCTGCCAGAAGTGAACAACACTCAAAATTCTGGATGTAATCGAAATCGAGTACACGAAACTGATGTACACGAAACTGTGTATTCGAAAAATTTTGCCGTATTCGAAACTTTGTGTACTCGAAACTCAATCTTGTACTCGAAATTGATGTTGTACTCGAAACTCTCTGTATTCGAAATCTAACTGATCTTCAAACACTCTGCCTATACTCGAAATAGCTGAACTCTAAAAATTTTGAACTCGAAAATACTTAAGAAAAATTTATAAAATTATTTCTTAAGATTCAGAGTCCCAAATTTATGCAGTAGCTAGTAGGAGCAAAGAAGAATGATAAAGTAGCAAACTTGCCTAGAAAAGTTGTCACCTTGATGATGAAAAGAGCACTCAAGCTCTGATACCACTTGTAGGTCCTTAAACTGATCAAGATCCAAACTTTATCTCTGTAAACATCATCAATGATCTCTAACAAGTGCGGAATCCAAGTTAGAAACACGAAAGCAAGTAGAAAAATGCAAACTTTATAAATATTGCAAAACTTCGAGTACAAGCGCCTCAATTCGTCTAGAGAGCGTATGCCTCGGGATTCCAACCTAAACCTGTACAAAATACGTCTATTTATACTAGGCCTAGGTGTACACGAAATCTAGATACAAAAGGTTCGAGTACACGATAACTTCGTGTACTCGAAAAGCTGTACACGAAATTATCCAAAACTTTGACTCTTCCAGGTTGACTTTGTCAGTCTTCATCGTTTGGCGGGCTCTACATATATGAAGGATATTGCATGATTAAATGTTGTTGAGATGGTTAAAACTATGATTTTTGATGAAACTTGCTAATATTAGTAACCTTTTATTTTTAAAATGATGTTATGGATGATATTAGTGACATGCATGTATGTGGATTTGCTATTAGGATGTTATTATGATGATGTTGCTATTTAGAATGTGATCTTGATGTTGAATATGGTCACTTTTAGCAAGGTTACTATATATAGTAACTTTTATGGACCAAAGATTGTTAAATGGTGAATTTGGATATTTGAGCATGTGTAGATGATGTTACATGTCTTATTATGATGATTTATGGTATAAAAATGGTTTAGAAATGTTTAGAATGGTCATTTGTATGCAAAATTGCAAAGTTACTATTTATAGTAACTTTATTTTTAGAAATGTTAACTTATGAATGTTTTGTATGATTAAAGCATGCTAAGTGGTTTCATATGTTGTAACATGATGATGGTATGCTAAGTTAGATGGTTTCCTATAATAATCATGCTAGAAATGGAAACTTTCCATTTTAGGAAACTTTTATGTGCCAATATGACATAAGTGACTTATTTGAATCACATGATGATGTGCTATGTGTTAACATGATCACGCAGGACTAACAAGCATGCTATACCTCTAAAATCATTATACTTTGTGAAACTTTCCATAAATGGAAACTTACTATAAATAGTAAGTTGTCCATAGACACGACTTGCGCATTTTGCACACGACGAGCACTTGCACGAATGCTACACGATTCACAGCCGACACATGGTTCACCAACGGGTCGTTGACTTGACACTGTCAACTTTGGTCAAGCACGGTCAATGTGGACCAACATGAGCAAACACGGTCATTGTGGATCGACACAGACAAACATGAACAACCGAGGGTTGCTGAGCACAAACATGAGCACTAACACGAACACGAGCATGGTCACATACACGAACTCACGTATGGTATACGATATAGGTAGCCAGTGACCGACATGCTTTCTATACAAGGAGCTTACACATTTACTTTACGAGCATCACTAAGGTGAGTTTACGGCCCCTCTTTACTTTTTTTTCAAACGTTTTAAATACGGGGAGAATACTAGTTGTATCGAGTCAAACAACTATTACTGTACAAACAAATTTTATGTGTATGCTGGTTTATTGGACAAACATTAAGTGTTGAACTCATAACAAGTCCTCACAAAGTCTTACCGTTAATATATGAACAATGTGGTAGGTTTGAATGGATCCGTTTGGGTGTGACTAACCCCACAGGGCACAATTTTGACTAGAGGTCATAACCCGTGAAACACTGACCTAACTTGCTATGTATACGAGACATAGCGGAGGCAAGGACAAACAAGTCTAGTTTGGTAGTGATGCACTGACACTTGGAGCATAGGGGTCGGTACTAACATTTTGATAAACAACATGACACATGTTTTCTTACTATATATGTATATCAAAACATGTGAACTCACCAACCATTGTGTTGTCACTTTTTCTGAACTTCTATTCTCAGGTAACTGACAGGAACATGGATTTGGAATGCACCTAGGGGATTTGAGCATAGGATCTCACATGCATTCATATTTCTGTCTTTTGAAAAACAATTTATTTAAGTGATGTTTTAATCATGGTTGTGTCTGACAATTTAGTTTCCACTGTCTAAACAATTATGTTTCCGCTGCATGTATCAAACTTATTACTTTTCCTCTACATGTTATGACAATTATATATTTTTATGCTGCTATGATTTATTATTCCGCTGCAAACTATTTTGCTAAGTGTATGTCAAACATCGTATTTGCAATGCATATAGAGTTGTTCTATATTACCATGAGCTGTGATTCTTGCCACGTCACACCCACATGGACTGACACCACGAGTGGGAATTTGTGGGTGTGACATATTAGTTCTCGAACAACTCTGCACAATATTTATTTGTTCTCGGCAATCTTATAATTGTTCTTCGTAACATTAAAATATATCTGGGCATCAAAATAATTCTTGGCTTGCTATTTTTTTGGCAGAAGTCGATCGGCATAGCTATTTTGCCGATCCCTTGTGACCTTAAGCCTTGATTGAATGATTGAAGTTTTATCGGTTGTTTCTTGGATAAGTTCAGCTCATACGACTTGCAAGTCACCAACCTCTGTCCAGCAGACTGGTGATCGGCACTTCCTATCATATAGAGCTTCAAATGGTGCACATTGAATGCTTGTATGATAGCTATTATTGTACAAGAATTCGATAAGAGGGAGATGAGTATCCCAACTTCCTCTGAAATCAATCACAGAAGATAATAACATGTCCCCAAGTGTATGGATAGTCATCTCGCTTTGACCATCGGTCTGAGAATGATATGTCGTGCTACGGTTAACAGTAGTTCCCAAAGCCTTTTGCAATGATTGCCTAAAACGAGAATTGAAATGAGTATCACGATCGGATATGATTGACGTTGGTGTACCATGACGCGCAATGATCTCTTTGATGTACAGAGTGGACGGTTTCTCCATTTTGTAACCTTCTCGAATCAGGAGAAAATGAGAAGATTTGCTGAGTCGGTCGACAATCACCCAAATCGAATCGTAACCTCGCGGAGTTCGCGGCAACTTGGTTACTAAATCCATGGAAATCTGTTCCCATTTCCATTGAGGAATTTCAGGTTGCTGCAGAAGACCTAAAGGTTTCTAGTGTTCTGTTTTGACTTTCAAACAAGTTAGACATTTCCCTACGTATAAGGCTATGTCTTTATTCATCCCAAGCCAACAGTAAGACGTTTTCAAGTCTTGATACATCTTATTGGTCCCTGGATGAACCGAATATTGCGACTTATGTGCCTCATCGCAAATGAGGGTGCACAATTCCTCTGACTTTGGAATCCATATGCAACCATTGAAGTATAGAACCCCATCTGATCGAGGTTCTAGTTTACGTTCAACCCCGCAATCCAACTCCGTCTTTAGTTGATTAATGACCACCACTTGTTGCTGTGCAATACCCATCAAATCTTTCAAGTTTTATTGTGTGTTTATCTCCATGGTTCCGTGTAATAAGCTTTTGATATTCAGCAATTCCTGTTAAAAAATAATCATAATTATATTGATTAGGTGGCGAGAATTGTATTTTCATTTATATTAATATGATTCTTTATAACGCGCTCTATTTTTTTTTTGACAAATAAGCCAGCAACCGTTGACATTTTCCCAGAATTTTCCGCAGACATTCGCAACAAAATATTTTCTTTGTGCGTCGGTAATATCTCTTTATTTAATTTCTATGATCGATGATCATAGGCGGCCTCTTTCTTTTCGTAGGATTTTGCTTACTATACCTAGGTTAGCCGAAAATCAAAGTTTATCAGAAGTTTGGTCTAAAATTCCTGAAAAATTAGCTTTTTGCACTCGATAGTTTCAACTCCAGAAAAAAGAATCTAGTAAAATTTTGATTTTACTTACATAAACCTAACATGTATTGGCTTGATTGGTTCCTTGAGACTACGAGCATCCGCCACCACAGTGGCTTTACCCGGATTATAGCGAATCTCACAGTCATAATCAGTTAGTAGCTCAATCGAATGCCTTTGTCTCATCTTGAGCTCTTCCAGATTGAGAATGTGTTGTAGGCTTTTGTGGTCTGTCTAGATGACACATTTAGTACCATAAAGGTAGTGTCTCCAAATCTTAAGCGGAAATACCATAGCCCCTAACTCAAGGTCATGAGTAGTATAATTCTTCTCATGAACTATAAGTTGTCTTAAAGCGTACGTGATGACCTTGTCTCGTTGCGTGAGTACAAAGCAGAGACCTAGGTTTAAAGCATCACAATAGACAAAAAAATCATCATTGCCTTCTAGAAGACTAAGAACAGGGGAGCTTCATAACTTCTGTTTAAGAAGTTGAAATGTATCTTCTTGTTTCTACCCCATATAAACGCCTGACATTGCAATGTCAAAGTTGTGAGTGGCAAGGAAATATTTGAAAAGTTCGCGATGAACCTTCGACAATAGCATGCCAAACCCGAAAATGAACGGATCTCAGTTGGAGTAGATGGTGTAGTCCAGTTCTTGATCGCTTCAATCTTCGTTGGATCTACATGTATCCTATCCCTATTAATTACATGAGCTAAGAACTGACCTTCCTTTAGCCAGAATTCGCATTTAGAGAATTTGGCGAATTTGGCATAAATTTGTTCAGTTCTTAATAGTTCTAAGATCTTCCTCAAATGACTCTCATGTTCTTGTTCAGTCATGGAATAGATCAATATATCATCAATAAAGACGATAACAAACTGATCTAAGTTAGGCCTACAGACTCAATTCATCAAGTCCATGAACACTGCTGGTGCATTGGTTAGTCCAAAAAGGCATAACCACGAACTCGTAGTGTCCAAAACGAGTTTTGAATGTCGTCTTTGGTATATCCTCATTGTTCACTCTCAACTGATGATACACGTATCGCAAATCAATCTTAGAGAAGCAAGTCACTCCCTATAACTGATCAAACAAATCATCAATCTTGGGTAGAGGATATATGTTCTGAACGGTTAACTTGTTCTGCTCACAATAATCGATGCACATGCAGAATGAACCGTCTTTCTTCTTGACAAAGAGAATCGGAGTTCCCCATGGTGAGTAGCTCGGTCTAATGAACCCTTTGTCTAGAAGGTCTTGAAGTTGACTAGGCAGTTCTTGCATTTCGGACGGTGCTAATCGATAGGGAGATTTAGCCACTGGGTTTGCTCCAGGGCCAAGATCTATATGAAACTCCACTTGTCGGACCGGTGGTAGTCCAAGCATGTCTTCTGGAAACACCTCTGGGTGGTCTCTGATGACTAGCACGTCTTTAACCGTTTGTTTCTCCGGTGTCCTCTCCACTACATGTGCCAAAAAGGCACAGTATCTCTTCTTCAGGTACTTTTGTGCCTTGATGCACGACACAATCTTCAACTCTGAACAAGGCTTCTCACCGTACACCCGCATCATTTCGCCGGACGGTAGGGGAATACGTAACAGTTTCTCTGAAACAGACAAATTTGACGTTATATTTTTGTTAGCACCCTGATAGTAACAAGCTTTAGTTGTTAAATTGAAGACAGAAGATTGCTGCTGATTCAAGAATGAAAATCTTTATGTTTATTGTATTTGTTTTGTTTTTCAATATAATGTTTATATTGTTTAGTTTTGGTTTTATTTTCTTTAGTTTTTGAAATTTGTATAAGTATAGAATCTGTCGACATTATTAATATCGATAGTAATTCTATCGATATTACTAATATTGAAGGTAGTTGTGTGGATATTGGTAGTATCGACATTAGTATTGTCGATATTACTAGTATAGACAAGACAGTCTACAAAAACCTAAGTTTAATTGAACTTAGGATCTTCTTGAACATAATTCTGATTTCTTAAGATTGTAATTTTCACTGATTGTACTTGGTGAATTTTATTGATTAATACAAGAAGAGTGAATTGTGTTTACATTGGTTTTGTTTGATCCTATTCATCTTGATCGATTTTACTTTTGGCCAAACATGATGTTATGGATTCCGCACTTGATATCATGATATACGAGATCATTAAGATCATAGACACAAACCTACAAGTGGTATGATAGCATATTGACTCTTTGTTGTGTATTTCACACAAACCTGTTCTCACTAACATATTTCATTAATTTATTGATCTATAAAGTTTTGATCAAAATGATAAATTTTCATTTCATTATTTTATTATATATGAGAGAAAGTCAATGCCAGTATATATTTTATCCTTAATAAATTCTGAGGTTGAATAGGTTAATATCTAATTAAGTGAGAGACTTATTGATATTCATTACTTATTTTTAATAATGCTAAGTATTTATATAAATTTTAGTATTTGAGTTATATCTGATTAACAAGTTTAAATTGTTCATAATTGTTGATACATGTTTTGTCCCTAGTTTAGTTTTTGTAACATTCATCATGTAAAATTCAAGTTATATTAATGGAAGTTGTCTTTCTATATTGATCTTAATGTTTAATATTGATTATATGATTGTGTTATTGGTTGATTTGATTTATTATATATTTGAGTATGAGTATGGTTCATTCGGCCGAATGACTCTATCGAATGAAGTCATTCGCCGAATGAAACCAGAGTATGTCTAGTCAGCGAATGAGTCATTCGCCGAATGACTCATTCGACTGAATTATCATTCGACAGATGCCATTCGCCGAATGAGTTGCTTCGGCCTCTCATTCGGCCGAATGTCGACTGCCTATATATACAAGTTCAAATCATTTCAACCTTAACTTTCTAGAGCCCTCCTTCTTCCCTGAGACTCAAGTGTCAAAACCCTAGAAGATTTGAGCGGTTCTTGATCATCCAAGTTCGATTCTCAACCCATGGTGTTCGATCGTTGCTTCCACGTTGTTCCTACAACCTCGGATCACCACGGTTTCTGTTGGTTTCGATTGGAAAACCCTGGAATAGGATTCCGCACTATTCCAGAGGCTGTCGAGTAGTTTTACATTGGATTCGGATTGTTTCCGAGCTCCCAATCGGTCCAACAAAGTGGTATCAGAGCTTTGGCTCTTGAATCTACTCGATTTCCACTCAAAATCATCAGATCTGAGTCTCCCAAAACCCTGATTTTCGTAACTTCCAAAAACCCTATTTTTCTTGCTTTCCAAGTTACTATTTCATTGAAAAACCAAGGGTTTTTGCGGTTTGATTGCCCTAATTCTTTCCCAATTGGCTTGTTATCATGTCTTGAACTTCTGTACCAAATTTGGTGCTTAAATATGGTCAAAATCGCAAGTTATCACGATTTTCGTTGCTGAAAACCCCAGATCGCCGAATGACTCTGGCGGCCAAATAAGTTCAGCCGAATAGCCCCTCATTCACCGAATAGGTCTCATTCGGCGAATAGCTCCTTCGCCATTGTCATTCGCCGAATAAGCCTTATACTCTACTCTCATTCGGCGAAAGAGCTCATTCGTTATGTCATTCGCCGAATAGGTCATTCGATCATTTCATTCGCCAGTTGTCATACTCAGCCTTCATTCGCCAGTTTCTGTTCATTCGGCCCCCGACATTCGCCAAAACCATTTCATTCGCCAGTCCTTCCTGAAATTTTTCTAAGTGTTGAATCTTATTACTTCTGATCAAATGGAGGATCTAGCACTCATGGCTAACCAAAACCATCGCATTCAGACTCTCTTGTTGACAGAGAATGAGACAAGGAACTCAAACAAAGCTCCTAAGTTGTTGACTTTAGATGATACCCTCACTGGAAGTATAGATTTGAGATCCACATCAATGGGGTGGATACAAATCTGTGGATGATGATAGAAGGAGGTTACTTGAGGCCTTTGAACGAGGATGGTACTCCTATGCTTGTTACAAGAATGACCGAGCCTCAAAGGAAGCTGTATGACTATGAGAAGAAAGCATATGCCATTCTGTCACAGTCCATTGCTACAGATATCTTTCATCAATTTAGACAGTTTACATCTTCCAAATACCTCTGGGATGCCTTACAACTAAGATATGAGGGGAATGATGCGTTGAAGAGCATTAAGTCTAAAGCTTTGAGAAAAGAATTCAACAGCTTTATGTATGTGGGTAATGAGTCCCTTGATGAACTGATTGCTAGGTTTTATCATCTGTTGAGTGAGTTGTTCAATCATGAGGTCAAAAATACAACTCAAGAGAAGATTCAGTGTTTAGCAGATGCTTTACCTCCAAAGTGGGAGTCCTTCTTGATGGTACTCAAGCAAAATCAGATGATGGCTCATACGGACATCAATGATTTCATTCAGAAGCTAAAAGAGCAGGAGATAGAGAACAAATGGAAGGCCAAGAGAGTTGTGCAAGTTCAAGATCCTTCTCTATACTACTCCACTCCCACAGTTGATAAATCCACAACTCATGCTCCTCTGAAGACTGCTTTTGTTTCTAAAACATCTGAAGCTCCATCTGCAGCTCAGATGCATTTCAGTCAATCTTCTTCATCAAGTTCACAACAAGAGCATCATCAGCCTACCGCAAGTCTAAAAACAGAGAACTTTGACAAGGTCACAGTAGAGATTGCAAAAGAGCATATCTGTCTTCTGTCAACATTGGTTAGCTCATATGATGGATTAGTTGCTGGTCAGATCGGCAATCCATATTTGACCAATGATGATTACTCTCAGATTGATCCTGATGACATGGAGAGAATTGACATTATGTGGGCATTGGCTAGTGCAGTTAGGAGAGCAAAGGAGTTTGTAAAAAGGACTGGGAAGGATATCAATCTAAACAAGGAGTCCAAGTTTGGATTTGATATGGCATCTGTCACATGCTACAACTGTGGTGAGAAGGGTCACTTTGCCAGGCAGTGCAAACAGCCAAAGAAAACAGGGAACAAAAACCCATTTCAGCATCAGAAATCAGCTCCTGCCAATTCGGAAAGGAGACTAGTTCCCATTGATTCTCTTTCTCAAGTTGGATCTTCATCCTCTGCTAGTAAAGCTTTAATGGTTCAACAGGATGAAGGGATGAACTGGGACTTCGGGTTTAATGTTGATAAAGAAGATCAAGATAAAGCTTGTGTGGCAGAGATTCAGCAGTCTGAAGATCATGATGGGGAAAGCATTCAGGAAGATTCATTGATGAATGATGACAAGATCTCAAGTTCAGAATCAGAAAATCTGACAGATTCAGACACTCAAGATTCTGATGGTGAAGCTGATGACATTTCCACTCAATTTGCCTTGATGGTAAATTCTTCTGCTTCTTCAGAATCTGAACAGGTATACACTGACTGTTCATCTTCACATTCTGATTGTTTCAATTGTGTTGACCTTAGGAGTAAGGTTCTTGCTTATCAAAAGCATAACAGTGACTTGATGACCGATCTCGACCTATGCATTGAAGCAAATAAAGTTTTAAAATCTAATGAAAAAGATTTTCAAATTAAAATTGATCTTTTAAATCGACAACTACATGAGGCCAAGATCGCTGTTCTGAACAAGCAAGATGCTATAACTTCTTATCTCAATACCATCAATGAGATCAAGAAGAAGTTAGCAATAGTTGAGTGTGATTATGAGACTCTAGGTCAGAAGCTCAAGAGCTATGAAAGCTCTTCTTATATCATTGAGCATATGATCAGTAGGGGTACTGATCAGGGGAAGGCACAGGTTAATTATAAAAATTGTCCTCCATCAATCCTCAACGCCTTTGTCAATACTCCAAATGACAAAGATGTAAAGGATTTTCAAGTTACTACTTCGTTAGTAATTGATCCAGTCTGTCTGAGTACAAATCAGAGTTCATCACAGACTAAGGAATCAAGGGTGGATGGAGTTGTTGAAGATTGGGTCTCTGATTCCGAGGATGAATCAGATTATTCACCTAAGCACAGTACTCCTAGGAATCAAACTCCTGTAGTCATGAAAGGTGACCCAATCTCCAAATCAAAGATTTACAAAAAAATATGCTTTGTTAAATCTTCACAAGGGTCTGAAGCTGATTGTGTTACTAAATCAGCTCTGTTTGGTAACAAAGGGAGAAAGGGTTTGGGTTTTGATTCAGATTGTCAGAAATCAAATGTTTTTAAATCAACTAAAAAATCATTTTCTGATTTAAAACATTTTCATAAAAAAGGTGACAAAGTTTGTTTTGAATGTGGTGAGTCAGGGCACATTGTGAGATTTTGCCCTCAGTTGATCAGACCTAAGGTTGTGCCTTTTAAAAACTTAAAATCTGCTTTACCAAAACCGATAAAATATGTACCTAAGTCTGTTCAACAAAAGTCTAAATCACCCATTCAGTCTAAGACTTCAAACAAGGGAAAAGGAAATTTGGAAACTTTGGATGTTCCAAATGTGGTTAAAGTTAACCAATCAAAATCATCATCCATTTATCTGAAAACCTCCTTTGATAAAAATGCAATTTGGAAAGTTAAATCATCTGAGGATTCTGTTCCAAAAATTTCAGATAAACCTCTTCCTAAAGGAAAATGGATCGATGTTTGGATCCGAGACTCTATGGGTCAACCCAAGACTGTAAAGGCTTGGGTTCCCAAAGTAAACTGATTATCTCTTTATTGTGCAGGTTGCCCCAAAAGCTGGAGTTAACAGCACTTGGATCGTTGATAGTGGGGCTTCCAGACACATGACTGGTGATATTTCTCTGCTCACCAATGTGAATGCAGTTCGAGGTGGCTATGTTGCCTTTGCTGGAGACAAAGGTGGTTTTATTACAGGAGAGGGAATTCTGACAAATGGACAGGTTTCATTCGATAATGTCAGATACGTTAAACAGCTGGAAAACAACCTCCTGTCAGTTTCTCAGATTTGTGACAAAGAGTACAAGGTCTTATTTGATGATTCAAAATGTTACATTCTCAAGCAAGGTGTTAAGATACCTGAAGATTGGATTTTGATGTCTGCTCCGAGGAAGCAAGATTTGTACGTTCTCAATATGGCCACAGCTTCAACTACATCCTCCACAGCTTCATGTTTTATGACAAAGGCAACTGAGAAAGATTCAATCCTTTGGCATAAGAGAATGGGCCATTTGAGTTTACGTAAGATGAATCATTTGCTACACAATAGTCTGGTTGAGGGAATTAGCTTGAAGAATTTTAGGCTGTCTGATATATGTGTATCCTGCAAGAAAGGGAAGCAAGCCAAGCAGTCTCATAAGCTGAAAAAGGTTCATTCAATCAATGTTCCTCTTGAGCTTCTCCACATGGACTTATTTGGTCCTGTGAATCGGAAGAGTATAGCTGGAGATCAATACTGTCTTGTCATCACTGATGAGTATTCCAGATACTCTTGGGTTTTCTTTTTAAAGGAGAAATCTGAGACGTTTGATTGCATTCAAGTTTTGGTTACCAAACTTGAATCACTTTATAAGCTCAAGATTCGTCAGTTTCGAACTGATAATGGAACGAAGTTCAAAAATCACAACATGGAGAATTTTTGTAATGCAAGAGGCATTGTGCAACAATTTAGTGCTCCATATGTTCCTCAAATGAATGGTGTTGCTGAACGAAAAAATAGGACATTGATTGAGGCTGCTAGAACCATGCTTGCTGATTCTTCTCTACCGGTTCAATTCTGGAACGAAGCTGTAGCTAATGCTTGTTATACCTTGAACCGGGTACTTATTGTGAAGAGACATGGGAAGACTTGCTTTGAACTGCTCCATAACAGAAAGCCAAATCTTAAGTATCTAGAACTGTTTGGTGTTCCATGCACTATGCTTAAGAAACATGAGCAGGGCAAGTTCAATGAAAAGGTGGAAGAAGGGTACTTTCTTGGGTATAGCACTCCAAATAAACGAGTTTACAACATTGCAACTCATAATGTGGAGGAGTGGTACCATGTAGACGTTCAGAAATATACAATGCCCCCACCTGGAAAAGGGCCAGATTGGATGTTTGATTTTTCCAGTCTCTTTGATTCATTCAACATGCCCCCCATGTATTCAGATGAAGATGTTGCTGTTCAGATGCTGTATGATGCACAAAATGCACTTGATGAAACCTTTCAACCTTCATCTGCATCCGTTCCTACTACACAGCTAAATGATGAGAGCTCAGACACAGATGACAATCCTCCAGCTGCTCCTGAACAAGTTGTTGATAACCTTGTACCCGGTCTTGAGGATTTGAATCTGAATAACTTAGATCCTGAGATTGAGGTTCCCGCTCATCCTGTTGGAAGAATCAATCGTATTCATCCTCAAGATAACATTATTGGGAGTCCTTTAGATGGAGTGAAGACTCGAAGTCAGATTTCTTCAGGTGGTTTTGCGGACATTCTTGATTTTGCAGATGTAAGCTTTTGTGCTCATTCCTGCTTTATCTCTCAAGTTGAACCGCGTACTGTCACTGAAGCCCTCAAGGAAGAATCATGGGTTGATGCTATGCAAGAGGAACTTTTGCAGTTCAAAAAGTTAGGGGTCTGGCAATTAGTTGATAGACCTAAAGGTGCAAAAGTCATTGGCACTCGATGGGTTCTTCGTTGCAAGAAAGATGATCACGGGATCATAGTGCGAAACAAGGCACGTTTGGTGGTTCAAGGATTCAGACAGATAGAGGGGTTGGACTACAATGAGGTGTTTGCTCTAGTTGCTCTACTCGAAGCCATTCGTATCTTCTTGGCTTATGCATCCTTTAAAAAGTTCAAGGTCTATCAAATGGATGTTAAGAGTGCGTTCCTTCACGGTGTTATCAGTGAAACCGTATATGTCAGTCAACCTCCCGGGTTTGAGGATCCATTGCATCGTGACCAAGTCTACAAGCTAGACAAGGCCTTATATGGATTGCATCAAGCTCCGCGAGCGTGGTATGAGACACTTTCTACTCACCTTCTGAACAACGGGTTCAGAAGAGTTGTCATTGACTGCACATTATTCATCCGTGAGAAGGACAGTGATTTACTCTTGGTGCAAGTGTATGTGGACGACATAATTTTTGGTTCCACAAATGATAGTCTGTGCAAGGAATTCGAGAAGGTTATGAAAGAAAAATTTGAAATGAGTTCGATGGGAGAGATGAAATTTTTCTTGGGTTTGCAGGTGGATCAGTCTGAGGCAGGGATTTTTATTCATCAAACCAAATACGTTGGTGACATTCTGAGCCGGTTCAGTATGTCTGATGCCAAGCCTGCTGGTACCCTACTGGCTGTTAATCACGGGATTACTCCAGATGAAAAGGGGGAGTTAATTGATGCCACTCTGTACCGAGGAATGATCGGATCTCTCATGTATCTTACTGCTTCTCGGCCAGATATCATGTTCGCTACTTGCTTGTGTGCACGCTATCAATCAAAGCCAAGAGTATCTCACCTCATTGCTGTCAAAAGGATTATGCGTTATCTGAAGGGTACATCGGAACTTGGCTTATGGTACCCTAATGATGATAACTTTGAGCTTACTGCATATAGTGATTCAGATTATGGCGGATGCAAGAGAGATTTCAAGTCAACATCTGCAGGATGTCAGTTCTTTGGAAACCGATTGGTCACCTGGCAGTGCAAGAAGCGGACGTCGGTGTCTACTTCAACCTGTGAAGCTGAATATATTGCTGCTGCTAGTTGCTGTTCTCAAATCATCTGGATTCAACAGCAACTCAGGGATCTTGATGGAGTCTCGCTTGGATGCTGGGGAGAACCATAAATACTATCCGAAATTGTGGGCCAGCTTTGAAGTAAGTAAGGTTTTCATTGGGTTACACTTTTCTAACACTCCTATATATGTTGATAATACTGCTGCCATAGCTGTCACTAAAAATCCTGTTCAGCACTCCAAAACCAAACACATCGACATTAAATATCACTTCATACGTGATTGTTTTGAAAAGAAATTAATCGATGTAGTGAAAATTCACACCGATCACCAAAAAGCTGATCTTTTTACCAAAGCATTTGACAAACCCAGATTTTTATATCTGTTATCGGCTAATGGTGTTTTCCAAAAGGATGAAGTTCAATCCTCATCTGAGTCAAACAAATGATCATCACTTTTCATTAGATAGTCTTTGCTTTGTTTATTTTAATTTAGTCTTTTACTTTTTCCTGTATAGTTTATTTTCATCATCAAAAACTCAAAAAGATTTTCTATTTTTAGGTTTTTAGGGGGAGATATTATGAAATTTGAAAAACCAAAAACAATAGAAAATTTGAAAAACCAAAAACAATAGAAAATTTGAAAAACCAAAAACAATAAAAAAAAATTAAAAATTGAGATGGTCTTGTTTAATAAAGTAGTGCATTAATCTTATCATGTCATAGAAGCAGAAGTGAATGTATGAACTAAAATCACAAGAGAATTGTGATGGGATGTACTGATAGGCTGACTATACAAAATGAATAAACAACTTGTGATAACTTAGAAAGTTTGATCTGTGGGATCCATTTTATTAAATCATTTGAGTGAGAAACGGTTTTTGACTCAAATCAAGCATACACCTGTCATCATGGAATCAAATGAGGTTTCATTCAAAGAAAACTAAAAACAAGCTGGTATTAAGCTTGAGGAAAATCAAAAACAAGCTGGTATTAAGCTTGATGAAAAACTAAAAACAAGCTGGTATTAAGCTTGAAGAAAACCTAATGCAAGCTGGTATTAAGCTTGAGAAATACTTAAACAAATAAAGTTCGATTCCATACATGTGCCATATTGCTGGGACGGACCTAGCTGAAGCCATCCATTTGGACAGAACAAGAAAATTACAAAAAGATAACAAATGTTTGAATCTTATTGAATTCATGATGACTGGTTTTAAGTTATACTGAAATGAGTTTTGAACTGATTTTGATCTTTATTGGTGAAATGAATTTGGAACTCAATCAGAAAATATGAGTGATCACATAGTTTGTTTAGTAGTTATGTATTGTTCGGTTTATGTCTGGATAAATATATCAGTAATCGTATCATAATGAAATTGTGTTGGAAGTGAAGCGTTCATTGAAGATAATGTGATGTGATTAGAGATATGTGTTATTTTATTAATGGACCTCTCACAAAAACATGTGTTTATTTATTCTTAGTTATTGTTTGTACAGTTGTAGTGGTTGTTTCAGAAAAATACAAAAAGATTTTCTATTTTAAATTTTATTTTAGATGATCATTTGTAGATTCGGATGTCTGTCTTATCTGAATCCTGAACTAACCAGACATATCTTCATAAATTGTTAAAGGTTTTTTGCTCAAAATGTCAAATGTTGAAATAGTTGAGGTTTGGAGGTTATCATCTCTCATTCGTCAGAATGAGAGGTAGAATGAACTCATTCGGCCGAATGAACTCATTCTGCGAATGAGTCATTCGACCGAATCAATCATACAATGTGTTTTTCATTCGACGAATGAAAGATGTCGAATGTCTCATTCGACATTCTCATTCAGCGAATGAGTATTGTCGAATGTCCTATTCACTACATTCATTCGGCGAATGAGACTGAATGTCAGGTGACCTTTCGCCTAGCTCATTCGGCGAATGAGAAGGGACTATATAACAGTCTTTCGGCCGAATGAAAGTCATTCGACCAAAATACTCTTTCGCGACTTCAGAGAGAACCCATTCGGCGATTGACACATAGTTTCTGTTCACTTGATTTCCTTTGATTCTTGTTAACCCTGCTTCTGATAATCTTTTTCTACTTCATCTCAGGTATATGAGGATCGATTTACAAGACTTTCCAACCGTAAAATCGTGCAAACCAGATCAAATTTTTGGGATTTAGGGTTTTAATATTCGCTGTGTAAATAGACCATAGAAATGGACTTGAAACTATCTTAATCAAGTATTAAATGTATTATTCGGTCGTTTCTGAATGCTAATAAACAAGTTTTTTAAGCTGATTCGCGATTTTTGAAAAAAGGGGATTTTGAATTCAAAACAGGCGCCGAATGTCGTCATTCGGCGAATGACTCATTCGGCGAATGAACCTCATTCGGCGAATGGCTCATTCGGCGAATGGCTCATTCGGCGAATGGCTCATTCGACGAATGACCAGCCTTGTCTATATCTCATTCGGAGAATGAGAGTCATTCGACGAATGAACCTCATTCGACGAATGACTCATTCGATCACATGACTCTTTCGGCGAATCACTGCCATTCGGCACATCAGTTAATCTGACAATCTGATTTCCTGTTAATTTCAGTTTCTTGTTGAATGTCTTGTACTAACATGTTTATTTCTTCTGTTGTGCAGCATGGCAGGTTACAAGTCAGTTCCTAAGCACAACATTTGTGCTCATCTAGATTTGACCACTCCGAACGCGAAGCACTACTCAGACATCATTACTTTTCTGAGGTGTTCGAGGATATTCACTGCCATATCTACTGTCCATGTGACTTATCATTCGCATCAGCAGGATTTCTGGTCATCTGCTGACATTGAATGCGAGGCCGAGCCTACAGTTATAAGGGGCAAAGTTCAAGGGCATGATATAGTGGTTTCTGCTGAACACATCAGGAGAATTTGTGGATTTCAAGACTCTCCAGATCAGCCATCATTACTTGATCGATTTCTAGTTCGTGGATGTTTTCTTCGATGCAAGTATGAGGGTGACATTGGAGCTGGCATTCTCAACAAGGCATTTATGTCTCCACAGTTCAAGTATTTAGCTCATGTCTTGGTGCATTGTCTCGGATCGAGGCGAGGAGGATTCGACGACATGCGTGAGACCATTCAGTGTGCATTTGCTGCTCTTGTGCTCAACAAGCCGTTCAACTTCTCAGAGATGATATTCATTCACATGAAGGAGAACGTGGTTCTAAAGGGGGACAAGAAGTTTCTTATGTACCCGAGATTTCTGCAGCAGATCATAGATGCTCAAGTTCCAGATCTTCCCAAGATCAATGCTGATATTATTCGGTTAGAGCACATGAATGACACTACTCTTAACAGAGTTCTGTCATACAGAGGGAAGGAGAGGAAGCCAGCCACCAGATCTTTATTCGGTCACCTCTCTCGACCTGATTACCGAGCTCCAGCAGGTCGTAGATGGAGGCATGCTGACTCTGATTCAGATGTCAAAGACATAGTTGTACCGGCTGGTGGAGACGACAGTGATGGAGGTGATGGTGGTGATGGGGCAGGCCCTAGTGGTGCTGGAGCTGGTGAGAGCACAGTGATAGTGAGCACTGCTGCTGTAGTGAGTTCAGGTGTGGTGGAGATGAGTTCTGGATACATGACCAGTTCTGCTTCTGTGAGCATGGTTGATGTTAGTGGTACAGTTACTGGTGGTGGATGCTGGTTTGTCTACAGCACAGGAAGAGGACATTGATATTGATTCTTTGATGGATTTAGACTTCCTGGCCACTACTACCACTACTGTTACTACATCAGTTGATGCTTCTGTTCCTCATATTTCTGAAGGTAGTGCTGAGTCAGAGGACTCTGGTGATGAGGGGGTTGTTGGAGATGGTGATGAAGAGAGCACCGACTCTGATGATGTTATGGAGGAAGGCTTTGAGAAGGTGATGGAAAGTGGCAAGATGGTTGTCAGGAAGAGGAAGAGAACTGAAGAGGAGATGGAGGATATTACTGACCCACTGTTTATACCAGAGTTTGATATCTCTCCTCCACCTCAGTCTTCTATTCCTGCTTCGGTGGTTGTGATTGTTGTTGCCTCTCAGCCCACATCCTCTAGAGCTGGAAGGGGAAAGAGATCTAGGTTCTCTTTCAAAAGGAGGTCAGAACTGACAGCAGCTGCTACAACTACTGATACATCAGTAGCAGCTGTGTCAGTTTCTTCACTGACACGGTCAAGGGCTATTCCTGCTAAGACTACTATTGCCCCTCTGACCACTCCTTTTATTCGTGAGCCGGTTTATGTTGCTGCTTCTTCTGGCCCATCTACATCACGAGCTGATACGTTTATACCTACTGTGTCAGTTGTGGATCAGCTTAGCACACTGAACAGTATGGTTCTCAGGCTAATGGAGAAGAATATAGAGCAAGAGTCTAAGATTGCTCAGCTCACCCAACGGATCAACGATCAGGATGCCTTGTTGCTGCAGGCAGCTGATCAACGAGCTAATCTTAGAGCTCGTTCAGCTCAGCAGGAGGAACAGCTCATCAAGTATATTGACGAGCATAACCAGCTGGCTATGACAGCCTCTGGTTTCAGTGAGAGGATTCTTATACTGGAAGCTGAGAATACTCGCCTTGCTGGACTTGTCGAGGGTTCCAAGGAGGGCACTCCCAGGCTCGAAGGTGTGGAAGTCCATTCCGATGATTCAGACAAGGAGGTGGATGAGGAAGAAGAAGAAGAGTCTGATGAGGAACAAGTTGATTATGAAGAGTCTGAGAAGGATGAAGAATCAGATGATGATGATGATGCTGATAATGATGATAAGGACGGATCTGGGAGTGGGTCTTCTGAATCATCCGGTACTGATGACGATGATGATGATGACAATGATGATCAAGCCCCTCCCTCTTCTCAGATCCGGTCCAAGAAATCCAATGACAAGAAGGCTCAGGCTCCTCCTCCTTCGTCTCCCTCAAAGACAGCCGAACCAGAAGCTACTGAGGAAGTACAAGCTGTGCCTTTGAGACGTCAGCTTGATGAGACACTGACTATGATCTTGGACACTCAAGGTATTATACAGCACTCAGTGAGCTATGACAAGGAGGAAGGAGAGATTATACACTGCCTCTCCAAAGAGCAAATAGCTGAGCTATTCAGGTTGAATCCTGATGAGGTTGTTACTGATGACACCTCAGTTCCCATTTTTGAAGAGCCTGAACCAGATTCATTTGATGATGTTGATGAGGTTATTTTGGAAGACATCACAGATGAAGAATACCCAAAGTATACATCGGCTGAAGACGAGCTGCCTATATTCACTGAACCATTTGATCAAGAAACAGATGATCTCTTGGTCAGATATCTGGAGGAACAAGTTGAGGCAAGCAAGGCTGAAGCCGATGACCAAAAGAGAAGAAAAGAGGAATGGGCTGCTTATTGGGAAGTGTTGAAGAAGCAAAGCACAGAGAAGATGCCAGCCACACACAAGAAAGTTTACAGGACCAAACACTACAAAGCTGGAGGTCAGATTCTTAGCTGGGCATACTTCCATGATCTTGGGTGCTATGCTGTGAAGAGAGAGAAAGGGATTGACTACTTCAAACACCCACATGATTTCAAGACGTTGCCTGGATTCGAAATCAATCAGTTAGCACGTCTGAACATGCTATACAGTGAAGACTCTGGAATGTCTGCTTGGTTTTCTCGACAGATCAAGTATGAATACCGGAAGAGATGGGCAAACTTTCAACCACAGCAGCCAGAAAGATATTATTTGCCAGAGATTGATGGTGATACCCGCAAGCATAAAGTGATCCTGAAGTGGCTTCCCCCTAGAGTTTTGAAGAGGATTCCCCTGCGGAAGATGCGTCACGACTTTATGGATGGCTTCCGATGGTGGTACTATGATGGGAGAACTGGTGAGGCTGTGATAGTATTGTGCAAGGACAAAAAGTGGGAGACCATAAGGATATTCGAGCCCATGTGGTTGACAAATTTGTCCCACACTGATGTCCAAGCTCTTTTCAGTCACCAAATCTTCTTTGATGTTCAAGACATGGTGCAAGCTTTACAATTCATGAGAGTGATCCGTCTCTGCAGCATTTTCAAGATACACGCTGGAGCAGATTGGAAAGCTATTTCAGAGAAGTATTTCAAGAAAGACACTTCCAAGAGTTGAACTAGGTCTAAGGGGGAGTTTGTTGATACATGTTTTGTCCCTAGTTCAGTTTTTGTAACATTCATCATGTAAAATTCAAGTTATATTAATGGAAGTTGTCTTTCTATATTGATCTTAATGTTTAATATTGATTATATGATTGTGTTATTGGTTGATTTGATTTATTATATATTTGAGTATGAGTATGGTTCATTCGGCCGAATGACTCTATCGAATGAAGTCATTCGCCGAATCGTGTGTCCCGTCGAGCGGAATGGTCCCGGGGCACGATATCGGGTGATAATCGTGATGATCAGATTGTTTACATTGCACGTGATATATAGTGAGAAAATGCTAAATGAAATAGAATTATAGAGTTAAATTACATCAGTTTCGTTTATAATTTAACAATGTAAATCTACTATTAACTTGATAATTCTTCTATCTTGTATATGCACAAGATATACAAAATAATATGTATAATGATGTTCAAAAACATGCACGTCCAAAATGCTAGATCCTCTATATGGGCGTCTTAGTCAAAAGCATAAAATTCTTAGTCAGACGTGTTCGTCACCTGAGAAGTAATGCAAAAACATCAAGTCAACACATGGTTGGTGAGTTCATAAAGTTTTGTTAAAAATGAATTTTGTACAAACCTGACCAGATGACAACCTTAACCTTACCAAAAACCACCTATATTATCTAATTCAATATGCTTATAGCCGCCAGCCCACCACATATCAAACTACATAATATATTGTTCTTGATGAAAATTAAGCGTCTCATCTCATACCTTTAATTCACAACCTTTGAACAACATGAAATTTTGTTAACACTGAACACCCACAATGACAATCTTAACCTCATCGACAACCACCTATGCTATCCAAACAAATATGCTTATATATAGGGAATATGTAGGGTCAAGCTTACCGCCAGCCCAGCTACCAGCCCATCACATACCGAACTGCATACCATATTGTTGTTAATGATAATTAAGCATTTCATTCCACATCATCAACACAATAGTTCTTTCTTTCTTAGTTCTTCGTAGTTTCACAAAACATGAAAATTCTTTTGATTCCTTAAGTTCAACACACAATCATGATCAACCATAGCATTTTTATAAACATAACATTAATTGCTTAAATAAATAAATAAGTAAACATTTAATAAAATCTAAGACCTACCGATTGTGCCTTGGTCAACTCGAGTAGACTAGTCTAGCAATCAATGTTCTTAGTAGTAAAAGAGATATGTCAACATCATCAAACATGTGACCTATAATCAATCAGTCAAGCTAGGACATCTTTGAACATATAGGATTTTTTAGTTCTTCTAGATCATCCGTAGTTTGTATAGTTCTTTAGTTCTTTGGCACATGTTATCTTTGAGTATTTCCCAGATGTTTCTTGAAAACTGGTTAGGGAATGCTGTAAATATGATCGAACATGTGTCCCATATTCAATCAGTCTAGCTAGGACATCTTTCGAACCTGGGATTGGCACATGCTATCTTTGATATTTCCCTGACAGACCCTTAGAAATAGTTCTTTGTACATAGTTCTTTGAAATAGATCTTTAGTTCTTTGACAAAACACCACCGAAAATATTTCTTTGAATAGACCGTTAGTTCTTTGAAAACACACCACCGAAAATAGTTCTTTGAATAGACCGTTAGTTCTTTGGAAACACACCACCGAAAATACTTTTTTGAATAGACCGTTAGTTCTTTGAAAATAGACCTTGAAAAATAGTTCGTTTTTTTAGTTCTTTAGATCTTTGAAAATCGACCGTTGAAAATAGTTCGTTGTTTTAGACTAGTTATTTACTCAGAAGGAATAGATACTTTGAAAACTTGCTAAGTGTTTACCTAGACAAAGTCTAGGATAAAACTATACAAGTAAAACATATATTTAGTAAAAGCATTTAGGTAATTATAATCCAAGGAAAGTAATTTACGCATGCTTCTCAGCCCCGTGTTTATAAAAAAATGTTTAGAAAAGGGGAAATGAACTCACCTGTGTTGCTATGTAATGAATCACAACAGATATGCGCGCTCGTTATTTGTAGATTATGTTTCTTCAGCACCTGTGTTGATTTGTTTTGATTTGAATACGATAAGTGTCGAGAGATAACGTATATAAGGTTTTGGTCTCGGTGTGCAACTATGTGTCCTAAACTTCACTAGTGTGTTTCTAGGTTTCTCTAATTATTCTATGTTAGTTACCCCTATGAACCATTACCCCGTGGATATTCCCTTTAAACCTTATTTATATAAGGTCTATATTAATCACATTTATGGTCTTTTAAGTAAAACATCATTAATAAAATTCATTTTAAGTTGGCATCTTTAAGTTAGAAATCATTTTATTTATTTTAAAATATTTTACTAAGGAATTATAAATCATTTTACTATAGTTAAAACATATGTTTGCTTTTTGAAAAAATTATTAGTTAACATATTAAAACTTAGGTCAATCTCATTCGATTAACTCTAAGTACTTTGCTAGATCTTTATTACTCGTATTTCTTTGATCGTTCTTTTGTATAACTTACATTAGAATGTTCAATGAAACTATCTAATATAGTTATATATTTGCATAGATTTACTAAGTACGGGGTGTTAACAATGTAGTTAACCCGTATATACTTAGCTTGTTTCTTATTGTTCCATAGATCTTCACTTGTTTCCCCCTTAGTTCTTTGATAAAACTTTAACACTTCAAACCCAAACACTTGTCTCAAAACGTATGTTTGTAAGTTTGTAAAAGTTTTGGTGTTAGAAAACATATTATTTTTGGACACCAAGTTGGTTCACATACATATAACCATCATGGCCATTATGTAATGTTACCATCACTATTTAAAGTTTTCCTTATAAATTTACAAGTACTAAATACCCAAAAACCTTAACTTAAATGTTATGATGGTTTAGGAACTATTTGTTTTTGAAACCTTTGTTATTGAAGAACACTAAATAGACTTGCACACTAGAAACCCTAATGGCTTCCCATTAGTTTAACTAGTCATGTGAGAGCACTGAGAACAAGACTAAGGCTGCCATTCGAATGGCATTCCATTCAGTCTTGAAGTTCATACGAAAAGAAATTCTCCCGAATGAGTCCTCATGCATGGGCCATTCAAATGCATGTATTTATGTTTTATGCGAATGGGGCAAGATCCTACGAATGAAGAGCCACGAATGGAGTTCACAGATGTGTTCATTCATTTGACACCGCTAGGCGAATGATATTCATGCGAATGAAAGCCTCACCCGAAGGTGGTTGTTGTACGAATAACCCCATTCATTTGACACTCGGCAGCCAAAAGAACATGGAATCCGAATGTAGATGTTCATACGAATGGAATGTTCATTCGGCGATGATGTTTATTCGGTTGAGAAGATTTCCTTCGCCCTTGGCCATTCGGCCGAATGGTGACAGATTGTGCTCATTCACCTGTGCAACGAGTAGGCATATCTTCAACTTCTCTTTTGACTTTGTTGCCAAATCAAGGAGTCTCACATGTTCCTACACCATTCTAGACCAACTTAGTGTGATTCCTAAGGGTTTTGAAGGTCAAAGATCGACTGCAATGGCCGAATGTTCGAACTAGGGGTAAAACCCTAAAACCGTGGCTTTGAGGTCGATTTTGCCTCAATTATGATGATCTTGAGCTCGATCTCTTTGTTTCTTCACGATCTACTGGTTTCTACGGTTGTTTTGACACCAAAAACGTCCGATTTGGTGGAGATTTGGGAGAGAGAGGCCAGTGTTTATAGAGAGATGTTTTTAGAGAGAGAAAGTGACTAGAGTAGAGAGATAGAGTGGTAGGTTAAGTGAAATAAATGGCATTTAATGCCATTTCATTGTTTAAATCTTTCGGGTGCGTTCGGGTTAGTTCGGTTTCGATTGGTTTCGCGTAAACGTGTCGGTTTTCGATTTTCTCATCACGATACGTAACGATCTTAAAAGTAGAATTTAATAAATTAGATTAGGCGGTAATCCCTAGTAAATTAACTAAATATCTTTTGTTTATTTTACATTTCTGAAGACGGTAAATTTAACTGTTTAATCGAATCATACAGTTGTCACGCGTATTCGTTTGGATCGCCACCCGTACGAACCGAATGATAACTACACTTTTCGATGTGATTTTCTATTTATTGGACATCATTCAGAACGTTAAACTTTCAGATATATTCGTAAAGATCGTCACCTATACGAATATCCTGTCAGTTTAATATTCACATAACGGCGTCCCTGTATTGTTTTGCTTCGTACAACCTCACATACGTCTATACATAATAAAGTCCTAACTAACATTCATATAACAGTTCTGTGTTGTCAGATGAAATTCTGACTGTTAAAGCATGCATTCTGAAACATGTTTCTGAAATAAATGTGTAATAGTTCTGTGTCAACATCAAATGATAATAGTATACATGTAATACACTTAGTTCGTACCTAAGTTACTGTGCAACACCCAGTTCCGGTTACGTTTCCGGCACTGATGTTACACTGACTATTGTTGGTTTTTCAAAACAAAATGCATTGATTATTTCGTTACAAGATCGATTGGATGCTTTACAAGCAGAGGTGGCAGCTAGTAACGATTATCAGCATGGAGTAAACAAGATGGATTTAGCTTCTTTTGCTACAATGAATGCTAAATTCAAGAATATGAATAACATGATCAAATCTTTTCATGATAATGCTTTTTAGGTTTTTAAGGATCATTATTCTCAAATTCAAGGAATTAAAGCTCTACTTCAAAGGATGAATCCTACAGCTCAGGGGGAGACTTCTTGTAGAGCTAAAGCGATTTAACCATTTGTTGGTCATAGGGATGATGATGATAAGGATGGAAATGATCAAGGTGGTCCTTCCACTGGCAATGATCTTGTAACTGCAAATAAAGAAGATTTTGTTATCTTAGGGGGAGCAAGCTAGAGTAACTTCTATATCTAAAAATACTAATGAGAAAGGAAAGGAAAAAGTACAAGAAGATGAGTTTGTTGAGAGTTTTTTTGTTGATCAGGAGGATGATCAAGATGATATGATTGATGCTCTTATGGATATTGATGATGATGATTTTGGGTATGATGATGAAGATGATGGTACTTATGTGCTTGACATTGATCCAAAATTAAATGAAAAGGAGCATCAATTTGCACATAGATTTGAAGAGATGGATGATATCCCTAATCAGGAGCTTGAAGAGGGAGAATGGTTTCCAATTAAAGAGGTTAGAGATCTCTTTATGGATTTGGATTGGGAAGAAAAGTTTATCACGGAAAGTGTTGAAAAGTGGATTGTTGAATGTGTTGTTCAATCAACCAAGCTTGAAGTTAAATTGAAACAAGCTGCAAAAGAAACATTAAATGAAGATTCAATCAATTTTTTTACCATTGTTGAGGTGATTCAACTTGCTAAAGATGATTTAGCTAATGCTCCTCAAAGTCCGACTCCGAAAAAGAGTTACAAGAACAAAAATGAGTGTATTGGAAAGATATTGGCTTGGAAATTTGAAGCTGAGAGCAAGTTGTTCATAATAAAGAGAATTGATGGAGTTCAATATTTGATGAAGTCAATTAAAAGCTTTCATCAATTCCCATTGTTGATGTTAGATAGATTAATCATACTGGTGGTTACATGGCTTCTTTGATTGAGCAAAGAATAAGAAAAGAGGTTCGATCTATGATGTTTGAGTTATTAAAACCTCAAAACTTTTAAAAGATACCGATTGTTGGTAATTTATATTAGATTACTACGAAATGGAAGGTGTCATATGAAATCAGACCAGTTAAATCTTTAAAGAGAATTCCTCTTTTAATGTTTAAATTGGGATTTATGAAGAACCTTTATATAAGGTATTTGGATGGTTATACCTCTGAAGTTGTGTTTCAAGATATAAACAAAGTGGAATTTTGTAGAATGTTTGATCCAATCCAATAAATTAATCTTTCTAAGGAAGACCAGAAGATATTGATAATGAAACAGATTCAGTTTCATAAGGATCATCAAGATGAAGCAATGCAATTCAAAAAGGTACTAGATGTATGTATCAACCATAAAATATTTGCTTCTAGTCATTTATCTTCGTAGTGGAGAGAATTGATATTAACACTGAGCTGCTGCTAAGGGGGAGGACCCACATTTCAGCTTCGAGCTTCCTCAGCTCATGACGCGGGCAAAAGTTTTCCACTTGTAGCTTCTTGAAATTCTCCCAAGGTAGGGATGAAGCTACTCCACGACCCCTGGTTTTCCTCTCAGCATTCCACCAGGTTAGAGCGCCCTTATGAAAGCTGCTAGTCCCCATCTTGACCATCAAGTTTTCAGGACAACCCATGTAGTCGAGTATGTCCTCAATGCTTTTGAGCCATTGCAGTAGGCTCGTAGCTCCCTCCGTACCAGAGTACTTTGGGGGTTTAGCATCGTTGAACCGCTTGAAAGTAAAATTTGTTGTTCCATGGTTGGTTGTGTTTGAGTTGTTCATGGCCGATTCACCATCACTTCCCCTCAGGTTTTTGGTGATATCAGTGACCATCCCTGGGATCACCTCTTTCATGTGTAAGGTGATCACCCGGGCAATCTTGTTGATCTCGTCATCATTGCCACTTGTCAAACCCTCGCCGTTGGTGTTACGTCGAGGAGGCATTCAACGAAGAGAAATCCACAAGCGTGTCAGTAACGAGAAGTTTTACAATTGAATTATAAGATAATTTAGTAACATTCTCATACTACCAGTATTATCATTCAATTGTAACAATGAGCAAGGGCACATATAAGTAATGAACTTATTAGTATACTTCTCATATGGTTGTACGTCATGGTCTTATGTACAAGTTTCAAGAAATACCCCATCAAACCTACACACTAACACTTTCCTGATATGTCAAAAAGATCTTATTAATAGGGCATACGTAGAGTCAGACTCAGCCGCTAGCGCACCAGTTCTTCGACATTCCACGATCATGCGCTTGTTAGCATTTGGCACAACGTTTGTATGATGGAATATGAATGTTTAAGAGATAATGATTCCACTGATCTTAATAAACTGAACCATGATTAGACTAAGATCAAGCTTATGTTGGCATATATTTATCTTGGCATATAATAACAGTGTTAACTTGATCAACTACATTGGCATGTATGTATGCACTAAGTTGTCATGTTACCCTATGTTGATATGAACTAAGCATGTGTGATCTACCCTAGATCTAAGCATGTTCTCACATAAAAGATTTCACATAATGTTCACACACAATGTTCACATAAGATTGTTCGAACATATGATTGATTGACTCACATACGATTGATTCACCTATGATCTGTTCACACATTGTTCATTATGTTCTTTGTTCAGATGACCTCAAGAATATGTTCAAATGTTGTTATTCGATGTTCTAATGATTCTTGAATGCCCCAGATCCTCACTTCAAATAGTCACGCCGAATTCCCCCTGTCATACTGAAGATAGATTATATACAGGGCATATGTAGGGTCAAGCTAACTGCCAGCCCAGCTGCCAGCCGACCATCACCTCAGTATGTCAGGGCTAGGCCGCCGTTTGTATTTGAAGCTAAATTCCAACATCACGATCATTTATGATTGTTTATGATTGCTCATGGTTGTTCAAGAGTGTTCACTATTGTTTCATGGACTATGATTGTGAAAAATATAGTTTTGGTTCACTTGTAATCAAAACCTTTAGTTTCCATGTTCTTATATACTGGAATGTTCATTCCATTCCCTCAATACTTGAAGTATTGAGCATGATGTTCCCATGACGAGAACTTCAAGTTAGGAATACTAGGAATACATATTCCTACCCCTTAACTGCTTGACAAGTTGAGAATCTTTATTCAAGAATACTAAGAATACAGATCCTTGCATCTGAAATCCTTTGTTGAAAACAAAACATTAGAAATTTAGTCCGAGTCCTAAAATTACAGAATCCTAGTACTGAATTCCTTGATTTTATATATGAAAATTATTTTTTTATAAAAATTTTTATTTTTAAAATCTTCCAAGCTTAAAGGAGACTTAATGCTAGCTCAAGTTTACCTAATTCTTAAGGATCCTCAAGCCTACAGCACTTAGTCCCAGGGCTAGCTTAGGTTATAGTCTAAGTCATTAAGTATTGGGTTTTTCCTAGTTCTCTATAACCTTGGCTCTGATACCCACCTCTCACACCCCATGCGCCACGTGCGGAATCCATGGCACGGTGACGAATCATCGATTGATCGGTTAAATCATGCACAACATTAATGAAGAACAACCACAACGAATTACTAGATTTCATATGCTTCAAGTAGTGTTTACAGATCATGTCTAACTACCAAAAGAATACAACTAACCGACCTCAAACTAGAGTTTACATAATACGAACATATAAGATAATTAAACAACAAGGATTTAAGTGTGTTTCTAATACATCCAAGCTTGTTTCTTGATCATGTTCCATCTTAAACTAGGTTGCCTTAGTTGTCCATGTACTGTATCTACCTTTGATCACATGAAAGATGTGAAAAGAATCTGTTAACTACAAATAGTAGTTGGTGAGATACATAGGTTTTAAGATTTATAAGTATATAATTTTATAGATATCAAAATACAAGTTTAAGATGTAACCAAAGGTATGTGTGTAAGTACAACCTGAATGAAACCTGTCCTGTATTGAAAATCATTGAACTATGTACAACAGATAATGAATATAGAATGTAAAAGTACATAATGTAAAAATAGTAACACGCTGATGTAACTCAAACTATCATCAAGTATATCCTAGTGTCATATTAAATCCAAGTCCTAAACTACGTTTGAAGTTAGGCAAAGACTGACTAATAAACCAACACGACCCATGGTAATAAAGTTAATTAAATCTAACTTCGTGTTACTGAGAATGTGTCCAATATGATCTAGGTTGTTATAGTTAATTTACAACTAACTGATATTGCTAAAGCTACACCAATCCCTCATTGGTTATAAAGTTAATTAAAGTCAACCCTGACCTTGGTGTAGAACATGCTTTCCCTTGTTGTGATCACCCAGTTATGACAACTAGTACCTGACCGTCCGGAAAATCCGTACGGTATGTGTAGTTTCACTCGTAACTATGTGTAAATACTATTTGGTAATCAGTAGGTGATAATAATTCAGTGGAAACAATTAACAGTTGTATATTTATCAATGAGAATTGAAATATAAACATGCAACAACACAAGTGAAATAACAATGGTGAAAAACAATTTACAAATACAAATCAGTGCGAACTGATGTCCAAAAATAACAGGAATCAGATGGGCAACAATTCTGTGAGAAAACAATGTGAAATCACTAACAACAATGTGAAAACAGTTAGGTTTAGTTGAGTTCGTTTGTGAGAATGTACAACTCAAAACAACAACTCAGTATCGTTTACGAATAATGAACTGGCAGTGTGTTCGTTTGGGTGACGATTCAAACAAATATAACTGTTGGTGTAATATTTTAAATGATACCTGTAAATAGAAAATCAAATCAGAAACTGAAACGTATGATCACATTCGTATTGTTAGCGCTCTGTCACCTCCACAGCAGTCACCTCCACACTCACCACCACCATAACCACCTCTTCTACCGCCTCCTCATCCGCATACCCCACGTCATCAACCACCACCCAACCATGAGTTAGATCCAACTACCATTGCACGGGTCGCTCTGCTGACAAGATAACTAAACGATGTAGTTCCCTACTTGATGAATAGAATCAACAGTAACAATAGCAACAACACCAGCCACTCATCTGACGAGGGCAGCGGAAACACATGGAATCAAATAGACTACTCCTACAAAATCTTTGTGGGATGTAAACCACCTAGTTTTAGTGGTAACGAAGGTGTTATGGGGTTGATCTAGTGGATTGAGAAAATGGAGACTAACTTAGACATCAGTGGCTGCCCCAACTAATACCAAGTGAGGTATGCTGCGGGATCAATGGAGAAACGAGCACTAACATGGTGGAATGCCCAGGTTCAAAATAGAGGAAGGGATGAGTCATTGGCTATGCCTTGGGAGGATTTCAAGATCTTGTTGGCGGGCTAGTTCTACCTGAGGAATGAACTGAAGAAAGTGGAAACAAAACTGCTGAACCATTTAATGGTGGGGGCCTGACTGCTGGTCTACACCACTAGATTTCATGAACTGGCAACTTTGGCACCTAACAATGTGCCGATACTAGAGAAAAGGATTGAACGGTATGTTGGTGGACTAACTTCTTGTATTCAAGGGCACATGATTTATGCTCACCCAACCACACTAGAGATGGCTATCACACTGTCAGTTACACTAACTGATGTAATGGTTGCCTCTTGTGCACTGATAAAGGAATCTGGAACTACCCAGGGAGGAATTACTAAAGAGCTAGATCAACACGCCATCATGAAACAAAAGGTTGTTAAGAATTTTGCAATGACCACTGCTACCAAACAAACTGTGCCTACTCAACTACAACCAAACCTCCAAAAGTATACTAGCACGCCCCCGTTCTATGATAGGCGCAAGTATCATCATCAACCAGACACATTGTGCAGACATTGCACTTTTAGTGGAAAGATGGGACATTGGGCCAAATTTTGCAAGACCCAAGCTTCACAGCATAGGGCTAATCAAGCAGTGCCACATAAAACTGTACAAAATGGTCGTGGGTCCTGCTACATCTGCGAGGAACCAGGACACTATGTGTAGAATTGTCCAAAGAGGGTGCTGCCAAGAGGATAAACACCGAGGAGATGAGTATTCATGATAGGGCGGCTGTTGCATGCCATAACACTAACACCAACACTGGTACGTTTTTCTTTTATGATCTTGGCATTTATATTATATAATACTAGCATTGATTATAGTCTGCTTCCTTAAAGTTAGATGTATAGCTTACTTATATTGGGGCAACTATAGAATACCTTCTTACACTATTTTAGTAGTAGGAGGTAACAATGAATGGTTTAAATGACATGAGCATACTGTTCACTTACCTTTAGTAAACAACCATGTACTATCGAGTTAAAATCGATAGGTATGGGAAGTGTTAATATCATCACCGGAGCGGATGATTTAACCCAATAGGGACAAGGCTCTCTGTTCTGACAAAAGTTTTCCAATATCAGTACGGTGAACAATAGACTGGAGTTCATCAATAACATTAACTGTATGTGAAAACTCACAATTTAATTCATCATCCTGTCTTTATAGACAATATACGGGTTCATCTCAAGAATGGGGAAAAAAGGATTTCTCCTCCTGAGAAATGACTCGTGAGTGTAAAGTCTTAGAGAACACTATAAACTCTTCAGTTGTTGGAACAACTCGAAATACCACAACAGAAGTGTATATGAATAGCAATGGATTTTATATGCCAATCTACCTCTCACTCCTAACAGATCTCATGTTTATTGGGTCACCATAAACAGTTGGATCAGGTCTACTCACTTCTTATGTATACAAAAAGTCTATGCTCATTGAGAAGATCTAAGTTGAAGAGAAAAACACCTTATTGAGGGACTTCGAATATTACGGATCGTACAGACGAGAGACTAAGACGAAGCTGTATTCCATCATAAAGGCTCGATGAAACTCCAAATGCAACTCCGAGTTAACCTGTGAGCGTGAGGAACACATGAGGTCAAAACATCTCCACCAGTATATAGAAAAAGTAGTAAATTTCTTTAACAAGAGGAGACTCTGACAACTAGTATGTGACCGTCAGGCAAATCTGTGCGGTATATGTATTTCACTCGTAGGTGTGTGCAAATACTATGTGGTAGTCAGTATATGATAACAATTCAGTGGAAACAATTAACAGTTGTATATATTTCGATGAGAATTGAAATATAAACATATAACAACACAAGTGAAATAACAATGGTGAAAAACAAATTACAAATACAAATCGGTTGCGATCTGATTTCCACAAATAACAGGAACCAAATGGCCGATAATTCAGTGAGAAAACAATGTGAAATCACTCTTATCAATGTGAAAACAGACTACTTCTACAAAGCTTTATGAGATGTAAACCGCCTAGTTTCAGTGGAAACGATGGTGTTGTGGGCTTGATCCAGTGGATCGACAAAATGGAGACTACGTTACACATCAGTGGCTGCCCTGACTAATACCAAATGAGGTATGCTGCGGGATCACTTGAGAAACGAGCACCAACATGGTGGAATGCCCATTTTCAAAATAGAGGAAGGGATGAGGCATTGGCTTTGCCTTTGGAAGATTTCAAGATCTTGTTGAAGGGCGAGTTCTACCAGAGGAATGAACTGAAGAGAGTGGAAACAAAACTACTGAACCATGTAATGGTGGGGGCAGGACATCTGGTCTACACCACCAAATTTCATGAACTGGCAGCTTTGGCACCTGACATTGCGCCGAAACTAGTGAAAAGGATTGAACGGTATGTTGATGGACCACCGTCCTGTATTAAAGGGCACATTATTCCTGCTCACCCAACCACACTAGTTATAGCTATCACACTATCAGCTACACTGACTGATGTGATGGTTAGCCTCTTGTGCACTGATCAAGGAATCTGGAACTACCAAGGGAGGAATTACTAAAGAGCTAGATCAGCAGGCCACCATGAAACAAAAGTTCATTAAGAATTTTGCAACGAACACTGCTACCAAACAAACTGTGCCTACTCAACTACAACCAAATCGCCAGCAGTATACTGGCATGACCCCTTTCTATGATAATGTAGATGCACTTAATGTCCCTAGTTCAATTTTGTATTATTCATCATGTAAAGTTCAAGTTATATTAATGGAAGTTGTCTTTCTATATTGTTATTAATGTTTATATTTTAGTTATTTGATTATATGATTGGTTGATTTGGTTTATTATCAAGTGAGTATGAGTATTACTCATTCGGGCGAATGACTCTATCGAATGAAGTCATTCGCCGAATGAGAATAGAGTATGTCTATAGTCAGCGAATGAGCCATTCGCCGAGTGACTCATTCGACTGAATTACCTATTCGACATAGTCATTCGCCGAATGAGTTGTTTCGGCCTCTCATTCGGCCGAATGTCTACTGCCTATATATACAAGTTCAAAATCATTTCAACCCTAACTTCTGAGAACCCTCATTCTTCCCTGTGTGCTCCAGTGTCAAACCCCTGAAGATTTGAGAGTTTCTTGCTGTCCAAGTTCGATTCATAGCTCGTGGTGTTCGATTCTCACTCAAACGTTCATCTCTTACCTTCGAATCACCACGGTTGCTGTTGGTTTCGATTGGAAAACCCTGGAATAGGATTCCGCTCTATTCCAGAGGCTGTAGAGCAGATTTCTCTTGATTTCGTGCTGTTTCCGAGATCAATCTTGGTCCTCCAAAGTGGTATCAGAGCTTTGGCTCTTGATTCTGCTCGATTTCCAATCCAAATCATCATATCTTTGATTTTTCGTTGGAGATCTGCAAAAACCCTAAACTTATTGTCCTAAAAGTTACTGTTTCATTGCAAACCTATGGATTTTTGTGGTGTTTTTGTCAAATCGTTTATCCCAATTTGTTCATTATCATTTCATGATGTTCTATACCAAATTTGGTACTTAGAACTGGTCTAAATCTCAAGTTATCGCGATTTTTGTTGCCAAAACCCTCAGATCGGCCGAATGAGCATGGCGGCCGAATCAGTTTGGCCGAATCAGCCTCATTCGCCGAATAGCTTCATTCGCTGACTTCATTCGCCGAATACCTTCTTTCGTTTTACTCATTCGGCGAATAGCTTCATTCTCAGGTCTCATTCGGCGAATAGCCTCATTCGACACTCCATTCGCCGAATAGGTCATTCTCTCTTCTCATTCGCCAGACAGTCATACTCAGTCTCTCATTCGCCAAGTCTATCACATTCGTCCCCCGACATTCGCCCAAAAGATTTTCATTCGGCCATCAGTCTGAAAAATTTTCTAAGTGTTGAATCTTGTTATTCTTGACTCTATGGAGGATTTAGCATTGATGGCGAACCAGAATCATCGTATTCAGACTTTGTTACTGACTGAGACTGAGACTGGAAAGTCTAATAAAGCTCCAAAGTTGTTATCTTTAGACGATTATCCACACTGGAAGTATCGGTTTGAGATTCACATCAATGGGGTGGATACAAACTTATGGATGATGATTGAGGGAGGTTATCTGAGACCTCTGAATGAAGATGGAACTCCTATGCTAGTCACACGGATGACTGAGCCTCAGAGGAAGCTGTATGATTATGAGAAGAAAGCTTATGCTATTCTATCCCAGTCCATTGCCACTGATATTTTCCATCAGTTTAGACAGTTTACCTCTGCAAAGCTATTGTGGGATGCACTACAACAAAGATATGAGGGTAATGATGCTTTGAAGAGTATCAAGTCAAAAGCATTGAGAAAGGAATTCAATAGCTTCATGTATGTGGGAAATGAGTCACTGGATGAGTTGATTGCAAGATTTTATCATCTTTTGAGTGAGTTATTCAATCATGAAGTCAAGACAACTACTCAGGAAAAGATCCAGTGTTTCGCAGATGCTCTACCTCCAAAGTGGGAGTCATTTTTGATGGTCCTCAAGCAGAATCAGATGATGGCTCATATGGACATAAATGATTTCATTCAGAAGCTGAAAGAGCAAGAAATAGAGAACAAGTGGAAGGCCAAGAGAGTTGCTCAAGTCCAGGACCCATCGTTGTATTATTCTACTCCTACAGTTGAGAAATCATCTTCTCATGCTCCATTGAAGACAACATTTGTTTCTCAGACTACTGAAGCTCCATCATCTACTCAGATTCATTTTAGTCAATCATCCTCTTCATCCAATCTTCAGAAAGAACATCATCAGCCTGTAACCAGTTTGAAGACAGAAAATTTTGATAAAGTGACTGTAGAGATTGCCAAAGAGCACATGGGACTTCTATCTACTCTAGTTAGCTCTTATGATGGGTTAGTAGCAGGACAGATTGGCAATCCTTATCTGACTAATGATGATTACTCTTAGATAGATCCAGATGACATGGAAAGAATTGATATTATGTGGGCTTTGGCTAGTGCTGTCAGAAGAGCTAAAGATTTTGTGAAGAGAACTGGAAAAGACATCAACTTGAACAAAGATTCAAAGTTTGGATTTGATATGGCTTCTGTCACTTGCTACAATTGTGGAGAAAAGGGTCACTTTGCTAGACAGTGCAAGCATCCTAAGAAAGCTGGAAACAAGAATCCTTTTCAGCATCAAAAGTCTTCTGCAGCAAATCCAGAGAGAAGACTTGTTCCTATTGATTCTCCTGCTCAGACTAGTTCTTCAAATACAGGCAAATCTTTGATGGTACCGCAGGATCAAGCTTGTGTTGCTGAGATCTAGAAGATGGATGATCAACTTGAGGAGAGTACTGTTGAAAGAGCACAGATCAAGATAGAAGAAACATCTGGATCAGAGTCTGAGAGCTTGACTGATTCTGACACTCAATCTGAGTCTGATGCTGTTGTTGAAGAATCTCCTATTCAGTTTGCCTTGATGGTAAACTCATCTGCTACTCCTGCTGCAACTTCTCAGTCAGATCAGGTATCTGATGATTGTTCATCTTCTGTTTCTAATTGTTTTAATTGTGTTGACCTTAAAAGCATGGTTCTTTCCTATCAGAATCACAATGCTGCTTTGGTCAGTGATCTCAACCAATGTATTGATGCTAACAAAGTTTTAAAAGCTAATGAAAAGGATTTTCAAGCTAAAATTGAACTTTTAAATAGACAACTTCATGAGGCTGAGATTGCTGTTCTTAACAAGCAAGATGTTATAACTTCTTATCTCAATACAATTAATGAGGCAAAGAAGAAGTTAGCGATGGTTGAGTGTGATTATGAGACCCTAGGACAGAAGCTCAAGAGCTATGAGAGTGCATCTTATATCATTGAGCACATGATCAGCAAAGAAGCTGATCATAAGGGTAAGGGAACTATGAGTTATCAAAGATGTCCTCCACCAACCTTAAACAGCTTCGTCAATTCACCAAATGACAAAGATGTCAAAGATTTTCAAGTGATAACTCCTTTAGTAATTGATCCAATTGGGATGATTACTGATGAAGGTTCCTCTTTGTCAAAGGAATCTTCAGTGGATGGACTTGTAGAGGATTAGGTTTCAGATTCTGAGGATGAATCTGATGATTCATCTGATAATGGTACTGCTCAGAATCCACTGCCTGTTATCAAAATGGGTGACCCAATCTCATCTTCAAAAATATATCAAGCCTTAGGTTTTGTGAAAGCTTCAAAAGAAAATGAAGCTTGTGTGTTGAACAAGTTTGACAATCTTGTTCCAAATGGGAAAAAGGGTTTGGGTTTTAATCAGAACACGCCTAAAACAAATGTTTTCAAACCAAAAAGGCAATCTTTTTCTGAGTTAAAACATTTTCATTGAAAAGGAGAACCTGTTTCTTTTGAGTGTGGTGCACCTGGGCACTTTGTTAGATCTTGCCCTCAGTTGATTAGACCAAAGGTTGCACCACCCATAAAACAAAATCATAATTTTGTTAAACCTGTCAGATCTGAGTCCAAGTCATTTCTGACAAAACCCAAACAACCAAATTCGGTTAAATCTGTGGACAAGGGTAAAGGGAAATTGATGAACTTGAATATTCTCAAGCCTGTTAATGTTGATCAATCTAAATCATCATCCATTTATCTGAAAAACTCTTTCAGTAAAAATGCAGTCTGGATAGTAAAGTCAGAGATTACCGTTCCACCCACTTCAGACAAGACTGTTTCAAATGGTAAATGGATCGATGTTATGATCCGAGACTCATTGGGTCAACCCAAGACTGTAAAGGCTTGGGTTCCCAAATTAAACTAATTGTCTTATTTTTGTGCAGAATGCCCCAACAGCTGCTTTAAACAGTTCTTGGATTGTCGATAGTGGGGCTTCAAGGCACATGACTGGAAACATCTCTTTGCTCTCCAAAGTTCAATCTGTTCATGGTGGTTATGTAGCTTTTGCTGGTGACAAAGGTGGTTTTATCACAGGAGAGGGAATCTTATCAAATGGGCAAGTTTCATTTGACAAAGTCAGATATGTCAAGCAATTGGAGAATAATCTGCTTTCTGTATCACAGATCTGTGATAAAAACTACAAAGTTCTTTTCGATGACTCCAAATGCTACATTCTACAGCAAGGTGTAGTTATCCCTGAAGAATGGATTTTGATGTCTGCCCCCAGGAAGCAAGACTTGTACGTACTCAATATGGCCACAGCTTCAACTACATCCTCCACAGCTTCATGTTTTATGTCAATGGCTACAGAAAAAGATTCAATTCTTTGGCATAAGAGGATGGGTCATTTGAGTCTACGCAAGATGAACCACTTGGTACACAACAATCTGGTTGAGGGGGTAAGTCTGAAGAATTTCAAACTGTCTGATGTCTGTGTATCTTGCAAGAAAGGCAAGCAAGTCAAGCAGTCTCACAAACCGAAGACGTATCACTCAATCACTGTTCCACTTGAGCTGCTGCATATGGATCTTTTTGGTCCTGTTAACCGCAAGAGTATTGCTGGTGATCAGTACTGTCTTGTCATCACTGATGAATATTCCAGATACTCTTGGGTTTTCTTTCTAAAGGAGAAGTCTGAAACGTTTGACTGCATTCAAGTGTTGGTTACCAAACTTGAATCTCTCTATAAGCTCAAGATTCGCATACTCAGAACCGACAATGGGACAGAGTTCAAAAGTCACAACATGGAGAACTTTTGTAATGAACGAGGTATTGTTCAACAATTTAGTTCTCCATATGTTCCCCAAATGAACGGTGTTGTTGAGCGATAGAACAGGACTTTGATTGAGGCTGCTAGGACTATGCTTGCAGATTCGTCTCTTCCAGTACAATTCTGGAATGAAGCTGTAGCTAATGCTTGTTACACTCTAAATCGAGTGTTGATAGTAAAGAGACATGGGAAAACTTGCTTCGAATTGCTCCATAACAGAAAGCCAAATCTTAAGTACCTTGAACCATTTGGTGCACCATGCACTATGCTTAAAAAACATGAGCAAGGCAAGTTTAATGAAAAGGTGGAAGAAGGGTATTTTCTTGGGTACAACACTCCAAACAAAAGAGTTTATAACAGATCAACTCAAAATGTGGAGGAGTGGTACCATGTTAATGTTCAGAAATATTCCATGCCCCCACCTGGGAAGGGTCCTGATTGGATGTTCAACTATTCTGATCTTTTTGACTCCTTCAACATGCCTCCTATGTACACTGATGAAGATGTTGCTGTTCAGATGTTGTATGATGCACAAAATGCACCTGAAGAACTAATGCAACCTTCACCTGTTTCAACTCCTACAGCACAGACAAATGATGACAGTTCAGACACAGAAGACAACTCAGTTCCTCCAGCTGTCCCTGAACCAGCTGTTGACAATCTTGTACCAGGACTTGAGGATCTGAATCTGAATAATCTTGATCCACAGGTTGAAGTTCCCACTCACCCTGTTGGACGAATTAATCGGATTCATCCTCAAGAAAATATTATTGGAAGTCCTTTGGATGGGGTCAAGACAAGAAATCAGCTTTCTTCAGGAGGACTTGCAGATATTCGTGATTTTGCACATGTAAGCTTTTGTGCTCACTCATGTTTTATCTCCCAAGTTGAACCACGCACTGTCACTAAAGCTCTCAATGAAGAGTCATGGGTAGATGCAATGCAAGAATAACTCCTTCAGTTCAAAAAGTTAGGTGTTTGGCAATTGGTTGACAGACCAAAAGGTGTGAAAGTAATTGGCACCACATGGGTTCTTCGGTGCAAGAAGGATGATCATGGTATCATTGTGCGAAACAAGGCACGTCTGGTTGTTCAAGGATTCAGACAAGTTGAGGGTTTGGACTATAATGAAGTATTTGCACCAGTTGCTAGACTTGAAGCCATTAGTATCTTCTTGGCTTATGCATCCTTCAAAAGGTTTAAAGTTTATCAGATGGATGTAAAGAGTGCATTTCTTCATGGTGTGATAAATGAAACAATGTATGTCAGTCAACCTCCCGGGTTTGAGGATCCATTGCATAGAGATCAAGTCTACAAGCTTGACATGGCCTTATATGGATTGCATCAAGCGCCACGAGTCTGGTATGAAACATTGTCTACTCACCTTCTGAACAACGGGTTCAGAAGAGGTGTCATTGACTGTACACTGTTCATTCAAGAAAAGGATACTGACTTACTCTTGGTGCAAGTATATGTGGACGACATCATCTTCGGTTCAACAAATGATGATCTGTGCAAAGATTTTGAAAAGGTTATGAAAGAGAAGTTCGAGATGAGCTCAATGGGAGAGATGAAATTTTTTCTGGGATTACAAGTAGATCAGTCTGAGGCAGGAATCTTCATTCATCAAACCAAATATGTTGGGGACATACTGAGCCGGTTCAGTATGTCTGATGCAAAGCCTGCTGGTACCCCATTGGCTGTCAATCACGGGATTACACCAGATGAAAAGGGGGAGTTAATTGATGCTACTTTGTACCGAGGAATGATTGGATGTCTTATGTATCTTACTGCTTCTCGGCCAGACATCATGTTCGCCACATGCTTGTGTGCACGTTATCAGTCAAAACCAAGAGTGTCTCATCTGATTGCTGTCAAAAGGATTATGCGTTATCTGAAGGGTACTCCTGATCTTGGTTTATGGTACCCTAATGATGATAATTTTGAGCTTACTGCATACAGTGACTCCGATTATGGTGGCTGCAAAAAAGATTTCAAGTCAACATCTGCTGGATGTCCGTTCTTTGGAACCCGTTTAGTTACCTGGCAGTGCAAGAAGCAGACGTCGGTGTCTACTTCCACCTGTGAAGCTGAATACATTGCTGCTACTAGTTGTTGTTCACAGATCATCTGGATTCAACAGCAACTTAGGGACTATGGGTTACATATTTCTAACACTCCTATATATGTTGATAATACTGCTGCCATAGCTGTCACTAAAAATCCTGTTCAGCACTCAAAAACAAAACACATCGACATTAATTATCACTTCATACGTGATTGTTTTGAAAAGAAATTAATCGATGTTGTTAAAATTCACACCGATCACCAGAAAGCCGATCTTTTCACAAAAACTTTTGATAAACCCAGATTTTTATATCTGTTATCGGCTAATGGTGTTTTCCAAAAGGATGAAGTCCTACCTTCATCTGAATCTAACAATGATCATCGCTTTTCTTAGATAGTTTTTGTTTTGTTTATTTAATTTTATTTCAGTTTTTCTCGTCTCGTTTCTTTTCTTAATCAAAAACTCAAAAAGATTTTCTGTTTTAGGTTTTTAGGGGGAGATAGTTGAGTATTGAAAAACCAAAAACATTTAAAAAATTCAAAAATCCAAAAACAATTGAAAAAGTTAAAATTGAGATGGTCTTTCTTTGAAAAAGTGACACATTAATCTATCATGATATAGAAGCTAAATTGAATGTGTAAGCTGAATACACAAGAAAATTATGATATGATGTACTGATAGGCCAACTCTACAAATTAATAAACAGCTTGTGATAACTTAGAAAGTCTGATTTGTGGAATCCATTTTATGAAACCACTTAGGTGAGAAATAGTTTTTGACTCAAATCAAGCATACACCGGTCATCGTGGAATCAAATGAGGCTTCAATTAAAGAAAAACAAATGCAAGCTGGTATTAAGCTTGAAGAAAAACAAAAACAAGCTGGTATTAAGCTTGAAGAAAAATAAATGCAAGCTGGTATTAAGCTTGAAGAAAAATAAAACCAAGCTGGTATTAAGCTTGAAGAAAAATAAATGCAAGCTGGTATTAAGCTTGAGAAATACTTGAACAAATTAAGTTCGATTCCATACACGTGCCATATTGCTGGGACGAACCTAGCTGAAGCCGTCTATTTGGATAGAACAAGAAAAATACAAAAAGATAATAAATTTGAAATCTTATTGAATTTATGATGACTGGTATTAAGATATGCAGAAATGAGTTATAAACTGATTTTGATCTTTAATGGTGAAATGAAATGGGGAACTCAATCAGAAAACATGAGTAATCATAAAGCTTGTTTGGTAGTTGTGTATTGTATGGTTTAAGATTGGACAAATATATCAGTAATCGTATCGTAAGATAAATGTGTCAAAGGTGAAACAGTCAATGAAGCTGATGTGATGTGATTAGATGCATGTGTTATCTTTTCAATAGACGTCTCACAAAAACATGTGTTTCTTTGTCTTTAGTTACTAGTTGTACAGTTGTAAGTTTGTTTCAGAAAAGTACAAAAATATTTTCTATTTTCAATTTTAGTTTAGATGATCATTTGTAGGTTCGGATGTCTGTCACATCTGAATCCTGAACCAACCAGACATATTTTCATAAGACATATCTTCATAATTGTCACAATTTTGATGTTCATAATGTAAAATCTGAAAAAGTTTGTGTTTTGGGTGTTAAAACACCTGTTCGCCCGAATGAGGTGTGAAATTCTCTCATTCGGCCGAATGACTTCATTCTGCGAATGAGTCATTCGACCGAATCAATTGTGATAGAGTACATCTCATTTGGCGAATGAAGTGTGTCGAATGACTCATTCGACATTCACATTCGACGAATGAGTTGTGAGGAATGTCTTATTCGCCAATTACATTCGGCTAATGTGTTTGAATTTCAACCGCCCTTTCGTCTGACTCATTTGGCGAATAAATTAACCTATATAAGTGTTCTATCAGCCGAAAAAGCTCATTCGATCAAAAGCTCTTTCGCCATTTGTGACAATCCGGCAATTTCAAGTTAACTTCGTTAACCGAAAACTATCAGAAAAGCCATGAAATCACATAAAATCAAACTAGAGGGGTTGCAACTGATCAAAATCAGTCTTTGAATGTTTAAACTTCAAGGATTAAAGTTGCAAATCAAGAAAAGTCTCAATTTTGACTTTGAGAGTCAAAATTCGGCTATATTTGCAAACAAAACTCTAAATTCGTATTAATTTGGTGTTAATAACCGAATTAAACTTCCTAGCAACTCATTATGATGATGATTAATAGTTAATCATCCGTTATCAGCACATGATGGATCGAATTTAACTCAATTGGCAACCAAAAGTCGAAACCGTAGCATTGCCTTATCAACTCCATAGCATTCGATCATAACTCGCAAAATTTGACACTCACACACTATAATCGGTTCCCTTAGAGAGTTCTGCACACAACCCTTTGATTCCAGAAGCTCGGATTGAAGGATTTGATCGTGGGTCGGCCGAAGTTCAAGCTAGAAGTGGGTTTTTAACAATTCAACATTAATCCACGTAAGTTTCCATTCCTACACTTTCTAAAAATGCCGATAAAGCTAATCCCCATGTTAATTTTAAGTTGTAATATCAAATGATCCAAGATTGAATTTTAGGGTTCATCATGAATACGGTTTTGGGGATTTCCAATGAAAGGATTTTGAAAGTTCAATTGATTTATACAGTGAGTTTCGTGATAACATATTAAGAGGAAATCCTATATCAATTTCATATCACACATTCGAATTAATCGATTTCAATAACTAGGGTTCATGTAAGAAACGGTTTTGGGGGTTGTTGATCAATCAAGTTTAAGAATCAAATTGAATGATACCTGTAGTTTCAGAAGGTTCCGACTAATGATAATGCTATGATGATTGCATCTAATTTCAACGAATTGATGGACTTCGAGTGTTAGGGTTCTTAACCCAAAATGATTTGGGGGTTTCGATCAAAACCGGTTTGAGAATCAAATTAAATAGCATAGATAGTTTCAGAGGCTTCCGATCAAGCAAGTTACTATATTAATTTCAAGTAAGAGCAATGAATCAAACGATTTTTGAATCCTAGGGTTCTTAGATATACACGAGTTGGGGTTTTCGAACAAATAGAACTTGTTATTTGAAATAAATATCACAGTTAAGTTCGAAAACTTATATAGGATGAAAACCCTATGAATTCGTGAATTGACACGATCGAATTTAGTTCAATTGAAACGAGGTTCAAACCGTTCGAACCTGACTCTTTTAAGGACTGAATTGGGTCTCTTAATTGGGTCTATGGCTGAATTAAAAGTCACCCCTGGTTAGCACGAGCCTCTGGAACAAAAGCCCCAACATATCGGGTTCGATCTCAGTCAAATTGGGGGCCAATTGAATTCATAGGGGTTAGATTATAAGAAGCAAAAGGGAAACCGATTAAGGGGAAGTTAAAAGAATTTATTTGAGAAGTCTAATGCGAAACCCTAGTGGGCCAGAGTGGTAGGATGCATGTGTTGGGAGTGGAGGGTCGCGGGTTCGAACCCGGGGCTCCACTGGTTTTTGATTTTGAAACTAATTTTAATATTTTGGTCATATCTTGTTCATTTTAACTCCGATTCGATTCGTTCAAATTGCGTTGGAACCGTAACGAAATCCTGAACGTATTAGAATAATAAAAGTCACATTTTAGACCGAAAACGAAATCGCGTATAATAGCACTTATTTAAATAAAATCATAAACGATTATATGATTTTATTTAAACGACTTTAAATCTGCGCGTATTTACTTGTGCACGTTTCTAACAATCTAACATACGTGTGCTGACACGTATGCAATTTCAAGCACAAAACGACATCCCGAATAACACTAAGTTATTGTTTAAACACAGATTCTTCGTAGAGGATTTTCTACGCGAGTTCACGTGTGTTTGATCATTCTGCTACAATCAAAGGTGCGTACACGGCCCCTTTCTTATTTTAACTGTTTTGGGGGAGAAAGCATGTGCAACAAACATTTTAGATACATATCACTTGCATGAGTTAGCTGTTTACATTAAGTGCAAACATAGCATTACAAGTCCTTACATTTCGAACCGTTTAGTTTGCTGTAGTGCAAAGCGTGGTAGTTGGAAATAGATCTATTAGGTTTGACAAACCTCACTTGGTAGATGGGATCTACGCAAGTGTTTGACTAGCCAATTCACATTTCTATTGTTTGTGCTAGACAATAGTGGCAAGGCAAAACATGCGTTAGCATGCAACAGTCTGCTCCGGTGTCGACCACTTATGTAAATAGTATAAATGACTAGCTATCATGACTATGCATGTGTGATTATGTTATCTACAAACATTATATTCAAACTGTTGTTTCAAACATTTGTGAATGTTTAAACCTGTGTAATGCACCAACCTTTGTGTTGACTTGATTTACATGTTTTCTCAGGACCCTAAGGTACACAAGCAAGCAGGCATGGACTAGGAGATCGAGTCGCATGCATGTTTTACATTTCTGTCATTTGGATTTGAACATTTGAAACTTTGTCTTGTAATTTACAGTTTTCAAACTATTATGATTGTTTATGTTTTAAAAACGCTTCCGCAACGCTAGAACTTTGATATTACAGTTTTAGACCAAAGTATGTTTTGAAATTCATATAGAGGTCTTCGTTATGTCTAATGATCTGAGATCCTGGTTTGTCACGTCCCAAACGGTATGTTTCCGTTAGTTGAAAATTGGGGGTTTGACACCGTTACTGTGTGCGCACATTCGCCCGATACACCTTTTACTCAGTCGATCATTTGTTCTTGATTTCCACGAACTCAGCCTCTGATAATATTGTTCACTATCATTTCAGGTATACCAGGATCGAATATCATCAAGTTTCAACCGTGGAATCATTAAAAACCTACCCTGATTTAGGATTTTACGGTTTTTGTAATCGCCTGTTAAATAGATGGTCAAAATGACATCTAAATCACATGATTCATGTTTTAAACTTGTTAGTCGGTGGTTTCTGAGTATGTTGGTGCAATTTTTATGGACTGATTTGATTTCTTGACAAACCGGGGTTTGAATTTCAAAATATAGCCGAATGACGCCATTCGGCGAATGTCTCATTCGGCGAATGACTCATACTTTCACTGTCATTCGGCGAATGAGCTCTATTCGCCAAATGAAGTTCATTCGGCGAATGACTCTTTCGGCGAATGTGTTCTTTCGCCAAATTACCTGTCATTCGGCATATCAGTCTGAAATAATTCTGAGTTCTGATTTTGATCTAATTTCAACATTTTAAGTTATGTGAACTGTTCTAACATGTCTTTATATGATTTTCAGAATGGCTGGATTCAAATCTGTGACGAAGAACAACATTTGTGCACACTTGGTTCTCGACACTCCGAACGCCAAGCATTACACTGAGATTATTACCTTTCTCAGGCGTTCGAGGATCTTTGCTGCTATATCTACTGTGCATGTGCCATATCGTTCTCATCAGCAAGACTTCTGGGCTTCTGCAGATATTGATTGTGAGGCTGAACCTCCTGTTATTAGAGGCAGAGTGCTAAGACATGATGTTGTTGTGTCGGCTGAGCACATCAGGAGGGTTTGTGGTTTCCAGGATACACCTGATCAGCCATATCTGCTGGACCGTTATCTGGTTCGTGGTTGCTTTATGAGGTGTAAGTACGAAGGAGATCTCGGAGCTGGAATCCTCAACAAAGCCTTTATAAGTCCACAGTTCAAGTATCTCGCACACGTACTGATTCACTGTCTTCGATCCAGGAGGGGAGGATTCGATGACATGCGGGAGACTATTCAGTGTGCTTTTGTCGCCCTAGTGCTGAACAGACCATTCAACTTCTCTGAGATGATTTTCTCTCATATGAAGGAGAATGTGACTCTAAAGGGAGACAAGAAGTTTCTGATGTATCCAAGGTTTCTACAGCAGTTGATCAATGCTCAGTTACTTGATCTGCCGAAGATCAATGCCGATATTATCAAGCTGGAACATATGAATGACTTAACCCTCAACAGGGTGATGTCATACAGAGGCAAGGAGAGGAAACCAACATCTCGATCTTTATTTGGTCATCTCTCTAGGCCAGATTATAGAGCTCCTGTTGGTCGTAGATGGAGACATGATGATTCGGATTCAGATGTTGAGGATATTATTGTATCTGATGATGGTGCAGATGATGATGTTGATGAAGGTGCTGGTGGTGCAGGGGAAGGTATGATTGGTGCTGGTGATGCAGGTGCAGGTGCAAGTGGTGCAGGTGATGTAGATGTGAGCACTGTATCTGTGAGCACTGTTGATGTTGGTGAGATGGCTACTGTTGCTCAAGTTAGCCTGGTTGAGGCTGGTGATGTGACTGCTGGTGCTGCAGTCAGTACCTCTAGAGCTGTAGATGAAGAGGAGGTTGATATTGATTCACTGATGGAGCTGGATTTTTTGACTACTACAACCTCCACAGTGTCCATTTCTCTTGATACTCCAGTCACTCAATCTGCAGAAGGTGAAGTTGAGTTAGAGGACTCAAGCGAAGATGAAGGTGAAGCAGGTGATGGTGATGGAGATAATTCTGATTCGGAAGAGTCTTAGGATGATGAGTTTGAGAAAGTGATGGTAGGAGAAAGGATGGAGATGAGAAAGAGAAAGAGGAGTGAAGAAGAGATGGAGGAGATTACTGATCCCTTGTTTATCCCAGTGTTTGATTTATCTCCTCCACCCCGGTCTTCTGCACCTATTATTGTGATGATATCTACTGTAGCTTCTCAGCCTACATCCTCTAGAGCAGGGAGAGGAAAGAGGTCGAGGTTCTCGTTTCGGAGAAGGTCAGAACTGACAGCAGCTGCTACAACTTCTGTTACATGAGTAGCAGCTGTTTCAGTTTCTTCACTGACCAGATCAAGGGAAACTCATGTTCATGCCACTACTGCCCCTCTGACCACCTCTGTGTCTCAAGCCCCTATTTTTACTGATGCATCTGCTGGTCCCTCCATCTCACGGGCTGATATGTCTTTACCTACTGTTTCAGTGTTTGATCAGTTGAGCACACTGAACAGTACGATACTTCGATTGATGGAGAGGAGCCTAAAGCAGGAGAAGAAGAACAAAGAGCAGGAGTTAGTTATTGCCTGGCTCACCAAGAGGGTAGAAGAGCAGGATACTCTGCTTCTTCAGGCTGCTGATCAGAGGGCTGATCTCCGTGCTCGTTCTGCTCAACAGGAGCAGCAGCTGCTGACATATATTGACGAACATCATCAGTTGGCATTAACTGTCACTGATTTCAGAGATCGGATACTATCCTTGGAAACTGAGAATGCTAGACTAGCATATCAGATTGACAGTCTCAAGGATAGTACTCCCAGGATTGAAGGTTGTGCTGTTCGTTCCGATGAATCAGACAAGGAGGAAGATGAAGAAGAAGAAGAAGAGTCTGAGGAGGAACAGGTGGATTATGAAGACTCAGATAAAGATGATGAGTCTGGTAATGAGGATAAGGACGGATCTGGGAGTGGGCCTTCTGATTCATCTAGTACTGATGATGATGATGACGATGATGATCAAGCCCCTTCTACATCGGAGATCCGGTCCAAGAAGGCTAATGATAAGAAGAAACAGGCTCCTCCTCCTTCGTCTCCCTCAAAGACAGCTGAACCAGAAGCAACTGAGGAAGTAGAAGTTGTGCCTGTGAGACGTCAGCTGGACGAGACTCTCACTATGATTCTAGACGCTCAAGGCATTATACAGCACTCAGTTAGCTATGACAAGGAGGAGGGAGAGATCATTCACTGTCTTACTAAGGAACAAATAGCCGAGCTATTCAGGTTGAATCCTGATGAGGTTATCACTAACGATACCTCTGTTCCTGTTTTTGATCACCCAACTCCAGAACCTCTTGATGACATTGACGAGGTTATTCTGGAGGATATTACAGATGAGGAGTACCCAAAGTACACATCGGCTGAAGATGAGCTGCCTACTTTTACTGACCAATTTGATCAAGCTATAGAGGATCTTCTGGTCAGGTACTTGGAAGAACAGGTTGAAGGCAGCAAGTCTGAAGCCGATGATCAGAAGAAAAGAAAAGAAGAGTGGGCGGCCTATTGGGAGGTCCTGAAGAAACAGAGTACTGAGAAGATGCCAGCTACTCACAAGAAGGTTTACAGGACCAAAGGCTATAAGGCTGGAGGTCAAATTCTTAGCTGGGCATACTTCCACGACCTTGGATGTTACGCAGTCAAAAGAGAGAGAGGAATAGATTACTTCAAGCATCCCCATGACTTTAAGACGTTGCCAGGCTTTGAAGTGAATCAATTAGCACGTCTAAAGATGTTATACAGTGAAGATTCGGGGATGTCTGCTTGGTTCTCTCAACAGATCCAGTACGTGTACCGAAAGCGGTGGGTGAACTTCCAACCTCAACAGCCTGAACGTTAGTATCTTCCAGAGATTGATGGAGACACCCGGAAACATAAAGTTATCCTGAAGTGGCTTCCCCCTAATGTCTTGAAGAAGATTCCTTTACGGAAGATGCGTCAAGATTTTATGGAAGGCTTCCGATGGTGGTATTACGACGGACGTACTGGAGAAGCAGTGATCGTGCTTTGTAAAGACAAGAAATGGGAGACATTAAGGATTTTTGAGCCGATGTGGTTGACAAACTTGTCCCACAAAGATGTCCTAGCTCTCTATCGTCATCAGATTTTCTTTGACGTACAGGACATGGTACATGCTTTACAGTTTATGAGGGTGATCCGTCTCTGCAGTTGTAACACCCCGACCGTTGGCGGAAACGTCGGGATGCCACGAGGGATGTGTAGATTGTTCAAAAGCTCGTGGGCATCTAAATCCAATCATCATATATCAATCAACCAACCAAAATAATTACACAAAAATCATGTTCATCATGAAATAGTTACAACAAATACAAAAGAGATTTAGCTATCTAACTAAATTCTAGTCGCCAGATATTTAGTTATTTAGCTAAGTCCAAGACTCTATATGATGATGTCCAAAATAGAAGAGATCTCCCTCTTCATCCTACTTGTCTCCATCACCTGAAACATGTAAGAAATCAAGTGTCAACTACAAAGTAGTTGGTGAGTAATCATAAGTTTTTATACTTAAAATGATTTTTATAAAAATGCGTTTAAGAGTTTAAGTAAAAAAAATGGTTTTATAAAAGGTTTAGATAAAATAAGTATAAAGGCTTATGATTTCCTGTGAGAATCCACAATAATACCTGCATGAGATAATCCAACCAAATTCCCAAACTTAACAACCAAGCACATACACAAACACATAATCACATAACCAATCAGTCATAATCAATCATAAATAATCGTAGTCAATAATAGATAATCAAACCACAAACAAATCAACCAATCTCAGCATCAATATTCTCAAATAATGTTCGTGACTATACATGGTCATTATGTAATAAACATAAGTTAAAAACATGATCCATGGAGTGGTCGCTAACCACGTTTCAATACATGAAGTCAAAGCAATTAACCGAAGTCAAATGCAATGATTCACGGATGTGGAAATCATCCACGTGACAATACATGAAGTCAAAGCAATTAACTGAAGTCAAAGGCAATGATTCACGGAGTATGTGACAATACCTGTAACCTTTGTTATCGAACGAAGTCAATAACAATGTTTACACGGATGTATAATAATCAGTGATAATCCATAATAATACTAATTCATATTAGTGAATATCATAATGATAAACAGGTATCATCCTTGTGTTATCAAAATAATATTTAAATCGGTATACATGTTTCACCTCCGAGTTTTAAAACAAAAACAGTTTAAAGAAAAGGGAGGTTATGAGAACTCACATGAAGTCCTTAGAATCCGGGTTCTTGTATAATGCGCGCTTGCGTATGTAACTCAAAGCAACTCAAGGATCTGTAATTATCGTAAGTTCGTGTTCGTAAGTATATGCGTCTCATTTAAATTTAGTGTTTATTTAGATTTACTTAAACTCACTAGCATCTTGCTAACTTAGTTCATTTTGCCTAATTTGAAACGAGGTGTTAAACATCTTATGATTTTTCATCATTAACATATGGTTTAACTTGTGAGTTAAATTAATTAGCAATGGTGCCCAATTATGTTATCTTATGTGTGGTCTCTTTAATATATATGTATTCCAAAATGATAATCTTAATCATTAACTCATTAACACATACATTCATGATCGATTTATCGGTCACCTTAATTTAATATATATATGTAAAAATATATCAAGCTCAAGATTTAAGAGACTCAATGTATATATTGTTTTCATAATTATTTCTCCTTATACAAAAATTTCATTATTTATCTCGTTAAGAAAAGGTGGTGTTCATGAATTCTAATGCATGCATGGTTCTATACACGTATAAATATATCTAATCATGCTCTCCCTTCATTTTAATTCTATTAGTTTAACGGGACTAGATTGAGTTTCCATTGAAGGCAGCGAACCTATTGTTTAGGAGGACATAGGTTCGGCCAACTTTGTTCCTAGCTAACCCAAGGTTCGTTTAACAGTAAGGCCCGACTGTGTATGAAACCTTATCTGCAAGGGTTCGGCTGCTACAACACCAAGGTTCGTAGCCCTTCCTTGGTTCGGCTGGTTCCCGTGGTTCGCCACCCAAATAGGTTTGCAGGATTCGTCTACTTTACACGAACCTCAAAGGTTCGTGATGCCCTGGGTTCGGTTAAGGGCTGTCATGGTTCGGCTGGCAGGATGAAGAAGGGTTCGGTCCACAGAGGTTCGCCACCCATCCAAGGGTTCGCGGCTGCTGGGCGGGAAGGAGGGTTCGTCTGAGGGTCTTGGGCTCACCGAACCTGTTATTGTGGCCTATGAATTACCATCATCTCCATCTAAGGATCGTCCTAGTCTGTTTCTAGCTTCTATAGGTCACCCATAGCTCGATTATAACATACAAAACCGATTCATGATGTAAAAGATGATAGCCCCGTTCGAAATAGGGTTTTTTTTTAACCAAAACCGAAAATAAAAGCTCAGGATTTACCTCGATCTTTGGCCAAACGTAAGATTTTCTTGTACTTTCTTGTTCTCCTCGATTCCCCGGTCGTTTAGGCTCCAAGATCTCTTGAATCCGTTAAGATTTGAAGGAGAAAAGCTAGAGAGAAGTTTAGTGTGTGTGTAGGTGACGAAAATGGAAGCTTGAGAGAGAAAGTGTTGGGTGAAAAATGAAAGAGATGAAGTGGTTCATCTCACTTATACCCCGTTATAACACCGCGTGTTCGGTCTCGTTTATTTTGCGTAAAATGTAATAACATGCTCGGTTTTCTCGTATTCATATTTTAAACATAATGCGCTAAATAAATAAGTTTCGTTTTAATAAAATAGTTTTCTCAATATGAAATCGTTTAAATAAAAGTTCTAAGTTTATTTTCGTTAAATTAATTATTTAATAAATTAATTTATTCTAATTTATTTTAGGTTGTGATTCCTAATAAACGTTTTAAGTTTTCTTTATTAATTTAATATCGTTTAATATTATTTAATTATCTCGTCGAAACGATTTACTCGCGTATGCATTCGTAAAGATCGTCACCTTTGCGAATCCAACACTCGTACCGTATTTCGATTCGATTTTCTGTTTATGGAATATCGGTTCAGATTATTATTCTTAATAATCATATTCGTGTGAATCGTCACCCACGCGAATACATCATTAAGTTAATATTTCTGATTCGACATTCGCGTTTAAGTAATGTTCGTAACCTCACATCGCGTAATTATTATTCCCATTATTTTATTAACTTTAATACTAACATTCCCAATCCAAAACCCACTAAACCCTAGTCACTGACACATCCATGACAGACCGAAATAGGCATATGTATGTAAGGGTCAGTCGCAACTGCCCTAGCCACCATCCCACCGCTATTTCGATAAAACCATGACCATGTGTCCTTGACTATGTTTAGTAACCAAACAACAACCAATTTAAATCCCCTTTCCATTTCCAAACCAAATCCATAATCATTAACAATATGACTGCGATAACTCTCTGGTTCTGTCTAGTTGAGTTACAACTAAACTTCCCCATGGTTTACGCGTATAATAAGTTATAACAATGCATACCAGTAACAGTGACAATATCAGTAATGATAATCAATATTTAATAATTACAAAATCTCAGGTCGTAACAGTACAATCGTACAGATGTACGGATGTACGGACAACCTAAAGTACAATGATGTTACAGTCTCCCCTAATTAAAGGAATTTCGTCCCGCAATTCAACTTGGAGCGACCGTAGTAAATAAATGTGGGTACTTAAGCTTCATCTGATCTTCTCGCTCCCATGTGAACTCTGGACCCCGCTTCGATTCCCAACGTACTTTGAGAATTGGAATTCTACTACGTTTGAGCTGTTTAACCTCACGATCCATTATCTCCACTGGTTTTTCAACAAAATGCATGGTATCATCGATGCGGATGTCATTGAGTGGTACCTGAAGATCCTGATCAGCTAAGCACTTTCTCAAATTGGACACGTGAAACGTTGGGTGCACGTTACTAAGTTCATTAGGAAGTTCTAACTTGTAAGCAACCTTCCCGATCCGTTCAAGGATCTTAAAAAGGCCCACTTAACGTGGAGCAAGTTTTCCTTTCTTCCCAAATCGCACAACGCCTTTCCAAGGCGACACTTTTAGCAATACCATATCTCCCACTTCAAACTCTAAAGGTTTTCTTCGTTTATCCGCGTAGCTCTTCTGTCGACTGCGAGCAGCTAACAGATTGTCGCGGATCTGGTGGATCTTGTCAGTCGTTTCCTGAATAATCTCGGGACCAGTAATATGCGAATCGCCAACTTCGGTCCAACAAATAGGTGACCGGCATTTCCTGCCATATAGAGCTTCAAACGGTGCATTACCAATGCTCGCGTGATAACTGTTGTTATACGAGAACTCAACCAACGGTAAATGTCTATCCGAATTGCCACCGAAATCGATGACACAAGCTCTTAACATGTCTTCCAATGTCTGAATCGTTCGCTCCGTTTGACCATCCGTTTGAGGATGATAGGCGGTGCTAAGATCCAGTCTTATTCCAAAAGCTTCATGAAGTGATTCCCAAAATCGTGCCGTGAAACGAGCATCACGGTCCGATATTATGCTTAAGGGAATACCAGTCGGCTGATGATCTCATCAATGTAGATACGAGCTAACTTCCGCACGGGGTAAGTTTCGCGTATCGGTAAGAAATGAGCCGACTTTGTCAATCTATCAACTATCACCCAAATGCTATCTTTACCGTTTGTGGTTCGTGGGAGTTTGGTAATGAAATCCATGGAGATATTCTCCCACTTCCACATCGGTATTTCAGGTTGTATTAACAATCCCGAAGGTCGCTGATGTTCTGCCTTGACTTTAGCATAGTTAAGGCACTTAGACACATACTCAGCAATGTCCTTCTTTATTCCAGGCCACCAGTACAAGCCCCTAAGGTCTTGATACATCTTGTCAGAACCTAGATGGATTGAGTAACGGGACTTATGTTCTTCATCCATAATCACCATTCTAAGATCACCCCTATTCAGTATCCACAAACGATTCAAGTAATACATTAATCCATCATCTTTAGTTTCCAATAAGATTTCAGCCCCGCAAGACATCTCATTTTTCAAATCATCTTGAGCTAATGAGTGTTGTTGGGCTGTGAGAATATCATCACGGAGACTATGGATCTGAACTTCACTCTTGCGACTAAGCGCATCTGCTCCTACATTCGCTTTACCAGGATGGTAGCGAATTTCACAGTCGTAATCATTCAATAGTTCAACCCATCTCCGTTGTCTCATGTTGAGCTCTTTCTGATTGAGAATGTGTTGCAAACTCTTATGATCAGTAAAGACTACACACTTTGTGCCATAAAGATAATGTCTCCATATTTTCAAAGCAAACACGACTGCACCAAGTTCCAAGTCGTGTGTAGTGTAGTTCTTCTCGTGAATTTTCAGTTGTCTTGATGCATAGGCCACAACCTTTCCCCGCTGCATGAGAACACCACCGAGACCTAGGTTGGATGCATCACAATAGACTACAAAATCATCATTTCCATCAGGCAGTGTCAAGACAGGAGCATCACACAGTTTCTGCTTCAAGGTCTGGAATGCCTCTTCCTGCTTTGGTCCCCACTCATATGGCTTATTCTTCTGTGTCAAAGAAGTGAAAGGGACAGCAATTCTGGAGAAATTCGAAATGAACCGCCGATAGTAACCGGCAAGTCCAAGAAATGATCGAATCTCTGTCGGTGTCTTCGGTGTACTCCAGTTCTTCACTGCATCAATCTTTGCAGGATCCACATGAACACCATATTCGTTGACTATGTGTCCCAAGAATTGAACTTCTTTAAGCCAAAATTCACATTTAGAGAATTTGGCATACAGTCGTTCCTCTCTTAGGATTTCCAAGACCAACTTAAGATATTTCTCGTGTTCTTCTTTGGTCTTTGAGTAAATCAAGATATCATCAATGAATACAATCACAAACTTATCCAAGTATGGCCTGCAAACACGGTTCATGAGGTCCATGAAAACCGCAGGTGCATTGGTAAGGCCGAAAGGCATTACCAGAAATTTGTAATGGCCATATCTTGTTCTGAAAGCATTCTTGGGAATATCATCTTCATGTACGCGAAGCTGATGATACCCAGACCTAAGATCGATCTTTGAAAACCATGCCGAGCCCTGAAGCTAATCGAAGAGATCATCGATACGCGGCAGTGGATATCGATTCTTGATTGTGAGTTTGTTTAATTCGCGATAATCGATGCACAATCGGAATGACCCGTCCTTCTTCTTGACAAATAGGACCGGTGCACCCCATGGCGAATGGCTCGGGCGAATGAATCCTTTATCAGTAAGCTCTTGCAGCTGGCTCGCCAATTCTTGCAACTCCGAAGGCGCAAGTCTGTAGGGAGCTTAAGCAACAGGATTCACACCAGGTACTAAGTCAATTCGAAACTCTACTTGACGTTCTGGTGGAAGACCCGGTAGATCATCTGGAAATACTTCTGGAAAATCTCTGATTACAGGCACGTCTTCAATTTTCTTTCCTTTCTCTTTCTTCTCCACAATGTGAGCTAAGAATGCAATACATTTCTTCCTAAGGTACTTGTGTGCTTTAGTGCAAGACATTAGCTTAAGGCCCTTACTAGCAGTTTCTCCAAAAACTCTTAAGATTTCACCCGAAGGTAATGGAATACGTATGTATTTCTCATGGCAAACTTTCTCCGCTTTGTGGATGGCTAACCAATCCATGCCTATGATCACATCAAAGCTACCAAGATGCATAGGTATGAGATCAATCGGGAAAACGTGATCATTTAAGTTCACAGTACATCCGATAATAACAGTGTCAATATCAATAGTGTTTCCGTCAGCCACCTCCACGTTAAACGGTTTATCTAGATATGTACGTGTTCAACCAAGCAAGCATTCAAAATCATATGATACGAAACTCCTATCGGCACCAGAATCAAATAAGACAGATGCATAAGAGTTGTTGATCAGAAATGTACCGTTGACCACATCCTGATTTGCTTGAGCAGCTGGAGTATTCAGTTGAAACGCCCGGCCTCTTGCCACCCTCTGATTATTTCCAGTCAACTTTGGGCATTGATTCCTGAAGTGACCCACTTCACCACACTCATAACAGGCTCTTGCCTGTGCTTGAGGTACCTAGCGGATGGGTACAGCTGGAATAGGTTGAGCTTGTGGAGCTGGCAGTGCAAGCGGTGCATGTTGCATCCTTTGTGCTTGCGGTGCACTCCGACAAACATTAGCAAAATGGCCATACTTGCCACAGTTGTTGCAGATGCGACAAGGCAAGTTTGGCATATGATGATATCTGCAAGTATTACATTGGGGAGTATTCCCAGTGTAGTTCCTTGCAGTAGAGTTGCTTGATGATTGCTGCGCAAACTTAGCAGCAGGAGCAGTGACCATGAAGTTCCTGGTCTTCCTCTTCTTGTTGCTGCTCTTTGATGAACTAGCAGCCTCGGTCTTGATCTCAGTCTTTGCTTCCTTGGCGGTATTCTTCGTCTCAGTCTTCTTCGTTCCTTTTCTCGTGAGAGTTCCAGCCTTTACATGGTTATCTGTAAGTGTAGCAGACAACCGGATCGCAGCCTCAAGTGTTTTGGGGTTGCTCCCATAAACAGTATCTTGAATCTGCATCGGCAGCCCGCCGAGATACTTCTCTATCGCTCTTTCCAAAGGTGTCACCAAATGAGGCACCAGCAGGCTATACTCATGGAACTGAGTATTGTAGATTACATTCTCCCCGCTGTCCTACTTGAGTTCCCAGAACTCAGTCTCAAGCTTCCTCATCTCACTTCGCGGACAGAATTCAGTGGTCATTAGGTTCTTGACGTCTGTCAATGTCAGTGCAAGGGCAGCATCAACTCCCCTAGTTCGCTTCTCCCCATTCCACCAAGTTAGTGCTCTCTTCTGGAAAACACTGGTGGCATAGCGAACTTTCAGGTTATCGGGGCAATCACTGTTGATGAAGGTATCTCCATGCTCTCAAGCCACTGCAGTAGACCAGTGGCTGATTCAGCACCCGTGAACTTCAAAGGATTACAGGAGTTGAAATGCTTGAAGGTGCAAGTTGGCGGATTTGCACCACCTCTGTTTTGATTGATGTTCTGGTTGGCTTGTGTCAGTTGATTCACCAAACCAGTGATCAGCGTTGCTAACTCTTGGATGCCGGAGTTGGCATTAACGTTGTTAGCATCCCCACTGTTCGAGTCATCTTCGTTGTGACGGCGCGGCGGCATGTTTCTGAAGAATTAGAAACATGTTACTACCGTTTACAACGCAATCATACAAACAATGGTCAAATGAGTTCATTTTAAAAAGTTAGGATTACATATAGGAACTATATTTCTCCCCTATCTGTCATTAAACTCATAATATTTATAAATTTCCTAATATTTTTCTAAGTGTCCTAGTTGGTCATAACTAATATTAACTAACTATTCCTAAGTCCTATACATTCTCCCACCCTACACCAACACTGACAACCTCCCGATGCAATGCAACAAGCTTATATATAGGGCATACGCGGAGGTAGATCGCAATCTCCCCTACACCGTCCCACCACCGTTCCATTGCACCACGATTATGCCCTTGTTAGCGTTTAGGGTGTATCATGTATCGTACCATAATCTTACTTCACAAACCTTATCCTAGGTAGGATAATTTTGAGTGAAGAAATCTCTAGTTCCCTTGGACAATTAGGTTTGCCTAATGTCTAAGTTCACCTGACATGTAGGTTTACCTATTTCTAAGTTCACCTATTGTCTAAGTTCACCTGACATTAGAGTTCCCCTAATTGTCTAAGTTCACTAAATTCTATGTTAATCCCAATGTCCCTACTTATCAAGGAGAGTTCATATCATCACCAAGTGCTCTTATTGTCACTAAGTGTTCATATCTTCCCTATAATTTATTTTCATCAAGTGTTCATACCATCACTAGGTGTTAGTATCATCACTATGCGTTTATATGATTATCAAGTGTCTATATCATCTCCCAAGTCCCTATTTCATCACTAATCACTCATATTGTTCGTTAATCCTATGCACCCTACGTGTCCAATCAGTGTATCTAATAAATGAATTTATAAGTGTTTATCAAGTATGATCATCCATGAGTCAATCCAAACCAACCTTAACCAACATACCGTCAACATCCATCAACCATAACCTTAAAGCAATCCCTAATAATATCCTAAGTTCCTGACACTGACAAACCCCCAATATACTACAAATGGTATATGTATAGGGCATATGTAAGGGTCAGTCGCAACTGCTCTAACCACCGTCCCACAACCTTTGTAGTATACCACGAGTGTGTCCTTGTCCGGAGTTTATAAATCATACAAATAATTCTCTAAAGCAGATAATTCCTAAGCAGTTAATTTCCTAAACAGATAATTTCCCAAACGGGTAGTTCCCACATTCTTCAATACTGACATCCACCTAATGCACCGTAAATGGTATATATATAGGGCATATGTAAGGGTCAGTCGCAACTGCCCTAGCCAACGTCCCACCACCTTTACGATACACCACGTGCATGTCCTTATTGAATCATTAGGGCACACGTAAGCAAGAAATTAATAAGCAGTATATGCATAACAAATGTATAACAGGAGTTCAGTTAACATGTAATAAACACATAAGCATGAAATCCTGAATATACTAACTAATGTATGAAGTAGCTTCATACCAGGGTATCCTACGGTTATAGACTAGGTCAACCATTTCTAGTAACCTAATTCCCTATAACCCAGGCTCTGATACCAATCTGTAACACCCCGACCGATGGCGGAAACGTCGGGATGCCACGAGGGATGTGTAGATTGTTCAAAAGCTCGTGGGCATCTAAATCCAATCATCATATATCAATCAACCAACCAAAATAATTACACAAAAATCATGTTCATCATGAAATAGTTACAACAAATACAAAAGAGATTTAGCTATCTAACTAAATTCTAGTCGCCAGATATTTAGTTATTTAGCTAAGTCCAAGACCCTATATGATGATGTCCAAAATAGAAGAGATCTCCCTCTTCATCCTACTTGTCTCCATCACCTGAAACATGCAAGAAATCAAGTGTCAACTACAAAGTAGTAGGTGAGTAATCATAAGTTTTTATACTTAAAAAGGTTTTTATAAAAATGCGTTTAAGAGTTTAAGTAAAAAAAAATGGTTTTATAAAAGGTTTAGATAAAATAAGTATAAAGGCTTATGATTTCCTGTGAGAATCCACAATAATACCTGCATGAGATAATCCAACCAAATTCCCAAACTTAACAACCAAGCACATACACAAACACATAATCACATAACCAATCAGTCATAATCAATCATAAATAATCGTAGTCAATAATAGATAATCAAACCACAAACAAATCAACCAATCTCAGCATCAATATTCTCAAATAATGTTCGTGACTATACATGGTCATTATGTAATTAACATAAGTTAAAAACATGATCCATGGAGTGGTCGCTAACCACGTGACAATACATGAAGTCAAAGCAATTAACTGAAGTCAAATGCAATGATTCACGGATGTGGAAATCATCCACGTGACAATACATGAAGTCAAAGCAATTAACCGAAGTCAAAGGCAATGATTCACGGAGTATGTGACAATACATGTAACCTTTGTTATCGAACGAAGTCAATAACAATGTTTACACGGATGTATAATAATCAGTGATAATCCATAATAATACTAATTCATGTTAGTGAATATCATAATGATAAACATGTATCATCCTTGTGTTATCAAAATAATATTTAAACCGGTATACATGTTTCACCTCCGAGTTTTAAAACAAAAACAGTTTAAAGAAAGGGAGGTTATGAGAACTCACATGAAGTCCTTAGAATCCGGGTTCTTGTATAATGCGCGCTCGCGTATGTAACTCAAAGTAACTCAAGGATCTGTAATTATCGTAAGTTCGTGTTCGTAAGTATATGCGTCTCATTTCAATTTAGTGTTTATTTAGATTTACTTAAACTCACTAGCATCTTGCGAACTTAGTTCATTTTGCCTAATTTGAAATGAGGTGTTAAACATCTTATGATTTTTCATCATTAACATATGGTTTAACTTGTGAGTTAAATTAATTAGCAATGGTGCCCAATTATGTTATCTTATGTGTGGTCTCTTTAATATATATGTATTCCAAAATGATAATCTTAATCATTAACTCATTAACACATACATGCATGATCGATTTATCGGTCACCATAATTTAATATATATATATGTAAAAAATATATCAAGCTCAAGATTTAAGAGACTCAATGTATATATTGTTTTCATAATTATTTCTCCTTATACAAAAATTTCATTATTTATCTCATTAAGAAAAGGTGGTGTTCATGAATTCTAATGCATGCATGGTTCTATACACGTATAAATATATCTAATCATGCTCTCCCTTCATTTTAATTCTATTAGTTTAATTGGACTAGATTGAGTTTCCATTGAAGGCAGCGAACCTATTGTTTAGGAGGACATAGGTTCGGCTTCCATTATCACAAGGTTCGGCCAACTTTGTTCCTAGCTAACCCAAGGTTCGTTTAACAGTAAGGCCCGGCTGTGCATGAAACCTTATCTGCTAGGGTTCGGCTGCGGCAAGGGAGAGGGTTCGGTGCTACAGCACCAAGGTTCGTAGCCCTTCCTTGGTTCGGCCGGTTCCCGTGGTTCGCCACCCAAATAGGTTTGCAGGATTCCTCTACTTTACACGAACCTCAAAGGTTCGTGATGCCCTGGGTTCGGTTAAGGGCTGTCATGGTTCGACTGGCAGGATGAAGAAGGGTTCGGTCCACACAGGTTCGCCACCCATCCAAGGGTTCGCGGCTGCTGGGCGGGAAGGAGGGTTCGTCTGAGGGTCTTGGGCTCACCGAACCTGTTATTGTGGCCTATGAATTACCATCATCTCCATCTAAGGATCGTCCTAGTCTGTTTCTAGCTTCTATAGGTCACCCATAGCTCGATTATAACATACAAAACCGATTCATGATGTAAAATATGATAGCCCCGTTCAAAATAGGGTTTTTTTAACCAAAACCGAAAATAAAAGCTCAGGATTTACCTTGATCTTTGGCCAAACGTAAGATTTTCTTGTACTTTCTTGTTCTCCTCGATTCCCCGGTCGTTTAGGCTTCAAGATCTCTTGAATCCGTTAAGATTTGAAGGAGAAAAGCTAGAGAGAAGTTTAGTGTGTGTGTAGGTGACGAAAATGGAAGGTTGAGAGAGAAAGTGTTGGGTGAAAAATGAAAGAGATGAAGTGGTTCATCTCACTTATACCCCGTTATAACACCGCGTGTTCGGTCTCGTTTATTTCGCGTAAAATGTAATAACATGCTCGGTTTTCTCGTATTCATATTTTAAACATAATGCGCTAAATAAATAAGTTTCGTTTTAATAAAATAGTTTTCTCAATATGAAATCGTTTAAATAAAAGTTCTTAGTTTATTTTCCTTAAATTAAGTATTTAATAAATTAATTTATTCTAATTCATTTTAGGTTGTGATTCCTAATAAACGTTTTAAGTTTTCTTTATTAATTTAATATCGTTTAATATTATTTAATTATCTCGTCAAAACGTGTTATTCGCGTATGCATTCGTAAAGATCGTCACCTTTGCGAATCCAACACTCGTACCGTATTTCGATTCGATTTTGTGTTTATGGAATATCGGTTCAGATTATTATTCTTAATAATCATATTCGTGTGAATCGTCACCCACGCGAATACATCATTAAGTTAATATTTCTGATTCGACATTCGCGTTTAAGTAATGTTCGTAACCTCACATCGCGTAATTATTATTCCCATTATTTTATTAACTTTAATACTATCATTCCCAATCCAAAACCCACTAAACCCTAGTCACTGACACATCCATGACAGACCGAAATATTCATATGTATAGGGCATATGTAAGGGTCAGTCGCAACTGCCCTAGCCACCGTCCCACCGCTATTTCGATAAACCATGACCATGTGTCCTTGACTATGTTTAGTAACCAAACAACAACCAATTTAAATCCCCTTTCCATTTCCAAACCAAATCCATAATCATTAACAATATGACTGCGATAACTCTCTGGTTCTGTCTAGTTGAGTTACAACTACACTTCCCCATTGTTTACGCGTATAATAAGTTATAACCATGCATACCAATAACAGTGATAATATCAGTAATGATAATCAATATTTAATAATTACAAAATCTCAGGTCGTAACAGTACAATCGTACGGATGTACGGATGTACGGACAACCTAAAGTACAGTGATGTTACAGCAGTATATTCAAGATTCATGCTGGAGCTGACTGGAAAGCCATTTCTGACAAGTACTTCAAGAAAGACACTTCCAAAAGCTGAACTAGGTCCAATGGGGAGTTTGTAGATGCACTTAATGTCCCTAGTTCAATTTTGTATTATTCATCATGTAAAGTTCAAGTTATATTAATGGAAGTTGTCTTTCTATATTGTTATTAATGTTTATATTTTAGTTATTTGATTATATGATTGGTTGATTATGTTTATCATCAAGTGATTATGAGTATTACTCATTCGGGCGAATGACTCTATCGAATGAAGTCATTCGCCGAATGAGAATAGAGTATGTCTATAGTCAGTGAATGAGCCATTCGCCGAATGACTCATTCGACTGAATTACCTATTTGACATAGTCATTCGCCGAATGAGTTGTTTCGGCCTCTCATTCGGCCGAATGTCTAATGCCTATATATACAAGTTCAAAATCATTTCAACCCTAATTTCTGAGAACCCTCATTCTTCCCTGTGTGCTCCAGTGTCAAACCCCTGAAGATTTGAGAGTTTCTTGCTGTCCAAGTTCGATTCATAGCTCGTGGTGTTTGATTCTCACTCAAACGGTCATCTCTTACCTTCGAATCACCACGGTTGCTGTTGGTTTCGATTGGAAAACCCTGGAATAGGATTCCGCACTATTCCAGAGGCTGTAGAGCAGATTTCTCTTGATTTCGTGCTGTTTCCGAGATCAATCTTGGTCCTACAGATAAGCGCAAGTATCATCATCAACTAGACACAATGTGCAGACATTGCACTTTTAGCGGAAAGATGGGACATTGGGCTAGATTTTGCAAGACCCAAGCATCACAACATAGGGCTAATCAAGCAGTGGCACATAACACTGTACAAAATGATCGTGGGTCCTTGTACACCTGAGAGGCACCAGGACACTACGCGAAGAATTGTCCAAAGAGGGTGCTACCACGAAGACAAACACCGAGGAGATGAGTATTCATGATAGTGGCGGCCATTGCATGCTAGAACACTAACACCAACACTGGTACGTTTTTCATTTATGATCTTTGCATTTATATTATTTAATACTAGCATAGATTATAGTCAACTTCTTTAAAGTTAAATGCATAGCTTACTTATATTGGGGAAACTATAGAATACCTTCTTACACTATTTTAGTAGTAGGAGGTAAACAATAAATGGTGGGAATGACATGAATATACTGTTCACTTACCTTTAGTGAACAACCATGTACCGTCAAGTTAAAATCGATGGGGATAGGAAGTGTTAATATCATCACCGGAACAGATGTTTTAACCCAATAGCGTCAAGGCTCTCGGTTCTGACAAAAGTTTTCCAATATCAGTACGGTGAAAAATAGACTGGAGTTCATCAATAACATTAACTGTATGTGAAAACTCACAATTCAATTCGTCAATGCTTTCTTTATAGACAATATACAGATTCTTCTCAAGAATGGGGAACATAACGATTTCTCCTGCTGAGAAATGACTCGTGAGTGTAAAGGACTTAGAGAACACTATAAACTCTTAAGTTGTTGGAACAACTCGAAATACCACAACAGAAGTGTATATGAATAACAATGGACTTTATATGCCAATCTACCTCTCACTCCTAACAGATCTCATGTTTATTGGGTCACCATAAACAGTTAGATCAGGTCTACTCACTTCTTATGTATACAAAAAGTCTATACTTATTGAGAAGATCTAAGTTAAAGAGAACAACACCTTATTGAGGGACTTCGAATATTACGGATCGTACAGTCGAGAGACTAAGACGAAGCTGTATTCCATCATAAAGGCTCGATGAAACTCCAAATGCAACTCCGAGTTAACCTGTGAGCGTGAAGAACACATGAGGTCAAAACATCTCCACCTGTATATAGAAAAAGTAGTAAATTTCTTTAACAAGAGGAGACTGTGACAACTAGTACGTGACCGTCTGGCAAATATTTGCGGTATATGTATTTCACTTGTAGGTGTGTGCAAATACTATGTGGTAATTAGTATATGATAACAATACAGTGGAAACAATTAACAGTTGTATATATTTCGATGAGAATTGAAATATAAACATATAACAACACAAGTGAAATAACAATGGTGAAAAACAAATTACAAATACAAATCGGTTGCGATCTGATTTCCACAAATAACAGGAACCAAATGTCCGATAATTCAGCGAGAAAACAATTTGAAATCACTCATAACAATGTGAAAACAGACTACTCTTACAAAGCTTTATGAGATGTAAACCGCCTAGTTTCAGTGGTAACGATGGTGTTGTGGGCTTTATCCAGTGGATCGAGAAAATGGAGACTACGTTACACATCAGTGGCTGCCCTGACTAATACCAAGTGAGGTATGCTGCGGGATCACTTGAGAAACGAGCACCAACATGGTGGATTGCCCATTTTAAAAATAGAGGAAGGGATGAGGCATTGGCTTTGCCATGGGAAGACATCAAGATCTTGTTGAGTGGCGAGTTCTACCAGAGGAATGAACTGAAGAGAGTGGAAACAAAACTGCTAAACCATGTAAAGGTGGGGGCAGGACATCTGGTCTACACCACCAAATTTCATGAACTGGCAGCTTTGGCACCTGACAATGTGCCGAAACTAGAGAAAAGGATTGAACGGTATGTTGGTGGACTACCGTCCTTTATTAAAGGGCACATCATTCCTGCACACCCAACAACACTAGTGATGGCTATCACACTGTCAGCTACACTGACATATGTGATGGTTGGCCTCTTGTGCACTGATCAAGCAATCTGGAACTACCTAGGGATGAATAACTAAAGGGCCAGATCAACACGCCATCATGAAACAAAAGTTCGTTAAGAATTTTGCAACGAAAACTGCTACCAAACAAACTGTGCCGACTCAACTACAACCAAACCGCAGCAGTATACTGACATGACCCCTTTCTATGATAAGCGCAAGTATCATCATCAACTAGACACAATGTGCAGACATTGCACTTTTAGTGGAAAGATGGGACATTATGCCAGATTTTGCAAGACCCAAGCATCATAGCATAGGGCTAATCAAGCAGTGGCACATAACACTGTACAAAATGATCGTGGGTCCTCGTGCACCTGAGAGGCACCAGGACAATACGCGAAGAATTGTCCAAAGAGGGTGCTTCCATGAGGACAAACACCGAGGAGACGAGTATTCGTGATAGGGGCGGCCGTTGCATGCTAGAACACTAACACCAACACTGGTACGTTTTTCATTTATGATCTTTGCATTTATATTATTTAATACTAGCGTAGATTATAGTCTACTTATTTAAAGTTAGATGCATAGCTTACTTATATTGGTGAAACTATAGAATACCTTCTTACACTATTTTAGTAGTAGGAGGTAAACAATAAATGGTGTGAATGACATGAACATACTGTTCACTTACCTTTAGTGAACAACATGTACCATCAAGTTAAAATCGATGGGGATGGGAAGTGTTAATACCATCACCGGAACAGATGCTTTACCCCAATAGCGTCAAGGCTCTCTGTTCTGACAAAAGTTTTCCAATATCAGTACGGTGAAAAATAGACTGGAGTTCATCAATAACATTAACTGTATGTGAAAACTCACAATTCAATTCGTCAATGCTTTCTTTATAGACGATATACAGATTCTTCTCAAGAATGGGGAAAAGAACGATTTCTCCTGTTGAGAAATGACTTGTGAGTGTAAAGGACTTAGAGAACACTATAAACTTTTAAGTTGTTGGAACAACTCGAAAAACCACAACAGAAGTATATATGAATAGCAATGGATTTTATATGCCAATCTACCTCTCACTCCTAACAGATCTCATGTTTATTGGGTCACCATAAACAGTTGGATCAGGTCTACTCATTTCTTATGTATACAAAAATTCTATGCTCATTGAGAAGATCTAAGTTAAAGAGAACAACACCTTATTGAGGGACTTCAAATATTACGGATCGTACAGTCGAGAGACTAAGACGAAGTTGTATTCCCCCAAAAAGGCTCGATGAAACTCCAAATGCAACTCCGAGTTAACCTGTGAGCGTGAGGAACACATGAGGTCAAAACATCTCCACTAGTATATAGAAAAAGTAGTAAATTTCTTTAACAAGAGGAGACTGTGACAACTACTATGTGACCGTCAGGCAAATCTGTGCGGTATATGTATTTCACTCGTAGGTGTGTGCAAATACTATGTGGTAATCAGTATATGATAACAATTCAGTGGAAACAATTAACAGTTGTATATATTTCGATGGGAATTGAAATATAAACAAATAACAACACAAGTGAAATAACTATGGTGAAAAACAAGTTACAAATACAAATCGGTTGCGATATGAATTCCACAAATAACAGGAACCAAATGGCCGATAATTCAGTGAGAAAACAATTTGAAATCACTCATAACAATGTGAAAACAGACTACTCCTACAAAGCTTTATGAGATGTAAACCACCTAGTTTCAGTGGTAACGATGGTGTTATGGGCTTTATCCAGTGGATCGAGAAAATGGAGACTACGTTACACATCAGTGGCTGCCCTGGCTAATACCAAGTGAGGTATGTTGCGGGATCACTTGAGAAACGAGCACCAACATGGTGGAACGAACATTTTAAAAATAGAGGAAGGGATGAGGCATTGGCTTTGCCATGGGAAAACTTCAAGATCTTGTTGAGGGGCGCGTTCTACCAGAGGAATGAACTGAAGAGAGTGGAAACAAAACTGCTAAACCATGTAGTGTTGGGGCCAGGACAACTGGTCTACACCACTAAATTTAATGAACTGGCAGCTTTGGCAGCTGGCAATGTGCCGAAACTAGAGAAAAGGATTGAACGGTATGTTGGTGGACTACCGTCCTTTATTAAAGGGCACATCATTCCTGCACACCCAACTACACTAGTGATGGCTATCACACTGTCAGCTACACTGACATATGTGATGGTTAGCCTCTTGTGCACTGATCAAGGAATCTGGAACTACCTAGGGATGAATTACTAAAGAGCCAGATCAGCACGCCACCATGAAACAAAAGTTCGTTAAGAATTTTGCAACGAAAACTGCTACCAAACAAACTGTGCCGACTCAACTACAACCAAACCGCAGCAGTATACTGGCATGACCCCTTTCTATGATAAGCGCAAGTATCATCATCAACTAGACACAATGTGCAGACATTGCACTTTTAGTGGAAAGATGGGACATTGGGCCAGATTTTGCAAGACCCAAGCATCATAGCATAGGGCTAATCAAGCAGTGGCACATAACACTGTACAAAATGATCGTGGGTCCTTGTACACCTGAGAGGCACCAGGACACTACGCGAAGAATTGTCCAAAGAGGGTGCTTCCATGAGGACAAACACCGAGGAGACGAGTATTCGTGATAGGGGCAGCCGTTGCATGCTAGAACACTAACACCAACACTGGTACGTTTTTCATTTATGATCTTTGCATTTATATTATTCAATACTAGCATAGATTATAGTCTACTTCTTTAAAGCTAGATGCATAGCTTACTTATATTGGGGAAACTATAGAATACCTTCTTACACTATTTTAGTAGTAGGAGGTAGACAATAAATGGTGTGAATGACATGAACATGTTGTTCACTTACCTTTAGTGAACAACCATGCACCATCAAGTTAAAATCGATGGGGATGGGAAGTGTTAATATCATCACCGGAACAGATGCTTTACCCAAATAGCGTCAAGGCTCTCTGTTCTGACAAAAGTTTCCCAATATCAGTACGGTGAAAAATAGACTGGAGTTCATCAATAACATTAACTGTATGTGAAAACTCACAATTCCATTCGTCAATGCTTTCTTTATAGAGAATATATCGATTTTTCTCAATAATGGGGAAAAGAACGATTTCTCCTACTGAGAAATGACTCGTGAGTGTAAAGGTCTTAGTGAACACTATAAACTCTTAAGTTGTTGGAACAACTCGAAATACCACAACAGAAGTGTATATGAATAACAATGGATTTTATATGCCAATCTACCTCTCACTCCTAACAGATCTCATGTTTATTGGGTCACCATAAACAGCTGGATCAGGTCTACTCATTTCTTATGTATACAAAAATTCTATGCTCATTGAGAAAATCTAAGTTAAAGAGAACAACACCTTATTGAGGGACTTAGAATATTACGGATCGTACAGTCGAGAGACTAAGACGAAGCTGTATTCCCCCATAAAGGCTCGATGAAACTCCAAATGCAACTTCGAGTTAACCTGTGAGCGTGAGGAACACATGAGGTCAAAACATCTCCACTAGTATATAGAAAAAGTAGAAAATTTCTTTAACAAGAGAAGACTGTGACAACTACTATGTGACCGTCAGGCAAATCTGTGCGGTATATGTATTTCACTCGTAGGTGTGTGCAAATACTATGTGGTAATCAGTATATGATAACAATTCAGTGGAAACAATTAACAGTTGTATATATTTCGATGAGAATTGAAATATAAACAAATAACAACACAAGTGAAATAACAATGGTGAAAAACAAATTACAAATACAAATCGGTTGCGATCTGAATTCCACAAATAACAGGAACCAAATGGCCGATAATTCAGTGAGAAAACAATTTGAAATCACTCATAACAATGTGAAAACAGACTACTCCTACAAAGCTTTAAGAGATGTAAACCACCTAGTTTCAGTGGTAACGATGGTGTTATGGGCTTTATCCAGTGGATCGAGAAAATGGAGACTACGTTACACATCAGTGGCTGCCCTGGCTAATACCAAGTGAGGTATGCTGCGGGATCACTTGAGAAACGAGCACCAACATGGTGGAATGAACATTTTAAAAATAGAGAAAGGGATGAGGCATTGGCTTTGCCATGGGAAAACTTCAAGATCTTGTTGAGGGGCGCGTTCTACCAGAGGAATGAACTGAAGAGAGTGGAAACAAAACTGCTAAACCATGTAATGTTGGGGCCAGGACAACTGGTCTACACCACTAAATTTCATGAACTGGCAGCTTTGGCAGCTGGCAATGTGCTGAAACTAGAGAAAAGGATTGAACGGTATGTTGGTGGACTATCGTCCTTTATTAAAGGGCACATCATTCCTGCACACCCAACAACACTAGTGATGGCTATCACACTGTCAGCTACACTGACATATGTGATGGTTAGCCTCTTGTGCACTGATCAAGGAATCTGTAACTACCTAGGGATGAATTATTAAAGAGCCAGATCAGCACGCCACCATGAAACAAAAGTTCGTTAAGAATTTTGCAACGAAAACTGCTAGCAAACAAACTGTGCCGACTCAACTACAACCAAACCACATCAGTATACTGGCATGACCCCTTTCTATGATAAGCGCAAGTATCATCATCAACTAGACACAATGTGCAGACATTGCACTTTTAGTGGAAAGATGGGACATTGGGCCAGATTTTGCAAGACCCAAGCATCATAGCATAGGGCTAATCAAGCAGTGGCACATAACACTGTACAAAATGATCGTGGGTCCTTGTACACCCGAGAGGCACCAGGACACTACGCGAAGAATTGTCCAAAGAGGGTGCTTCCATGAGGACAAACACCGAGGAGACGAGTATTCGTGATAGGGGCGGCCGTTGCATGCTAGAACACTAACACCAACACTGGTACGTTTTTCATTTATGATCTTTGCATTTATATTATTCAATACTAGCATAGATTATAGTCTACTTCTTTAAAGCTAGATGCATAGCTTACTTATATTGGGGAAACTATAGAATACCTTCTTACACTATTTTAGTAGTAGGAGGTAAACAATAAATGGTGTGAATGACATGAACATGTTGTTCACTTACCTTTAGTGAACAACCATGCACCATCAAGTTAAAATCGATGGGGATGGGAAGTGTTAATATCATCACCGGAACAGATGCTTTACCCAAATAGCGTCAAGGCTCTCTGTTCTGACAAAATTTCCCAATATCAGTACGGTGAAAAATAGACAGGAGTTCATCAATAACATTAACTGTATGTGAAAACTCACAATTCAATTCGTCAATGCTTTCTTTATAGAGAATATACCGATTCTTCTCAATAATGGGGAAAAGAACGATTTCTCCTACTGAGAAATGACTCGTGAGTGTAAAGGTCTTAGAGAACACTATAAACTCTTAAGTTGTTGGAACAACTCGAAATACCACAACAGAAGTGTATATGAATAACAATGGATTTTATATGCCAATCTACCTCTCACTCCTAACAGATCTCATGTTTATTGGGTCACCATAAACAGTTGGATCAGGTCTACTCATTTCTTATGTATACAAAAATTCTATGCTCATTGAGAAGATATAAGTTAAAGAGAACAACACCTTACTGAGGGACTTCGAATATTACGGATCGTACAGTCGAGAGACTAAGACGAAGTTGTATTCCATCATAAAGGTTCGATGAAACTCCAAATGCAACTCCGACCTGTGAGCGTGAGGAACACATGAGGTCAAAGCATCTCCACCAGTATATAGAAAAACTAGTAAATTTCTTTAACAAGAGGAGACTGTGACAACTAGTACGTGACCGTCAGGCAAATCTGTGCGTTATATGTATTTCACTCATAGGTGTGTGCAAATACTATGTGGTAATCAGTATATGATTACAATTCAGTGGAAAGAATTAACAGTTGTACATATTTCGATGAGAATTAAAATATAAACATATAACAACACAAGTGAAATAACAATGGTGAAAAACAAATTACAAATACAAATCGGTTGCAATCTGATTTCCACAAATAACAGGAACCAAATGGCCGATAATTCAGTGAGAAAACAATTTGAAATCACTCATAACAATGTGAAAACAGACTACTCCTACAAAGCTTTATGAGATGTAAACCGCCTAGTTTCAGTGGTAACGATGGTGTTGTGGGCTTGATCCAGTGGATCGAGAAAATGGAGACTACGTTACACATCCTTGGCTGCCCTGACTAATACCAAGTGAGGTATGCTGCGGGATCACTTGAGAAACGAGCACAAACATTGTGGAATGCCCATTTTCAAAACTGAGGAAGGGATGAGGCGTTGGCTTTGCCATGGGAATACTTCAAGATCTTGTTGAAGGGCGAGTTCTACCAGAGGAATGAACTGAAGAGAGTGGAAACAAAACTGTAGAACCATGTAATGGTGGGGGCAGGACATCTGGTCTACACCACCAAATTTCATGAACTGGCAGCTTTGGCACCTGACAATGTGCCGAAACTAGAGAAAAGGATTGAACGGTATGTTGGTGGACTACCGTCCTGTATTAAAGGGCACATTATTCCTACACACCCAACCACACTAGTGATGGCTATCACACTGTCAACTACACTGACTGATGTGATAATTGCCTCTTGTGCACTGATCAAGGAATTTGGAACTACCCTGGGAGGAATTACTAAAGAGACAGATAAGCACGCCACCATGAAACAAAAGTTCGTTAAGAATTTCGCAACGACCACTGCTACCAAAAAAATTGGGCCTACTCAACTACAACCAAACAACCAACTGTATACTGGCATGACCCCTTTCTATGATAAGAGCAATTATCATCATCAATTAGACACAATCTGCAGACATTGCACTTTTAGTGGAAAAATGGGACATTGGGCCATATTTTGCAAGACCCAAGCATCACAGCATAGGGCTAATCAAGCAGTGGCACATAACACTGTACAAAATGATCGTGGGTCCTGCGACACTTGCAAGGAACCAGGTCACTACACAAAGAATTGTCCAAAGTGGATGCTACCAAGAATACAAACACCGAGGAGACGAGTATTCGTGATAGGGGCGGCCGTTGCAGGCCAGAACACTAATACCAACACTGGTACGTTTTTCAATTATGATCTTTGCATTTATGTTAATTAATACTAGCATAGATTATATTCTACTTCTTTATAGTTAGATGCATAGCTTACTTATATTAGGGAAACTATAGAATACCATCTTACACTATTTTAGTAGTATGAGGTAAACAATAAATGGTGTGAATGACATGAACATACTATTCACTTACCTTTAGTGAACAACCATGTACACTCAAGTTAAAATCGATGGGGATGGGAAGTGTTAATATCATCACCGGAACAGATGCTTTACCCCAATAGCGTCAACGATCTCTGTTCTGACAAAAGTTTTCCAATATCAGTACGGTGAACAATAGACTGGAGTTCATCAATAACATTAACTGTATGTGAAAACTCACAATTAAATTCGTCAATGTTGTCTTTATAGACAAAATATGGATTCATCTCAAGAATGGGGAAAAGAAAGATTTCTCCTGCTAAGAAATGACTCGTGAGTGTAAAGGTCTTAGAGAACACTATAAACTCTTAAGTTATTGGAACAACTCGAAATACCACAACAGAAGTGTTATGAATAACAATGGATTTTAGATGCCAATCTACCTCTCACTCGTAGCAGATCTCATGTTTATTGGGTCACCATAAACAATTGGATCAGATCTACTCACTTCTTATATATACAAAAAGTCTATGCTCATTTAGAAGATCTAACTTACCGAGAACAACACCTTTTTGAAGGACCTCGAATATTATGGATCGTACAGTTGAGAGACTGAGACGAAGCTGTATTCCACCATAAAGGCTCGATGAAACTCCAAATGCAACTCCGAGTTAACCTGTGAGCGTGAGGAACACATGAGGTCAAAACATCTCCACCAGTATATAGAAAAACTAGTAAATTTCTTTAACAAGAGGATACTGTGACAACTAGTACGTGACCGTCAGGAAAATCTGTGCGGTATATGTATTTCACTCATAGGTATGTGCAAATACTATATGGTAATCAGTATATGATAACAATTCAGTGGAAAGAATTAACAGTTGTATATATTTCGATGAGAATTGAAATATAAACATATAACAACACAAGTGAAATAACAATGGTGAAAAACAAATTACCAATACAAATCGGTTGCAATCTGATTTCCACATATAACAGGAACCAAATGGCCGATAATTTAGTGAGAAAACAATTTGAAATCACTCATTACAATGTGAAAACAGACTACTCCTACAAAGCTTTATGAGATGTAAACCGCCTAGTTTCAGTGGTAACGATGGTGTTGTGGGCTTGATCCAGTGGATCGAGAAAATGGAGACTACGTTACGCATCCTTGGCTGCCCTGACTAATACCAAGTGAGGTATGCTGCGGGATCACTTGAGAAACGAGCACAAACATTGTGGAATGCCCATTTTCAAAATAGAGGAAGGGATGAGGCATTGGCTTTGCCATAGGAAGACTTCAAGATCTTGTTGAAGGGCGAGTTCTACCAGAGGAATGAACTGAAGAGAGTGGAAACAAAACTGCAGAACCATGTAATGGTGGGGGCAGGACATCTGGTCTACACCACCAAATTTCATGAACTGGCAGCTTTGGCACCTGACAATGTGCCGAAACTAGAGAAAAGGATTGAACGGTATGTTGGTGGACTACTGTCCTGTATTAAAGGGCACATTATTCCTACACACCCAACCACACTAGTGATGGCTATCACACTGTCAGCTACACTGACTGAAGTGATAATTGCCTCTTGTGCGCTGATCAAGGAATTTGGAACTACCCTGGGAGGAATTACTAAAGAGACAGATAAGCACGCCACCATGAAACAAAAGTTCGTTAAGAATTTCGCAACGACCACTGCTACCAAAAAAATTGTGCCTACTCAACTACAACCAAACAGCCAACTGTATACTGGCATGACCTGTTGATGCATGTTTATTGTCCCTAGTTCAGTTTTGTAACTCTTATCATGTAAATGTTCAAAGTATTAATGGAAGTTGTCTTTATATCTATTTCATAATGTTTATTTCTATTGATTATTGTCTATTAATGTTTATCTAGTTGTTTGATTTGATTATAAACTGTTTGAGTATGAAGTGTACTCATTCGGCCGAATGACTCTAGAATGAAGTCATTCGGCGAATGAAGGCTATAGCGAATGTCTGAGTTCAGAATGAGTCATTCGCCGAATGACTCATTCGAATGTCTGCTCATTCGAGCTTAGTCATTCGCCGAATGAGCTGCTTCGGCCACTCATTCGGCCGAATGACTACAGCCTATATATAGATGTTCAAATCATTTCAAACCTAACTTTCCAGAGCCCTCCTTCCCTAGCACTCCAGTGCCAAAACCCTTGAAGATTTGAGCGGTTCTTGATCATCCAAGTTCGATTCTCAACCCGTGGTGTTCGATCGTTGCTTCCAAGTCGTTTCTACAGCCTCGGATCACCACGGTTTCTGTTGGTTTCGATTGGAAAACCCTGGAATAGGATTCCACACTATCCCAGAGGTTGTCGAGTAGTTTTTCATTGGATTCGGATTGTTTCCGAGCTCCAAATCGGTCCAACAAAGTGGTATCAGAGCTTTGGCTCTTGATTCTACTCGATTTTCACTCAAAATCAACAGATCTGAGATTCCCAAAACCCTGATTTTCGTAACTTCCAAAAACCCTAAGTTTCTTGCTTCCAAAGTCACTATTTCATTGAGATTTTAAGTGTTTTTGTGGTTCATTTGATCTAGTTTCTTCCCAATTGGTTAATAATCATGTCTTGAAGTTCTGTGCAAAATTTGGTGGTTAGATCTGGTCAAAATCGAAAGATATCGCGATTTTCGTTGTAAAAAAACCCCAGATCGCCGAATGACTCTGGCGGCCGAATAAGATCAGCCGAATAGCCTCCCATTCGCCGAATAGCTCTCATTCGGCGAATAGCTCCTTCGACCCTCTTCATTCGCCGAATAAGCCTCATTCTCAATCCTCATTCGGTGAAAGACTTCATTCGATCTGTCATTCGCCGAATAGATCATTCGACCTTCTCATTCGCCAGTTCTCATACTCAGTTTCTCATTCGTTAGTTTCACCTCATTCGGCCCCCGACATTCGCCAGTTTAGCACTCATTCGCCAGTTGCTGCTGAAATTTTTCTAAGTGTTGAATCTTATTACTTCTGATCAAATGGAGGATTTAGCTCTCATGGCTAACCAAAACCATCGCATTCAGACTCTCTTGTTGACAGAGAATGAGACAGGGAACTCAAACAAAGCTCCTAAGTTGTTGAATTTAGATGATTACCCTCACTGGAAATATAGATTTGAGATCCACATCAATGGGGTGGATACAAATCTGTGGATGATGATTGAAGGAGGTTATCTGCGGCCTCTGAATGAAGATGGAACTCCTATGCTAGTCACACGGATGACTGAGCCTCAGAGGAAGCTGTATGATTATGAGAAGAAAGCCTATGCTATTTTGTCACAGTCCATTGCCACTGATATCTTCCATCAGTTTAGACAGTTTCCTTCGGCTAAGCTTCTGTGGGATGCATTGCAGCAAAGATATGAGGGTAATGATGCTTTGAAGAGCATTAAGTCTAAAGCTTTGAAAAAGGAATTCAACAGCTTTATGTATGTGGGTAATGAGTCCCTTGATGAACTGATTGCTAGGTTTTATCATCTGTTGAGTGAGTTGTTCAATCATGAGGTCAAAACTACAACTCAAGAGAAGATTCAGTGTTTAGCTGATGCTTTGCCTCCAAAATGGGAGTCCTTCTTGATGGTACTCAAGCAAAATCAGATGATGGCTCATATGGACATCAATGATTTCATTCAGAAGCTAAAAGAGCAGGAGATAGAGAACAAATGGAAGGCCAAGAGGGTTGCACAAGTTCAAGATCCTTCTCTATACTACTCCACTCCCACAGTTGATAAGTCTACAACTCATGCTCCTCTGAAAACTGCCTTTGTGTCTAAAGCTTCTGAAGCCCCATCTGCAGCTCAGATGCACTTTCGCCCATCTTCTTCATCGAGCTCACAACAAGAGCATCATCAGCCTACTGCAAGTCTGAAGACAGAGAACTTTGATAAAGTCACAGTTGAGATTGCTAATGAGCACATGGGTCTTCTGTCAACATTGGTTAGTTCATATGATGGATTGGTTGCTGGTCAGATCGGCAATCCATATTTGACCAATGATGACTACTCTCAAATTGATCCTGATGATATGGAAAGAATTGACATCATGTGGGCATTGGCTAGTGCAGTCAGAAGAGCTAAGGAGTTTGTGAAGAGGACAGGAAAAGACATCAATCTAAACAAGGAGTCCAAGTTTGGATTTGATATGGCTTCTGTTACATGCTACAACTGTGGTGAAAAGGGTCACTTTGCTAGACAATGCAAGCAGCCAAAGAAAGCTGGAAACAAGAACCCATTTCAGCATCAGAAGTCTGCCCATGCTAATTCTGAAAGGCGATTAGTTCCTATTGATTCTCCTACAACAGCTGGATCTTCATCTTCTGGTAGTAAAGCCTTGATGGTTCAACAAGATGAAGGTGTAAACTGGGACTTCAGATTTAATGCTGATAAGGAAGATCAAGAGAAAGCATGTGTGGCAGAGATTCAGAATTCTGATGATATTGATGAAGAAAGCAGTCAGGAAGATTGTTGGTGATTGATGACAAGACATCAAGTTCAGAATCAGAAAATTTGACGGATTCTGACACTCAAGAATCTGATGGAGAAGCTGATGACTCTTCAACTCAATTTGCCTTGATGGCAAACTCTTCTGCTTCTACAGATTCTTCTGAGCAGGTATACACTGATTGTTCATCTTCTCAATCTGATTGTTTCAATTGTGTTGACCTTAAGAGTAAGGTGCTTGCTTATCAGAAGCATAACAGTGATTTGATGACTGATCTCGACCTGTGCATTGAAGCAAACAAAGTTTTAAAATCTAATGAAAAGGATTTTCAAAATAAAATTGATCTTTTAAATAGACAACTGCATGAGGCCGAGATCGCTGTTCTGAACAAGCAAGATGCTATAACTTCTTATCTCAATACCATAAATGAGATTAAGAAGAAATTAGCATTAGTTGAATGTGATTATGAGACTTTGGGACAGAAGCTCAAGAGCTATGAGATCTCCTCGTATATCATTGAGCATATGATCAGTAGGGGTACTGATCAGGGGAAAGAAAAGGTTAATTATCAAAAGTGTCCTCCACCAATCCTAAATGCCTTTGTCAATACTCCAAATGACAAAGATGTGAAGGATTTTCAAGTTACTACTCCGTTAGTAGTTGATCCAATTAGTCTGAGTGAAAATCAGAGTTCATCTCAAACTAAGGATTCAAGGGTGGATGGAATTGTGGAAGATTGGGTTTCTGATTCCGAGGATGAATCAGAGTATTCATCAAAGCAGAGCACTCCTCGGAATCAACCTTCTAGTGTCATGAAAGGTGACCCAATCTCCAAATCAAAGATTTACAAAGAATTATGCTTTGTTAAAGCTTCACAGGGGTCTGAAGCTAATTGTGCTACCAAATCAGCTCAGTTTGGTAACAAAGGAAGGATGGGTTTGGGTTTTGAATCAGATTGTCAGAAATCAAATGTTTTTAAATCAACTAAAAAATCATTTTCTGATTTAAAACATTTTCATAAAAAAGGTGATAAAGTCTGTTTTGAGTGTGGTGAATCAGGACATATTGTGAGGTTTTGCCCTCAATTGATCAGACCTAAGGTTGTCCTTTCAAAACTTAAAATTTGCTTTACCAAAACCGGTAAAATCTGTGCCTAAGTCTTTTCAGCCAAAATCAACACCACGAACTCAATTTAAGAGTTCAGACAAGGGAAAGGGAAAGTTGGAAACTTTGGTTGTTCCAAATGGGGTTAAAATTAACCAATCAAAATCATCATCCATTTATCTGAAAACCTCTTTTGATAAAAATGCAATTTGGAAAGTTAAATCATCTGAGGTGTCTGTTCCACAAATTTCAGATAAACCTATTCCTAAGGGAAAATGGATCGATGTTTGGATCCGAGACTCAATGGGTCAACCCAAGACCGTAAAGGCTTGGGTTCCCAATGTAAACTGATAGTCTCTTTATTGTGCAGGTTGCCCCAAAAGCTGGAGTAAACAGCAATTGGATCGTTGATAGTGGGGCTTCCAGACACATGACTGGTGATATTTCTTTGCTCACCAATGTGAACGCAGTTCGAGGTGGCTATGTAGCTTTTGCTGGAGACAAGGGTGGTTTTATTACAGGAGAGGGAATCTTGACAAATGGACAGGTTTCGTTCGATAATGTCAGATATGTCAAACAGTTGGAAAACAACCTCCTGTCAGTCTCTCAGATTTGTGACAAAGAGTACAAGGTTCTGTTTGATGACTCAAAGTGTTATATTCTCAAGCAAGGTGTGCAGATACCTGAAGATTGGATTTTAATGTCTGCTCCAAGAAAACAAGACTTGTATGTTCTCAATATGGCTACAGCTTCAACTACATCCTCCACAGCTTCATGTTTTATGACAAAGGCAACTGAAAAAGATTCAATCCTTTGGCATAAGAGGATGGGCCATTTGAGTTTACGCAAGATGAATCATCTGGTACACAACAGTTTGGTTGAGGGAGTTAGCTTGAAAAATTTTAAGCTGTCTGATATCTGTGTTTCATGCAAGAAAGGAAAGCAGTCTAAGCAGTCTCATAAGCTGAAAAAGTATCATTCAATCAATGTTCCTCTTGAGCTTCTCCACATGGATTTGTTTGGTCCAGTAAATCGGAAGAGTATAGCTGGAGATCAATACTGCCTGGTTATCACTGATGAATACTCCAGATACTCTTGGGTCTTCTTTTTGAAGGAGAAATCAGAAACGTTTGATTGCATTCAAGTTTTGGTTACCAAACTTGAATCGCTCTATAAGCTCAAGATTCGTCAGTTTCGAACTGATAATGGAACTGAGTTCAAAAATCACAACATGGAGAATTTTTGTAATGCAAGAGGCATTGTGCAACAGTTTAGTGCTCCATATGTTCCACAGATGAATGGCGTTGCTGAACGCAAGAATAGGACATTGATTGAGGCTGCTAGAACTATGCTTGCTGATTCTTCTCTACCGGTTCAATTCTGGAATGAAGCTGTTGCCAATGCTTGTTACACATTGAACCGGGTCCTAATTGTGAAGAGACATGGGAAACTTGCTTTGAACTGCTCCATAACCGAAAGCCAAATCTTAAGTATCTAGAACCATTTGGTGCTCCATGCACTATGCTTAAGAAACATGAGCAGGGCAAGTTTAATGAAAAGGTGGAAGAAGGGTACTTTCTTGGGTATAGCACTCCAAATAAACGAGTTTACAACATTGCAACTCATAATGTGGAGGAGTGGTACCACGTGGATGTTCAAAAGTATACAATGCCCCCACCTGGAAAAGGGCCAGATTGGATGTTTGACTATTCCAGTCTTTTTGACTCATTCAATATGCCCCCCATGTACTCAGATGAAGATGTAGCTGTTCAGATGCTGTATGATGTACAGAATGCCCCCGATGCTACTTTTCAACCTACATCTACATCTGGTCCCTCTACACAGATAAATGATGACAGCTCAGACACAGACGACAATCCCCCAGCTGCTCCTGAACCAGTTGTTGATAATCTTGTACCTGATCTTGAGGACTTGAATTTGAATAACTTAGATCCTGAGGTTGAGGTTCCTGCTCATCCTGTTGGAAGAATTAATCGAATTCATCCTCAAGACAACATTATAGGGAGTCCTTTAGATGGAGTAAAGACTCGAAGTCAGATTTCTTCAGGTGGTCTTGCAGACATTCTTGATTTTGCAGATGTAAGCTTTTGTGCTCATTCCTGCTTTATATCTCAAGTGGAACCGCGTACCGTCACTGAAGCCCTCAAAGAAGAATCATGGGTAGACGCCATGCAAGAGGAACTGTTGCAGTTCAAGAAGTTAGGGGTCTGGCAACTAGTTGATAAACCCAAAGGTGCAAAAGTCATTGGCACTAGATGGGTTCTTCGTTGCAAAAAGGATGATCACGGGATAATCGTGAGAAACAAGGCTCGTCTGGTGGTTCAAGGATTCAGACAGATAGAGGGATTGGATTATAATGAGGTGTTTGCTCCGGTCGCTCGACTAGAAGCCATTCGTATCTTTCTGGCTTATGCATCCTTCAAAAAGTTCAAGGTTTATCAAATGGATGTAAAGAGCGCGTTCCTTCACGGGGTTATCAGTGAAACAGTGTATGTCAATCAACCTCCCGGATTTGAAGATCCATTGCATCGTGATAAAGTCTACAAGCTAGACAAAGCGTTGTATGGATTGCATCAGGCTCCGAGAGCGTGGTACGAGACACTTTCCACTCACCTTTTGAACAACGGGTTCAGAAGAGGTGTCATTGACTGCACTTTATTCATCCGTGAGAAGGACAGTGATTTACTCTTGGTACAAGTGTATGTGGATGATATAATTTTTGGATCCACAAATGATAATCTGTGCAAGGAATTTGAGACAGTTATGAAAGAAAAATTTGAAATGAGTTCGATGGGAGAGATGAAGTTTTTCTTGGGTTTACAGGTGGATCAGTCTGAGGCAGGGATTTTTATTCATCAAACCAAATACGTTGGTGACATTCTGAGCCGGTTCAGTATGTCTGATGCGAAGCCTGCTGGTACCCCACTGGCGATTAATCACGGGATTACTCCAGATGAAAAGGGGGAGTTAATTGATGCCACTCTGTATCGGGGAATGATCGGATCTCTCATGTATCTCACTGCCTCTCGGCCAGATATCATGTTTGCCACTTGCTTGTGTGCACGTTATCAATCCAAACCAAGAGTATCTCACCTGATTGCTGTCAAAAGGATTATGCGTTATCTGAAGGGTACACCGGAACTTGGCTTATGGTACCCTAATGATGATAACTTTGAGCTTACTGCATATAGTGATTCAGATTATGGTGGATGTAAGAGAGATTTCAAGTCAACATCTGCGGGATGTCAGTTCTTTGGAAACCGATTGGTCACCTGGCAGTGCAAGAAGCAGACGTCGGTGTCTACTTCAACCTGTGAAGCTGAATATATTGCTGCTGCAAGTTGCTGTTCTCAGATCATCTGGATTCAACAGCAACTCAGGGACTATGGGTTACATTTTTCTAACACTCCGATTTATGTTGATAACACTGCTGCCATTGCTGTCACTAAAAATCCAGTGCAGCACTCCAAAACCAAACACATCGACATAAAATATCACTTCATACGTGATTGTTTTGAGAAGAAATTAATCGATGTTGTTAAAATTCACACCGATCACCAGAAAGCCGATCTTTTCACAAAAGCTTTTGATAAACCCAGATTTTTATATCTGTTATCGGCTAATGGTGTTTTTCAAAAGGATGAAGTTCAATCCTCATCTGAGTCTAACAAATGATCATCACTTTCATTAGATAGTTTTTTTTTTATTATTTTTTTAGTATTTTCATTTTATCTTGTACAGTTCTCTTTTCTCAAGAAAAACACAAAAAGATTTTCTATTTTTAGGTTTTTAGGGGGAGATATTCTAATTTGAAAAACCAAAAACAATAGAAAATTTGAAAATTTGAAAAACCAAAAACAATAGAAAATTTGAAAAATCAAAAACAATAGAAAAATTAAAAATGAAACAGTCCTGTTTAATGATATAGCACATTGATTTCATTATGTCATAGAAGCAGAAATGAATGCATGAGCCAAAATCATAAGGAAATGATGATGGGATGTACTGATAGGCTGACTATACAAAATAAATAAATGACTTATGAGAACTTAGAAAGTTTGACTTGTGGGATCCATTTTATTAAGGCTTTTGAGTGAAAAATGGTTCTTGACTCAAATCAAGCATACACCTGTCATCATGAAATCAAATGAGGTTTCATTCAAAGAAAAATCAAACACAAGCTGGTATTAAGCTTGGTAAAGAAAAATCAAAGACAAGCTGGTATTAAGCTTGGTAAAGAAAAATCAAAGACAAGCTGGTATTAAGCTTGGTAAAGAAAATCTAATGCAAGCTGGTATTAAGCTTGAGAAAAACTTAAACAAATAAAGTTCGATTCCATACATGTGCCATATTGCTGGGACGGACCTAGCTGAAGCCATCCATGTGGATAGAACAAGAAAAATCCAAAAAGATAATAAATGATTGAATCTTATTGAATTCATGATGACTGGTATTAAGATATGCTGAAATGAGTTATGAACTGATTTTGATCTTAATTGATGAAATGAATTGGAGAACATAGTCAGAAAATATGAGTGATCATTTAGTTTGTTTAAAGAGTTATGTATTGATCAGTTTAAATTTGGACAAATATATCAGTAATCGTGTCAAAATGAAATTGTGATTGAAGTGAAGCATTCATTAAAGGTTATATGATGTAATCAGAGATTTGTGTTATTTTATTAACGGGCTTTTCACAAAAATATGTGTTTACTTGTGTTTACTTGCTTTTAATTTATGTTTGTACAGTTGTTTGGTTGTTTCAGAAAAATACAAAAAGATTTTCTATTTTCAATTTTATTTTAGATGATCATTTGTAGATTCGGATGCCTGTCATATCTGAATCCTGAACCAACTAGACATATCTTCATAATTGGTTAAAATTTTGGTGCACAAAATGTCAAATCTTTGAAATTTTGGAGTTTTGGAGAAGTCCATATCTCATTCGTGCGAATGAGAGGCAGAATGGACTCATTCGGCCGAATGAGAATGAGTCATTCGACCGAATAAGCTTCTCAGAATGAACTTCATTCGACGAATGAAGAGTGTCGAATGTCTCATTCGACATTCTCATTCGGCGAATGAACATCACCGATTGACTCATTCGCCACATTCATTCGGCGAATGAAACAGAAACTTTGTGACCTTTCGCCTAGCTCATTCGGCGAATGAGTACACAGTATATAACTGTGTTTCGGCCGAATGAAGGTCATTCGACCATTTGTTCTTTCGTGATATCAGACACTTCCCATTCGGCGAAACACACACCTAGTCTCCTCTTTTGATTTCTTGTGACTTTGATAGATCTTGTCACTGATAATCATCTTGTACTTATTCTCAGGTATATGGAGATCAAATTTCAACCAATTCCATCCACGAAATCATGATAAACAGATTGAGATTTAGGGTTTTAGGGTTTTGAAATTCGCCCAACAAATAAACTGTTAAGATGGACCTTAAACCCAAAATGTCATGTATTAAAATTGCTAATCGGTCGTTTCTGAGGGTTGTTTACCAGGTTTTTGGGATTGATTTGAGATTTTGAACAAAGGGATTTTGAACTCAGTGATACTGCCGAATGAGCAGTCATACTCAAGTTTCATTCGACGAATGAGAGTCATTCGACGAATGAGCCTCATTCGACAGATAACTCATTCGGCGAATGGACTCATTCGGCATATCAGAAAAACAGTTAATCTGATTTTTTGTTAAATCTCATTGTTTGAGTGATTGTCTTGTACTGACATGTGTATTTCTTGTATTGTGCAGTATGGCAGGATACAAATCAGTTCCGAAGCATAACATATGTGCCCATCTTGATCTGACGACTCCGAACGCGAAGCACTACACATATATTATTACATTCTTGAGGCGTTCCAGGATATTCACTGCCATATCGACAGTCCATGTGCCCTATTTATCACATCATCAGGATTTCTGGACATCAGCTGATATTGATTGTGAGGCCGAGCCTACAGTCATTAGGGGCAAGGTCAGGGGTCATGATGTTGTGGTGTCTGCTGAGCACATACGGAGGGTTTGTGGTTTTCAGGACTCTCCAGATCATCCTGTTCTACTTGACAGATTCTTAGTCCGTGGATGCTTCCTCCGATGCAAGTACGAGGGAGACATTGGAGCCGGGATTCTGAACAAAGCGTTCATGTCCCCGCAGTTCAAGTACTTGGCTCATGTACTTGTTCACTGCCTTGGCTCAAGGAGAGGAGGCTTTGATGACATGCGCGAAACCATTCAGTGCGCATTTGCTGCCTTGGTGCTCAACAAACCATTCAACTTCTCCGAGATGGTTTTTATACACATGAAGGAGAATGTGGGGATTAAGGGTGACAAGAAGTTCCTGATGTACCCTAGGTTTCTACAGCAGATTATTGATGCCCAGATTCCAGATCTTCCAAAGCTTAATGCTGACATCATTAGATTGGAGCACATGAATGACATAACTCTCAACAGAGTTTTGTCATACAGAGGGAAGGAGAGGAAGCCCACCACTAGATCCCTATTTGGTCACCTCTCTCGACCCGATTACAGGGCTCCGGCTGGAAGAAGATGGAGACACGATGACTCCGATTCAGATGTGGAGGACATTGTGGTTCCGGTTGGTGATGATGACAGTGATGGTGAGGATGGAGATGGTGGTGCGGGCCCGAGTGGTGCTGGAGCAGATGAGAGCACAGTGTTAGTGAGCACTGCTGCTATGGTGAGTTCTGGTGTAGGTGAGATGATTTCCGGACACATGACCACTGCTGCTTCAGTGAGCATGGTTGATGTTGTTGGTTTTGTTGCTGGTGGTGTTGCTGATGTTTCTACCGCACAGGAGGAGGATTTGGACATCGACTCACTGATGGATTTGGACTTCTTGACTACTACTACATCCTCAGTGACTGTTCCTCTCGATGTTTCAGTTCCACATTCCTCAGGTGGTGGTGATGAGTCAGAGGACTCGAGTGAGGATGAAGGTGTAGCAGGTGAAGGTGATGAAGACAGTTCTGATTCTGAAGAGACTCATGATGATGAGTTTGAGAAAGTGGATGAGGGTGGAAGAGTGGAGATGAGGAAGAGAAAGAGGACAGATGATGATTTGGAGGATATTACTGATACGTTATTTATTCCGGAGTTTGACTTTTCTCCCCCTCCTAGGTCATCTGCTCCTGCTTCCACAGCAGTGATTGTTTCTGCTGGACAGCCCACCTCATCCAGAGCTGGAAGGGGAAAGAGATCTCGATTCTCTTTCCAAAGGAGGTCAGAACTGACATCAGCTGCTACAACTACTGTCACATCAGTAGCAGCTGTGTCAGTTTCTTCACTGACAAGGACAAGGGCCATTCACACTCAGGTTACTACTGCCCCTCTGTCCACTCCTTTTGTTCGCGAGCCGGTGTATGTTACTGCTTCCTCTGGCCCTTCCACAGTCCGTGCTGATGTTCATATACCTACTGTTTCAGTTGTGGATCAGCTTAGCACACTGAACAGTATGGTCTTGAGACTGATGGAGAGGAGCATGGAGCAAGAGAGGAAGAACAAGGAGCAAGAGCTGGTTATTGCTCATCTTACTAGAAGGGTTGAAGAGCAGGATACTCTGCTTCTTCAAGCATCAGACCAGAGGGCTGATTTGAGAGCCAGGTCAGCTCAACAGGAGGAGCAGCTCCTTAAGTACATCGATGAGCACAACCAGCTGGCTTTGACAGCCTCTGGTTTCAATGATAGGATCCTTCAGCTCGAGGCTGAGAATGCTCGCCTTGCTAAACTTGTCGAGAGTTCCAAGGAAGGCACTCCCAGGCTTGAAGGCTCTGCTGCTCCTTCCGATGATTCAGACAAACAAGAAGATGAAGAAGAGTCTGATGAGGAACAAGTTGACTATGAGGATTCCGAGAAGGATGAGGAATCAGATGAAGATGAGGAAGCTGATGATGATGACAAAGATGGATCAGGGAGTGGGTCTTCTGAATCATCCGGTACTGATGATGATGATGATGACAATGATGATCAAGCTCCAGCCTCATCAGAGATTCGATCCAAGACAGCCAATGATAAGAAGAAAGCCTCTGCTCCACCTCCTCCTGCACAGACAGATGAACCCAAAGCGGCCGAGGAAGTAGAAGCTGTGCCGTTGAGACGTCAGCTAGATAAGACGTTGACTATGATCTTGGACGCTCAGGGCATTATACAGCACTCGGTCAGCTATGACAAAGAGGAAGGGGAGATTATTCATTGCTTATCCCGAGAGCAGATTGCTGAGCTGTTCAGGCTTAATCCGGACGAGGTGATCACTGATGATACCTCCGTTCCTATCATTGATGAACCGGAGCCTGAAGTTTTTGATGACATTGACGAAGTTATCATAGAAGACATCACAGAAGAAGAATACCCAAAGTATACATCTGCTGAGGCTGAGCTGCCGACATTTACTGATCAGTTTGATCAAGAGACTGAAGATTTACTGATCCGATACTTAGAAGAACAAGTCGAAGCCAGCAAAGCCGAAGCAGATGACCAAAAGAGACGAAAAGAGGAATGGCAGACCTATTGGGAGGTCTTGAAGAAGCAAAGCACCGAGAAGATGCCAGCAACGCACAAGAGAGTTTACAGAACCAAAGGCTACAAAGCTAGAGGCCAAATCCTGAGCTGGGCATACTTTCATGATCTCGGGTGCTATGCTGTGAAGAGAGAAAGGGGGATCGATTACTTTAAGCACCCTCATGACTTCAAGATGCTGCCGGGCTTTGAAGTAAATCAACTAGCACGTCTGAAGTTACTATACAGTGAGGATTCTGGCATGTCTGTCTGGTTCTCTAGGCAGATACAGTACGAGTATAGGAAAAGGTGGGTAAACTTCCAGCCTCAACAGCCGGAACGTTATTATTTGCCAGAAATTGACGGAGATACCCGTAAGCATAAAGTCATCCTGAAGTGGCTTCCTCCTAAAGTCATGAAGAAGATTCCATTACGGAAGATGCGACAGGACTTTATGGAGGGCTTCCGATGGTGGTACTATAACGGGAGAACTGGCGAGGCTGTGATAGTATTGTGCAAGGACAAGAAGTGGGAGACCATAAGGATATTCGAGCCCATGTGGTTGACAAATCTGTCCCACACTGATGTCCAAGCTCTTTTCAGGCACCAAATCTTCTTTGATGTTCAAGACATGGTGCAGGCACTACAATTTATGAGAGTGATCCGTCTCTGCAGCATTTTCAAGATCCACGCTGGAGCAGACTGGAAAGCTATTTCTGAAAAGTATTTCAAGAAAGACACTTCCAAGAGTTGAACTAGGTCCAAGGGGGAGTTTGTTGATGCATGTTTATTGTCCCTAGTTCAGTTTTGTAACTCTTATCATGTAAATGTTCAAAGTATTAATGGAAGTTGTCTTTATATCTATTTCATAATGTTTATTTCTATTGATTATTGTCTATTAATGTTTATCTAGTTGTTTGATTTGATTATAAACTGTTTGAGTATGAAGTGTACTCATTCGGCCGAATGACTCTAGAATGAAGTCATTCGGCAAATGAAGGGTATAGCGAATGTCTGAGTTCAGAATGAGTCATTCGCCGAATGACTCATTCGAATGTCTGCTCATTCGAGCTTAGTCATTCGCCGAATGAGCTGCTTCGGCCACTCATTCGGCCGAATGACTACAGCATATATATAGATGTTCAAATCATTTCAAACCTAACTTTCCAGAGCCCTCCTTCTTCCCTAGCACTCCAGTGTCAAAACCCTTGAAGATTTGAGCGGTTCTTGAAAATCCTTCACATCTTTGTCATTTGGAGTATTGACAAAGGCATTTAGGATTGGTGGAGGATACTTTTGATAATTAACCTTTTCTTTCCCCTGATCAGTACCCCTACTGATCATATGCTCAATGATATACGAGGAGATCTCATAGCTCTTGAGCTTCTGTCCCAAAGTCTCATAATCACATTCAACTAATGCTAATTTCTTCTTAATCTCATTTATGGTATTGAGATAAGAAGTTATAGCATCTTGCTTGTTCAGAACAGCGATCTCGGCCTCATGCAGTTGTCTATTTAAAAGATCAATTTTATTTTGAAAATCCTTTTCATTAGATTTTAAAACTTTGTTTGCTTCAATGCACAGGTCGAGATCCCTTTCTATGATAAGCGCAAGTATCATCATCAATTAGACACAATGTGCAGACATTGCACTTTTAGTGGAAAGATGGAACATTGGGCCCAATTTTTCAAGACCCAAGTATCACAGCATAGGGCTAATCAAGCAGTGGCACATAACACTATACAAAATGATCGTGGGTCCTGCGACACTTGCAAGGAACCAGGACACTACATGAAGAATTGTCCAAAGCGGATGCTACCAAGAAGACAAACACCGAGGAGACGAGTATTCGTGATAGGGGCGGCCGTTGCAGGCCAGAACACTAATACCAACACTGGTATGTTTTTCATTTATGATCTTTGCATTTATATTATTTAATACTAGCATAGATTATATTCTACTTCTTTATAGTTAGATGCATAGCTTACTTATATTAGGGAAACTATAGAATACCTTCTTACACTATTTTAGTAGTATAAGGTAAACAATAAATGGTGTGAATGACATGAACATACTATTCACTTACTTTTAGTGAACAACCATGTACACTCAAGTTAAAATCGATGGGGATGGGAAGTGTTAATATCATCACTGGAACAGATGCTTTACCCTAATAGCGTCAACGATCTCTGTTCTGACAAAAGTTTTCCAATATCAGTACGGTAAACAATAGACTGGAGTTCATCAATAACATTAACTGTATGTGAAAACTCACAATTCCATTCGTCAATGTTGTCTTTATAGACAATATACGTATTCATCTCAAAAATGGAGAAAAGAAAGATTTCTCCTGCTAAGAAATGACTCGTGAGTGTAAAGGTCTTAGAGAACAATATAAACTCTTAAGTTATTGGAACAACTCGAAATACCACAACAGAAGTGTTACGAATAACAATGGATTTTAGATGCCAATCTACCTCTCACTCGTAGCAGATCTCATGTTTATTGGGTCACCATAAACAGTTGGATCAGGTCTACTCACTTCTTATGTATACAAAAATTCTATGCTCATTTAGAAGATCTAACTTGCCGAGAACAACACCTTATTGAAGGAACTCGAATATTATGGATCGTACAGTCGAGAGACTGAGACGAAGTTGTATTCCACCATAAAGGCTCGATGAAACTCCAAATGCAACTCCGAGTTAACCTGTGAGCGTCAGGAACACATGAGGTCAAAACATCTCCACCTGCATACAGAAAAACTAGTAAATTTCTTTAACTAGAGAAGACTGTGACAACTAGTACGTGACCGTCAGGTAAATCTGTGCAGTATATGTATTTCACTCGTAGCTGTGTGCAAATACTATGTGGTAATCAGTATGTGATAACAATTCAATGGTAACAATTCACAATTATATATATTTCGATGAGAATTGAAATATAAACAGATAACAATACAAGTGAAATAACAATGGTGAAAAACAAATTACAAATACAAATCGATTGCGATCTGATTTCAACAAATAACTGGAATCAAATGGCCGATAATTCAGTGAGGAAACAATGCAAAATCACTCATAACAATGTGAAAATAGAATACTCCTACAAAAGCTTTATGGGATGTAAACCATCTACTTTCCGTGGTAACGATGGTGTTGTGGGCTTGATCCAGTGCATACCTTAGACCTCAGTGGCTTCCTCGACTAATACCAAGTGAGAAAATGTGATCATTTGAGAAATGAGCACTGACATCGTGGAATGCCTATGGTCAAAATAGAGGAAGGGATGAGGCATTAGCTATGCCTTGGGTGGATTTCAAAATCTTGTTGACGGGCGAGTTCTACCCGAGGAATGAACTGAATAAAGTGGAAACACAACTACTGAATCATGTAATGGTGGGGGTAGGACATCAGGTTTACACCACCTAATTTCATGAACTGGCAGATGTGGCACCTGACATTGTGCTGACACTAACGAAAAGGATTGAACGGTATGTTGGTGGATTACCGTCTGTATTCAAGGGCACATGATTTCTGCTCACCCAACCACACTATAGTTGGCAATCACACTGTCAGCTACACCTACTGATGTGATGGTTGCATCTTGTGCACTGATGATGGTATCTAGAACTACCCAGGGAGGAATTACTAAAGAGCCAGATCAGCATGCCACCATGAAACAAAATTTCCTTAAGAATTTCGCAACGACCACAGCTACCAAACAAACTGTGCCTACTCAACTACAACCAGACCGCCAACAGTATACTAGCACTACCCCTTTCTATGATAAGCGCAAGTATCATTATCAACCAGAAACAATGTGCAGACATTGCAATTTTAGTGGAAAGATGGGAGATTGGGCCAAATTTTGCAAGACCCAAGCATCACAACATAGGGCTAATAAAGCAGTGGCACAGAATACTGTACAAAATGATCGTGGGTCCTGCTACATCTGTGAGGAACCAGGACACTACGCGAAGAATTGCCCAAAGAGGGAGCTACCATGAGGACAAACACCGAGGAGACGAGTATTCGTGATAGGGGCGGCCGTTGCATGCCAGAACACTAACACCAACACTGGTAAGTTTTTCTTTATGATCTGTGCATGTAAGTTATTTAATACGAGCATAGATTATATTCTAGTTCTTTAAAGTTAGATGCCTAGCTTACTTATATTGGGGCGACTATAGAATACCTTATTGCACTATTTTATTAGTAGGCAGAAAACAATAAATGGTGTGAATGACATGAACATACTGTTCACTTACCTTTAGTGAACAACCATGTACCATCGAGTTAAAATCGATGGAGATGGGAAGTGTTAATATCATCACTGGAACTGATGCTTTACCCCAATAGGGTCAAGGCTCTTTGTTCTGACAAAAGTTTTCCAATATCAGTACGGTGTATAATGGACTTGAGTTCATCAGTAATATTAACTGTATGTCAAAACTCACAATTCAATTTGCTAATTCTGTCTTTATAGACAATATACAGATTCATCTCAAGAATGGGGAAAAGAAAGATTTCTCCTGCTGACAAATGACTCGTGAGAGTAAAGGTCTTAGAGAACACTATAAACTCTTAAGTTGTTGGAACAACTCGAAATACCACAACCGAAGTGTATATGAATAACGATGGATTTTAAATGCCAATCTACCTCTCACTACCAACAGATCTGACGTTTATTGGGTCACCATAAACAGTTGGATCAGGCCTACTCACTTCTTATGTATACAAAAAGTCTATGCTCATTGTGAAGATCTAAGTTACAGAAAACAACACCTTATTGAGGGACCTCGAATATTTCGGATCGTACAGTCGAGAGACAGACAAAGCTGTCTCCCATCATAAAGGGTCGATGAAACTCCAAATGCAACTCCGAGTTAACCTGTGAGCATGAGGAACACATGAGGTATAAACATCTCCACCTACATGTAGAAAAAGTAGTAAATTTCTTTAACAAGAAAAGACTGTGACAACTAGTACGTGACCGTCTGCAAATATGTACGGTATATGTATTTCACTCGTAGTTGTGTGCAAAAACTATGTGGTAATCAGTATGTGATAACAATTTAGTGGCTCATAATTCAGTGAGAAACAATGTGAAATCACTCATAACAAAGTAAAAACTAACTACTCCTACAAAAGCTTTATGGGATGTAAACCTCCTAGTTTATGTGTTAACGAAGGTGTTGTGGGCTTGATCCAATGGATTGAGAAAATGGAGACTACCTTAGACATCAGTGGCTGGCCCGACTAATACCAAGTGAGGTATACTACTGTATCATTTGAGAAACGAGCAGTAACAAGGTGGAATGCCCATGTTCACAATAGAGGAAGGGATGAGGCATTGGCTATGCCTTGTTAGGATTTCAAGATCTTGTTGAGGGCGAGTTCTACCCGAGGAATGAACTGAAGAAAGTGGAAACAAAGCTGCTGAACAATGTAATGGTGGGGGCAGGACTTCTGGTTTTCATGAACTGGAAGCTTTGGAACCTGACATTGTGCCGAAACTGGAGAAAAGGATCGAACCCTATGTTGGTGTACTACCATCTTGTATTCAAGGGCACACGATTTCTCCTCACCCAACCACACTAGAGATGGCTATCACACTGTCAGCTACACTGAATGATGTGATGGTTGCCTCTTGTGCACTCATGAAGGAATCTGGAACTACCTAGGGAGGAATTACTAAAGAGCCAAATCAGCACGCCACCACGAAACTAAAGTGTCACACCCTGAGCCGACGGGCTGGATCGACTTTCCCGCCGGGCGGAAAGTTCTCGGGGCGCGATATCGTGTGATAATCGAAATGATCAGATTGTTTACATAGCACATGATAAATAAATGAGAAATGCTAACATGACATGAAATAGAATTACAAAGTTAAATTACATTGTTTCTCATAATTTAACTAAGTAAATCTAATCTAAAAGAATCAATGATTTCATATCTTGTATCTGCACAAGATATACAAAAGATGATTCATGGTTTTATCTTCCCCAAAAGTATGCAACACAAAATCAAGCTAGGTCTTCTAAAAGTCCACTAGCTTAACCTTGCATATGAGTAACTACACCTGTTCGTCACGTGAGAAAACATGCATTTAAGAAAACTCAACACTAGGTTGGTGAGTTCATAAGTTTGATAATTGAAAACCTGGATTTGTTCACTTGCACAATCACAATGTTATTATTGTTACTTTTATGATATTTGATTCACCCGTTCACCCAATGGCCTCTAGATAGTTATATTTACGAGTAATATCTCGTCCTAGTAGTTATGCTTATATATAGGGCATATGTAGGGGAACCAAGCCCCAGCCAACATCCCACCACATAACTACTAGAACTCCACACTACTTGCAATACAACTATAGATATCCATTCCCAATTCACCTGTTCATCTCGTCTGTTAATCACCTGTCAAACTGAAGTAGTGATAACCCTTTTTATGTATTAAGGATATGAGATTAATCAAATCTGATCCTTGTATTATTCCATTGCTTGTGGGGTTAACTGTTATTCACTTTAAAATATTAAGAGTGTTAGTTAACCGTTTTGTATTGGTTCTCAACTTGAAGCGCATAGAGCATAAATGGGAGTCCATTGTTATCCTCACATAAACAGATCACAATGCACCCCAATTTACCTCTACCACCTTGTATTCCCGTATACCTCAACGAAAGCTATTATGAGTAGTAGAACATGAGAGAAGATCAATTTCTCAACCTACTAGTCAATAGGATTCCTCTGGATTAATTACAATATTCCTGCAGATTAATATCACCATGTGACGATTTCCCAGAACCTGACTTGAAGTCGCCCTGTTACCGGTCATACGTTACCGGGCAATTGAAATTACAAATAACATACCGACCTACCCGCCGGAGGTTTGTCAAACCTATGGTACCACTATGCTATCGTCGGTTTAGTCACGTCAAACTAACTGGTCAGCGATTATAAGGGTCTTACATGATCATTTGCATAATGGCACATGATTGAAATGATATAATACAACAGTTCAATAGTAATTAATTGTAATGTGTTCATCAATGTAATTGTTCTCAATGTTATTTGTTCTCATTGTTATTAACAACTTGAATAAGAACTTGTCTTATTACATTATGTTAATTATTGTATTGATGATGTTGTTATCATGAAATTATATTATCATGATTATCATTCCTTGTTATTCCATTTAATCACCATGTTGTCACTAAGCTGTGATAAAAACTAGTCTTACTACACTTAGTCGACTCAGGTGGTGGATGATTCTTGTTCCATGTTATCCTGTAATATGTGTTGAGTTGTAAAGCTAAGTATTATAAGAACTTGTCTTATTACACTTACTTAACTCTTGTATTGAATGTTATTTAAAGATATATATATTATCTTTGTAACATTCTTATGTTTGTCTGTGATTATCCCAATGTTTGTTCATGTAAGAATAATTAAGTGTTTGTCGAGAGCTACGCGTGGACACCAAGAACGCCCGATTTCGTTAAGAAACGAGTGAGTTATGAGGATTTGAACAGTGATTCTCATAGTGTGAGAAAAGGTTCGGGAATGGGGTTTAGTGACAGAGTGGCTGATGAAAAATGAGGGAAAAACACCTCATTTGGTGCTTTTATACCCCGGGGGTATTTGGGTTCGTTTCGGTTGCTCGGTTCGCACTTTCGTTTGCGTTTCCGGAACGTAACGCGTAATTTACGTGTTTTAATTAAAAGAAATGTTATTTTAATTATTTGATGAGTTTCAAAATTGTAAAACATTATTTATTTTATTTTATTAATTTACTTGTATTTCGTTTCGTGTTTCGTTTTTGTTTCGTCAGATCGCGTCACCATCGCGCGTGTTCGTACGAATCGTAACCCGAACGAACGAAAATGGTTTCGCTTTCTGACTTTTGTTTTCTACTTTTCAGTCACTATTTCAGAATGTTAAACTCACAGATATGTTTGTGCGAATCGTCACCCACGCAAACACACTGTCAGTTCACTTTTATGAAACAACACTGTAATATTGTTTTAAATTGTATTTCCTCACTGTCGGACTCAACTAAACATCATGTTTTCACATTGTTTTCACATTGATTTGTCGGCCATCTGATTCCTGTCATCTATGGATATCAGATTGTAACCGATTTGTTCTTGTTATTAGCTTGAACACTGTTGTGTCTCTTGATTAGTGTGTGTTAACTGTACTTAGGTTTTCATCTAAACACTAACTATTGTTTATAACAATTGTTGTACTTACGGCATTTACGTTTACACATAAATACACAGAACTGTTGGTTGTATTTTGAATTCTGTTAATACAAGTACTGTTCACAAAGATGTATATACACATAGTAACTATTGAAAGTACACATACCGTACGGACTTGCCGGACGATCTGGTACTAGATGTCACAGTCTCCCCTTGTTAAAGAAATTTCGTCCCGAAATTTAAACATAAAGGTCGGGCTTTACTTCTCGAACAGGTGGGGATACTTTGTCTTCATGTTGTCCTCGCGCTCCCAGGTAAATTCTGGTCCACGCTTGGAGTTCCATCGAACCTTTACAATAGGGATACGGCTTCGTTTCAGTCTCTTGACTTCACGTTCCATAATCTCTATAGGTTCTTCAATGAAATGTAGTTGCTCATCAACTTGTATCTCTTCCAACGGTATGATAAATGTTTCTTCTGCTAAGCACCTCTTGAGATTTGATACATGAAACACATCGTGTACTCCACTGAGCTCATTAGGAAGTTTGAGTCTGTATGCCACAGAACCTATGCGTTGAGTAATTTCAAACGGTCCGACATACCTTGGTGCTAGTTTTTGTTTAGCCCCAAAACGAACTACGCCTTCCCATGGGGACACTTTCAATATGACTCGGTCACCCACATCGAATTCCAAAGGCTTGCGCCGTTTGCCTGCGTAACTCTTTTGGTGGCTACGTGTAGCTTGTAATCTCTATTGTATCTGGGTTATCTTATTAGTAGTCTCTTGAATAAGTTCAGGCCTAGTGATTCTGTTATCTCCCACGTCGGTCCAACAAATTGGAGACCGACATTTTCTACCATATAGTCCTTCAAAAGGAGCACATCCAATGCTGCTGTGGTAGCTATTGTCGCAGGATAACTCAATGAGTGGTAAATGTGTATCCCTACTTCCACCGAAGTCTAGGATGCATGTCCTCAACATATCCTCTAGGGTTTGAATGGTTCGCTCACTTTGTCCATCCGTTTGTGGATTATAAGCGGTGCTCAAGTTAACACTTGTCCCTAAGGATTGTTGCAATGATTGCCAGAATCGCGAAGTAAATCGACTGTCCCGGTCTGAAATAATAGACAATGGCACACCATGACGTACTACTATTTCATCAACGTATAGTCTTGCTAGTTTTTCCATGTTGTAAGTTTCTCTGATCCGTAAGAAGTGTGCAGACTTGGTCAATCTATCAATGATGACCCAAATCGAATCGTGTCCGCTAGAAGTGCGGGGTAGCTTGGTAATGGAATCCATACCAATTTGTTCCCACTTCCATTGTGGTATCTCCGGTTGTTCTAGCAAACCCGAAGGTTTCTGGTGTTCAGCTTTGACTTTGGCACATGTGATGCATTTGCCAACATAAATGGCAACATCTTTCTTCATACCCGGCAACCAATAAAACGACCTAAGATCTTGGCACATCTTATCGGCACCAGGATGAACAGAATATCGTTTCTTGTGTGCCTCGTCAAGTATGAGTGTTCAAAGTTCATCTACTGCTGGAATCCAAACACGATCCAGATAATAGATAACTCCATCTTGTTTTTTCACAAAATGTTTCTCGGCTCCACAATCAAGCTCTTGTTTCAAATTGTCTCTGGCCACTGCTTCTTGATGTGCTTGTAGAATTTGATCTTTCAGACTTGTTTGCACAGTCATTCCCATTGCTCGAACGCGCAATGGTTTGACTCTTTCCTTCCGACTCAAAGCATCTGCAACAACATTTGTTTTGCTCGGATGGTATTTGATCACACAATCGTAATCGTTCAGGAGCTCAACCCAACGTCTCTGTCTCATGTTAAGCTCATTCTTATCAAATATGTGTTGTAAACTCTTGTGATCTGTGAAGATAGTGCACTTGGTACAATACAGGTAGTGTCTCCAAATCTTTAAGGCAAATACAACTGCTCCCAGTTCCAGATCGTGTGTTGTGTAGTTCTTCTCATGTATCTTCAACTGCCTTGAGGCGTAAGCAATGACTTTGCCTCGTTGCATCAAAACACATCCGAGTCCCTGATGGGAAGCATCACAATACACTACAAAGTCATCATTGCTTTCTGGGAGTGTTAAGATTGGAACATTGCACAATCTTTGTTTCAATGTCTGGAATGCCTCTTCTTATTTCTGTGTCCACACAAAAGGTTCACTCTTCTGTGTGAGTTTGGTGAGAGGCAAAGCTATCTTAGAGAAATTCGAGATGAATCTCCAGTAATAACCTGCCAATCCCAAGAATGGTCTGATCTCTATTGGGGTTGTAGGCACATCCCAGTTCTTGATTGCTTCAATCTTGGTAGGATCCACGTGAATACCATCACTGTTAATCACGTGACCCTACAATTGAACTTCTCTTAACCAAAATTCACACTTGGAGAGTTTAGCATAGAGTCGTTCTTATTTCAGGAGTTCCAAGACTGTTCTAAGGTGTTGTTCGTGTTCCTTCTCGTTTCTTGAATAAATCAGTATATCATCAATGAAGACGAAAACAAACTGATCTAAGTACGGCTTGCACACCCGGTTCATTAAATCCATGAACACTGCGGGTGCGTTCGTCAATCCGAATGGCATCACCATGAACTCGTAGTGACCGTATCTGGTACGAAATGTCGTCTTGGGTATGTCCTCCTCTTGAATCCGGAGCTGGTGATAACCTGATCTCAGGTCTATCTTTGAAAAGTACTGTGCTCCCTGTAACTGATCAAACAAATCATCAATCCTCGGTAACGGGTACCGATTCTTGATGGTGAGTTTGTTAAGCTCTCTGTAATCTATGCACATTCTGAATGATCCATCCTTCTTCTTAACAAAGAGAACCGGAGCTCCCCACGGGAAAAAGCTCGGTTGAATGAATCCCTTGTCGAGTAGCTCTTGTAATTGATTGGACAACTCCTACATTTTTGATGGTGCAAGTCTATAAGGATACTTAGCTACAGGAGTAGCTCCCGGAATCAAATCAATTTGAAACTGCACCGATCTGTCGGGTGGCAGTCCTGGTAAATCGTCCGAAAGCACGTCTGCATAGTCTTTCATAATTGGTACGTCTTGGATCTTAATTGCTTTCTTGTCTTTCTCGACCACGTGAGCTAGGCATGCGACACATTGTTTTCTGAGGTACTTGCGAGCCTTCATGCACGATATTATCTTGACACTGCGTTTCGCTTGGTCTCCACGAATCCCCAAAATCTCATTGTTCTCCACTGGAATGAGTAGTAGCTTATCGGAACAAATGAACTCAACCTGGTTAAGAGATAGCCAATCCATTCCGATGATGATGTCGAAACTGCCCAGCTCCATCGGTATCAAGTCGATGGAAAATGTGTGATGGCCAAGTGTTAGTGGGCAGTTCCTAAATATAGTGTCTACTGTGATCTGTTTGCCGTTTGCTATCTCAATAGTGTAAGGGGAGTCTAACAATTCCTTAACATAATTAAGTTGGCATGCAAAATCAGATGAGACAAAACTCTGATCTGCACTAGTGTCAAATAATATGGATGCATAGAAGTCATATAAAAGAAATGTACCCGTAATCACGTTCGGGTCCTGTCGTACTGCAGCGGCTCCGATCTGAAAGGCTTGTCCTCTTGGTGCTTGAGCCCTTGGTTGAACTTTCTTGGGACAGTCCCTAGAGAAGTGTCCAGGTTCACCACAAGTGAAGGAGGACCTGGTATCACCAGCAGCAGTAGTGGCAGCGTTGTTGTTCCTGTTCCGAGCCTCGGGCTCCTGCATTGGGATGCCAAATGACCAAACTTCCCACAGTTAGTGCAGTGTCTGCACTGGATGCTTGGTAAATGATGATACTGGCATGTGTTGCACAAAGGTGCAGTGCCAGTGTATGGCCTTCTGATCTGCAATGGTGGTGGTTGGTTGAGCATTGGAGCTTGAGTGGTTGCAGCCATGTTCTTAACCACTCTCTGTTTCTTAGCCGGCCTCTTATCTGGCTTCCTTGAAGTTCCAGCTTTGGTTGAGTCAACCTCTTTCTTGAGTGCCCCAGAGGCAACCATCACATCTGTCATTGTTGATGATAGAGTAACAGCCATTTCGGATGGGCAGCAAGAATAAAACATTGCATACAAGCTGGTATTCCCCTGATATACCGCTCAATTCTCTTTTCCAGTGTTGGCACTATATCCGGTGCCAATGATTCTAGCTCATGAAATCTTATGGCATAGGCCAGATGTCCAACACCAATCATAACAAGATTGAGTAACTCAGTCTCAACCTTCTTGATTTCATTCCTTGGCCAAAACTCTGCCCGCAGTACGGCCTTGAAATCGTCCCAAGGCATTGACAGAGCCTCATCCCTGCCCCTAGTATGAACTTGAGCGTTCCACCAAGTTAACGCTAGTTTGTTAAATGAACCAGCAGCATACTTCACCTTATACTGCTCAGGGCAGTTGCTAATCTCTAGGGTTGTCTCCATCTTCTAGATCCATTGGATCAATCCGACAGTACCCTCACTGCCACTAAAGCTCGGTGGCTTGCAACCTAAAAATTTTTTGTAGGAATAGTCCTCATGATGGCGGGTGTTTCCGCTGCCTTCTCCCGGTGAGTTGGCAACGTTGTTGCTGTTGTTGGAGTTGATCATGTTCATCATCTCGGGAATCACATCCCTCAGTTGACTGGTCAGCAGAGTGCCTAGTGCTATGGTAGCAGGATCCAACTGATGTGCTGTAACATCTGTGCCGGAATCGTTACCGGAACAGTGATCGCTACAGTAACTCACACAGTAACTCAGGTACACAATACGTGAAACTATGTTTATGCTATCGATACTTGATGCTAAACGCTAAACTAATAAACTATTGTTCTGAAATCTGAATTAAACCTCATGGTTTAACAGTCGAAAACACATCAGACAACGCTGAACAGGTACACACATGTTTGATTTGATACTATTATGTATAAACGTATGCGAGGATAAACAGAATAAAACCATAACAATTGTTGTTACAAAATGCTAAACCGACGAGTTATTCGTATATGTGACGGTCTATACGAATAAATCTGATTGTTTAACGATCTGAAATAATGACTGAAAAGTAGGAAACAAAATCAGAAAGTGAAACATACGATAGTGTTCGTACAGTTAGCGCTCTGTACGAAAACGCGCGTAAGTGACGTTTTCTGACGAAACGAACACGAAAACGATAGGAACGATAATAAATTTAAGAAAATATAATATTTTCTGTTTTACAATTTTGAAACTCATCAGAAATAAATTAAAAGGAAACTATTTTAATTAAAACGCGTAAAATAAATTCATATTAAATTAAAGTACGTAGAATACGCAAAATGAACACGAGTTAATGAAACGTGTAAAAATAATAAATTTCGATAAATGATTCAAGAGAAACGATATTAAAATATTTACTAGAAATAATTGCTTTCCTACCATTTAAAATAAAGCCTTTTATTTAAATTACAAAAACACGCGCGTAACGTGCCGAAAACACGACGAAAACGAGAACCGAACAACCGAAAGGAACCCGAATACCCACGGGGTATTAAAACACCAATTGAGGCCATTAAATCCAATTCTTGCAATCCCACTCTCTCTCTAAAAGAGGTTCCCGTCACTCTCTCTCTCTAAAATCTTACACTTCCAAGCTCCATAACTAGCCCGTTTCTTCGTGAAATCTTGTGATTTTGGTGTCCAGGCGAAGCTCTCTTCATCCTCTACCTAGAAGTACAATGGATATATGAAGTTACCCAGCCATTTTCGAGGTAATGATGAAAGGAAATCACAAAATTAGGGTTTTCGTGACTCCTATGTTTACTACACTCTAGCCGGCCAACCATGTCCACTTGGGCCATACTACTTCGAAACAACATCACAACCTAACATCACCACTCGTGGGAACGAACTAGGGCTGGTTAGTTTGATGGAGAGGATAAAGATGGAACCAGGGTTCGTGAACATCATCCAAGGGCCGAACCTGTATGGATCTGGCCGAACCCTTGGCAGCCATCACCCCCAGCCACGAACCTTGCTGTACCAGCCAAACGAACCCTGGAAATGGTTGAGGCTAAATGAGCCGAAGCTGCATGACCATTAACTCTATTCGCAAACCCATGTAGCACTCCTCAGCCGAGCCTTGGCCGAACCCCCTACTACCACCAGGCGAACCTTGGAGTGCAATATAGGTGGCCGAACCTTGTACTGATCACCACCTAGCCGAACCTTAGGACTCGAACCCTCCTAGCCGAACCATTGAGACCCAGCCGAGCCATGCAAAGTCGAGCCATGCAGAGTCACGAATCAAGTCAGCCGAATCTGTTTCACCATCACCGAACCCTTCTTAGACGAACCAGTGTCGAACCTATGTCTTGCCGAACCATGTAACCCTGAACCTTGACCGAACCCACCGAGACTCTGTCGAAGCTATAACTTTTTGTTTAGCCGAACCTTGGGTTGCATGAATACTGGGGTCACTGGAAACAGCATATGGCCATTCGGCCTAGGCCCAAAGCCATTCGACTCATTTATTTTGGCCAATATCCTAGTTTAACTATTTGGCCCAATCGGCCCAAGACAAATCCACTCATTCGGCCCATAGTGTGGAATTAATCCACCTATCAATCGGCCCACCGATGTGACCCAAGTCACACTTTCGGTTCATGTGGTTACCTAGGCCCAACCACAATTAGTTCGGCCCAACTTCATTGGACAAGCCAATATAATATTCGGCCCACAACTCTTACTCTAGTCCATTCCCTAACTCGGCCCAACAATAATATTGCTTGGCCCATATGGCTGGAAAATAAACTAACACGTTAAAAGCTATAAGCAAGAACGACATGGACTTTTATATAAACCCCAATTTCTACAAAGGTGAAATAAGGTGAGGATGCTACATTCACAGACACTAAGACTTTAAATTATGCCATTATAATTGCATAGTTAGGGGATGACTAGATAATGAATTATTTTATTTAACGAGAGCAGCATGGAGAGTTTTATCTCTAAAGCTACTTTAAACACAAAAGCTTAATTACAAAAGCCATGTAATACCAATAATTAGCATAATGATTAAAAGTCTTGAAATTTCACGAATGAATTAGGGTCGAGTAAAGACTGAGACTCACAGTGTTAGCCAACTTTAGGGCTAATACAAACACTCACACACACACGAACTATTACAACATATGCTTATAAGATACAACGAAATGAAATCAATACAGGAACGTGAATACAACAACGAGCGCGCGCATTCTTGGTTTTACTTTGTTAACCACATCAAGCAAAAGGTGAGTTCATTTGTCCCTTTTCAAACTTATTTGTTTTACTTCAGGACTGAGAAGCATGTTATACATTTTAAGAAATTATTGAAATGTAATTTAATGCTTTTAAACATAATCATGAAGCTTACAGTAAAGTTTATGCTTGGAAACTATTATTTTGAGAGGCTACAAACTAGATGCTTAAACTACATGCTTGATGCTTATGCTACAAACTAGATACTTAAACTAGATGCTTAATGCTTATGTTACAAACTGGAAGCTTAAACTATATGCTTGATACTTATGCTACAAACTAGAAGCTTAAACTAGATACTTGATACTTATGCTATGAATTCCATGCTCAAACTGTATGCGAATGCTTGAATCTATATGCTCAAAACTATGATTATGTGCGAAATGCTAAGCTTGTATCTAATCATGGGCTACGTGATTGCTAAACGACTGCTAGAGAAGAGCTTGTACCCATGCATTGAGATACGTGGAAGCTAAACTATGACGATGCTAAGCTGTTATCTATATAAGAGACACGTGATTGCTAAACAACTGCTAGAGCAGGGCTTGTGTCTGCTTATATGAGATATGTAAATGCTATACTACTTGTGTGTGCACGGCTTGTGTCTATGTATAAGATACGTGATTTCAAAACGATTGCTAGAGCAAGGCTTGTATCTTGTATAAGAGACACGTAATTGCTAGACTATTTGGATATTAAGCTTAAGTAATTCATGAGATACGTAATTGCTAAACACTGCTAGAGCAGAGCTTGTATCTAGCCGTGGGCTACGTGATTGCTAAAAGACTGCTTGAGCAGAGCTTGTACCCACACATGCAATTAGTGAAAGCTAAACTTGGATGTGTGAAACTATGATGCTTGTAAAACTTACTCTAAAGCTAATACTTTTGAAAACAATAAACTTGTAAACTTTTAAGCAGCACACTCAGGCTATGACGGAGACTGGATTGAATGGTAGGTAAAAAGCTTAATTATCATTAACAATAATGTCATATGTTGATTAGTATGTGGTGGGACGGCATCTTGGCGGGTTTTAGGCTCGACTTAGGGGTATGCCTTATATATATGCATACCGATCTGGATGTTACATGTGATGTTAATGAGGTTAAGGTTGTTACCTAGAGGGTTACAAAGGCTAATCTTAGGATGTTAAACTATATGAAGGCTTAATCAGAACACTTAGAGCTACGGTTGGTTTGAATGGTAGGTAAAACGCTTAATTATCATTAGCATCAATGTACCATGTGACTTAGTATGTGGTGGGACGGCGTCTGGGCGGGTTGTAGGCTCTACTCAGGGGTATGCCCTATATATAAGCATACCGAGCTGGATGATACAGGTGATGTTAATGAGATTAAGGGTTGTTACCGAAGGGATTTGGAAATGCTATTGGGTAGATAACTTAAACTTTTAGACATGATGCTTGAAACTATGACAAAATTGAAAGGTCGGAAAAATGCTAAATTATCGTTAACAGCAATGTCCTATGTGGCTTAGTATGTGATGGGACGGCGTCTGGGCGGGTTTTAGGCTCGACTCAGGGGTATGACTTATATATAAACATACCGAGCTGGATAATACGGGTGATGATAATGAGGTTAAGGTTTTTACCAAAGAGGTTGCAAAAGCTATTTTTCAGATACTAAAACTATATGAAATCACCAACCATTGTGTTGACTTTGTTTTCTCACATGCTTTCTCAGGTGATGCACAAGATTAAGCTAAGGCTCAGGATTGCATACTAGGATGCCAGATAGAGGACCTAGTATTTTTGAGAAGCACATGTTTTGTTGACAATTGTAAGTTAACTTTGTAAATTTTAGTTTTACGCTATATTGTGCTTTAGTTATTCTCAATGTTGATGCTAGGTAAACAATCTGATCATCACAATTATCACTCACGATATCGCGCCCTGAGAACTTTCCGCCCGGCGACGAACACGATCCCTCCCGTCGTCTAGGGGTGTGACAGATTGGTATCAGAGCTCAAGGTTATAGAGAATAATAGGTTATTTACTTAAATTGGTTTGGCCTAGACTATAACTTAGGGACCCACATGCAGAGAACATCTGATTTAAGCTTGCATTGTGTCGTCTTCATTCGATCATTTCGTTAATCGATATTCTTTCGGGTATAAGCAGAATGTCACCAAGAAGACAACCATCACCGCCTCCTCCTTCCCAGGATATGGGCTCAGCAGTTGATGCACTCGCAACTCTGATCACTGAAGAGTTGGTAGCGGTTCTCCCTGGAATCATCAACCGGATCAGGAACAGTGAGAAGTTTGTTAGGAACTTCTCACTGGTTTCAGAAAAGAAGAAGGAACCAGAGGCAGGAGAACCGAGCAACAAACCTAAACGTCGTGTTGCGAAAAGGCGAAAGAGAACCGTGAACTACACTTACACTACACCCATTACTCAAATCCTGCGTAGTCCAATTTCAGGAATGAGTGTTCAATACGAGGGAGAAACCCCTCACTGCCCAGTTTGTCGTAATTATCATTGAGCTGAACTCCCATGTGAGCAGTGCACACGCTGTGGGAAGACGGACCACTGGGTGCAACAGTGTAGGTCATCTGTAGCCTACATTTCCCCTCAATATGTCGGTAAGCACCCTGAATGTGAGCAGTGCACACCTTTGAGATATCTGAGTATCCTCTTCACAAATGAAAGATGAGATTTTTTGGTGGCAGACTGGTATCTTGCACAGACACATGTTGCATACATGATGTCTGGCCTTGATGCAGTGAGATACATCAGAGAACCAATCATGCACCTATAGAGAGTTTGATCTACAGGTTCACCATTTTCTTCTGGGCATATTCCAGGACTTGTTTCCATGGGAGTAGAAATTATTTTGCAATCATTCATATCAAATTTATTTAGAAGATCTTTTACATATTTAGATTGATGAATGAAAGTCCCATTTGGGGTTTGTTTGACTTGAAGTCCTAAAAATGTTTTTAGTTCACTTAAAGCACTCATTTCAAACTTAGAAGATATTAATTTAGAGAATTGTTCACACATGGAAGGTTTTGTTGATCCCAAAATGATGTCATCAACATGTATTTTGGACAAGCAGAAGTTCCTTATCTACCCTTTTGATGAACAAGGTCTTATGAATGGTTCCCCGAGAAAATTTATTAGAAAGAAGAAACTGAGAAAGAGTATCATACCATGATCTGGGTGCTTGTTTCAGACCATAAAGTGCCTTGTCTAGTTTGTACACCCAATCAGGATGATGAACATCATCAAATCTTGGTGGTTGACACACATATACTTCCTCTTTTATTGTCCCATACAGGAATGCACTTTTTATGTCCATTTGGTATACCTTTATATTATGAGAGATGGCAAATGCTAGGAAGAGTCTGATGGCTTCCAATCTTGCAATAGGAGCAAAGGTTTTATCATAGTCAATACCTTCCTCTTGACAATAACCTTGTACCACTAATATGGCCTTATTTTTTATTATAATGCCTCTGTCATCTGTTTTGTTTCTTAACACCCATCTGGTTCCGATGGGATATTTTCCAGCTGGCAAAGGACATAGAGTCCAAACATTTTTCCTTTTGAACTGTAAGAGTTCGTCTTGCATAGCTTCTACCCAATTATTGTCTTTGAGAGCCTCCTGATATTTAGAGGGCTGAATTTGGGATAAGAAGGCAGCATGAAGGCAAAAGTTTGAAATCTGGCTCCTAGTTTGAACTCCTTTACTTAAATCACCTAAGATTTGTTCTAGAGGATGATTTTTGTTGAAAGGAGTGATGTCCAAACAATTATTTGAGGAGGCAGCATCGGAAGAAGGTGAGTTTTCAATGGGGCTCGGAGAATTTTCTGGAGGAGAGGCATGAGTATTTTCAGGAATGTCTACATGTATATTATCCAAGACAGGAGATGAAGGAGTAGATATTTGATTGTCTTGGTTTTGAGAATTTGTTTCTTGAGAACTTATTTGATGAGAAGGAAAGGAGGTAAAGAATGTAAAAACAGAACATTCATCAAGAGAGGATAGATCTTCAGAGGTTTGACACGATTTTTAAGAAGGTGAAGAAGGGGAGATAGGAGGAATGAATGAGAAGCTTTCAAGATCAAAGAGGTCATCAGGAGTAGAAGGGGAGGATGAGGTTGATGCAGATTCATTGAATTTGACATCAATGGATTCCTCAATAATTTTGGTCCTGAGATTAAAAGCTCGATATGCTTTAGAAGTCTGAGAGTATCCTACAAAGTCTCCAGAGTCAACTTTAGCAACAAACTTGGATAAGGAGTCCTTTGTGTTCAAGATGAAACACGGACATCCAAAGACTTTGAAGAAGGAGATGAGAGGCTTTATGTTCAGTTTTGTTATGTCTTTTTACAATGTGAACTCTGTTTAAGACATAACAAGCAGTGTTTACTGCCTCAGTCCAGAAGGATAAAGGTAATCCTGAGTCTTCAAGCATGGTTCTTGCAGCTTCAATTAGTGTCCTGTTCTTTTTTTCTACAACTCCATTCTGAGCAGGACTTCTAGGAGCACTATATTGACTAAGGATTCCTTTAGAGACGCAAAATTTATCAAGAACTTGGTTTTTGAACTCTGTTCCATTGTCACTCCTTATTATTTTAACAGGGAGGCTATATTGTCTCTCAATATTAGTGATGAGAGCAATTATTTTATCAGAAGTCTCGTCTTTGCTGAAAAGGAAGAAGGTCCAGCAAAATCTTGAGTAATCATCCACAACTACTAAACAATATCTTTTTCTTGCCAAACTGGCTACCGTCACTGGACTAAACAGATCCATATGAACCAGATTAAGACAGTTAGTTGTTTTGGATTCTTCAATGGACTTATGTGAAGTTTTATGTTGCTTTCCCTTTAAGCAAGATTCACATTGACCTTCAAAGTGAAATTCTTTGGAAGGCAATCCTCTAACTAAGGAAAGGGTTGAAAGCTGATGAAGAGTTTGGTGATTATGGTGACTGAGTCTTCTGTGCCAAAGAGCAGTTTCAGAAGATGATGCTTTGGCTATCAAATATGTAGGAGAAGATGTTTGAGAGTCAGTAGTCATATCTACAATATAGACGTTTCCACTTCTTCTAGCCGTTAGCATAGTATGTTGATCAATCAAGATCTTTATTTTTGAATTTATTTCTGGAGAGAGAATTTTGCAACTATCTTTAGTGAAAAATGAACTAAAATTTTTGTCAGCTAGTTGAGAAACACTCAAGAGATTAAACTTGAGATTCTCAACTAAACTAACATCTTTAAATTTCAAATTTCCACTTGACACAGAACCAGATCCCACTATCCAACCTTTTGCATTGTTTCCAAAGGAAACAGATCCTCCATTTTTTGGAATGAAGTTATTTAGAATGGATACGCATCCTGTCATGTGCCTAGATCCTCCACTATCCACATGCCAGAAATAATTTTGGTTTGAAGAGGGTTTCAGCACATGAGTATCAAATACAATAGGTTAGACATGGGATATTTTATTTTATTTTATTAGTTTGGTTTATTTTGTTGTGTATCATTCATCAATTTCTACATCATTAATAGCAGTTGTTGCTGATTCTGTTGGAGAAGATTGATTTGTGAATCCACGGGAGAAGTGTTACCAACATTATGAGAGTAAGAAACTGGGTTCACTGTAGAGTAAGGAGGCGGTGTTCCCAAAATAGAAGGTCTAGAGTTTGCAGTCAAGGAAGGAGGTAAGATGAACGAAGAATGGGGGTTTGGTCCAACAAATTGTTTACTTGCTGTTCTTACTTTCTTCATCTTATTAGGGAGGTTCCCTTTTGTTGAAGAGGCATGTTCAGCTTTCAACTTATTAGCCTTCAATCCAGCTTTCTCCAAAGGCGTTTTTGTTCTGCAGTCTTCCGTAACATGATTGTACTTAAAACATTTTAAGCAGGCTGGAGAGACAGATGAATAATTTGGGATGAAAGGTCTGTTTACCTTCATTATGGGGTAAGGAGGATGAGGATGAGAAGGATGAAACTGGATGTTAACCATAGGTCCTTTTCCTTTTTCAAGATTTGACTTGATGCTAGAGGAGAGACCCGATTTTATTGTTTCTTCTCAACTATGAGTAGAGTTCATATCAGGAGCACTCTTATTTTGTTCTGAAGAGTTATTGTGTTGAACTGAGTTCAAATGAGGTTTTTCTAATCTTGTCAGATTTGTATTAGTGGGGTATACAAACCTAGAAGAATAGTTTGGCTGATACACCAAAGGAGGTGTGTTTATTATTGGAGGAATTTCATCAGGAAGAAAGGTTGATGAGATAGGCTCAGAAGTGGTTTCTTCCTTATTGTTATCGATTGGGATGTAATCCTCTGGTTGTGCAGTGTGATTATACCCAATCCCGAATCTTGCTTTGCTGTGAAGTTGCTTTTGTAAAAGCATTTTGAATCCTTTGCAAGACTCAACCCACTTTTCAGAGCTCACTTGAGTTTGAGATAATTCATCTTTACAAGCATAATATTTTTCTCTTTGTAGATCAAATGATGCTTGTAAGTTGATTTTCTCAGTTTTTAAAGTGGAGATCTCATTATCTTTAATTTTTATTTGTTTTTCCACTTCAGAATTTTTATTGTCCAGGAGTTGTTCCAACTCCTGATTTTGCTTTTGAAGCAACATATTGGCTTTCTTTATTTTTGCAAAAGCGTCTATGCATGCATCAGAACATAGTTTTTCTAAGGTAGAAGAAGATACCTGAGCATCAGAAGTATCTACTTTAAGTTGAACAGGAGAAAAGGAGTCTTCACCAACAGCCATGAGAGCAAATTCTGTTGGTTCAGAAGTGATGAGGGCATAGCCAACATCTTCAGGTAAGCTGCTCCAGTCTGTTTAATCTTGAGAGAAAAGAGCCCATTGACTAGATGAGGAAGACTGGACAGCAGGGCCTGGTGCATTTATTTATGAAGAAGGAGCTGCAACAACTTGAAGTGAAGAAGGAGTGAGCTGGTACATGCTACCATTGGCAGCTTGTACATATTGTGCATTAGTGGAAGGAGAGTTTTGTACAATATGAGCTAATTCCTGAGGGTTGTTAGTCCTTTTAAAAGATGAGGAGGAAGAGGAAGAAGAATAAGGTGCAGAAGAAGTATGTGAAGTTATGTTTGGAAAAGTCACATATGGTGAGGGGTTAGAATTTGGAGCATTAGTGCATTCCCTGGAAAAATGTCCAGTGCCATGACACCTATAGCATTGGACATTAACCTAATTTAGACTGATCCTGTTTTTTCCATGGATACCAGGAAATTTGCTTCCTGTCCTCTTGTAGAACTTGTTAGTTCATATGCTCAAGAGAGCTAGTTGATGAAGAATGTCCATCACTTCCAAGTCATCACTTGGAATTTGATGAAGATCGTCCATGATAAAACACAGATGGTCAGAAAGGAGAGAATGGTCATCACGAGAAGAGAATGAAGAGGTGATGCCAGTAGTTATGTCAATGTGTTCATCATAACCCTAATCATTTATCACATAGTTATGACTAAGAAGAGCTGTGTTCCCTTGAACATACTCTTCAGTTGATTTACCAGGTTTTATTAGTTTTCGTTTCTGGTCAATATCTTGCTTAAAGGTGAGCAACTTACCATGAAGTTGGGTAAGTGAGAGTTTGCCAAAATCTGGTGAGGATCTCATAACTATAGAATAAGTTTCCCATTTTTCAGGAAGAGATCTTAAAAATCGATTAAGAACTGAGATGGGAGGGTACACTTGACCAGCTAATTTTAGTTCACTTAAGAGAGAAGTAAACCTTTCAAATTGTTGAGTCAGTGACTTATTATTTAGTTGGCAGAAAGTCTCATATTGTTGAGCCAATATTTCCCTAGTGTTGGCTACAACATCATCGGTACCACCGAATTGCTCTTTTAGAGCATCCCATAAGTCCTTAGCGGACTCATGGTGAAGAAGACCCGAATAAATTTCATTCAGAAGGGCCATAGCCAGGTGAGCATGTGCCTTGGCATCAAGCTCCAATTTCTGAAAGTCTTCTTCGGTTTAATTCCGAGGGTCCTTAGGGACATCGTCTCCAGTCTCCGTGTCCAGGACCATTGGTTTATGAGGTCCGAACATGACAGACTTTCAACATCCTGTACGATTATTTGACAGGAAATGTAACATCCGTCTCTGCCATATATTGCATTGATGCCTAACCAAAATTGGTGGCTTTGTGTCTAAGGTGAATTTTTCTGCCATGTGTTCAAAGAGTTATGAGTAAATCAACAAGTAATGAGTACTCAAGGTAGTTTGTTTGAATGATTTTTGAACACTTTAGAGTTTCAAAAATCAATCTTCAGCAGATTATGAAAAGTAGATGAACACAGAAAACTAAACACCAAGATATCAAAGAGAGCTTTGAATTTTAGACTTGATGGTTAAACCAAGACTAAAGAACAAGGCTATGATACCAATTGTAGAAAATCCGTGACCTGAGGAGAGGCTGATTTAACCAGGAACAAGAGCTTTAGATACTTAGTCAAAGCTTTTGGTATTAGCTCCCTCTAGGGTTTTGCACTTAAGTTTGGTTATTTTTGTTGTTTAGTTTTCTTATTTAAAGAAAATAGAGAACAGAAAACAAAAAGGCAACACACAGAAGATTCAGAAAAGTGTTGTTCAATATACACAGGATGTTGGGGTATAAATAGCCCCGGCAATTAATGTTTCAGGACAAATATAAGAAAAGACAAACAAATAAGACAGAAGACACTTTTACAGACACTGTAGCATCAGAATAGTACAAGTGCAAAGTCAACTTAGGATCTTCAAAGATCTTGAAGTCTTCCGAGGTTCAGACATTTGTACTGATGATAAGCAGTTATTCTTTCGGAAGTTCTTCATAGGAAACTTATTAAAGGAAGTTATACTTTTATCGGAAGCTGATGAAAGAAACACTTATTCTTTCATCAGAAGACAGTCATTTATTATTTCATCAGAAGACCATCATCGGAAGTTGATGTAGATGCATAAGTCTTCCGAAGTAATGTTTTTCTTCCGAAGCTTGTCTTCCGATGGAGTCTTCCGATACTATCTTCCGAAGAGTATTTTATCTTCAGAAGCTAATGTCTTCCGAAGCATCATCTGAATGTTCTCTTCCGAAGTGTTTATTATCTTCCGAAGCAGATGTCTTCCTATGGAGTCTTCCGAAGAGTATTTTGTCTTCAGAAGCTAACGTCTTCCGAAGGTAGTGTCCTGCAACATTTATTCAGATGGATTATTTGAAGGGTGGTTTTGCTTCGTTAGTCCTTATTTTTCCAACAACTTCTCTTATCATAGACTCTGAAATCACAATCTTTGTATCGTGAACTCGTACAGTAATACCATCTCCTTCTTTGTTTATCTTGGCAGACAGCTAGAATTCTTCAACAAGGATCTCATGAATAATTGGATTCATCCTCAAGGCATGAGAAATTTTGCAGGTGTTAAAGTGTGACACCCCGACCTGGCGGGCCAGATCGTGTGTCCCGTCGGGCGGAAGTTTACCGGGGCGCCATATTGGGGTGATAATCAAAGAGATCAGACCGTATACATAGCATCAACATTGAGAATAACTAAAGCACAAATGACATTAAACTATGATTATAAAGTTAAATTACAATTTTCAATGTTTGATAATTTAACTGAGTAAACCTACCAAAAGAATCATAGGTTTTCTATCTTGTATCTGTACAAGATATCAAAAGTGATTCACAATAATCAACAGAATGTGTGCTTTCCCAAAACTACCAGGTCCTCTTACTGGGCATCCTAGCATGCATTCCTGAGCCTTAGCTTACTCCTGTACATCCCCTAAGAAAGCATGCAAGAAAACAAAGTCAACACAATGGTTGGTGAGTTCATATAGTTTAATATTTGAAAATTAGCTTTTGCAAACCTTTTCGATAACAACCTTAACCTCATTAACATCATCTGTAATATCCAGCTCAGAATGCCTATATATAGGGCACACAAAAGGGTCGAGCCTACAACCCGCCAAGACGCCATCCCACCACATACTACACCACATACGAAAGGGTCAAGCCGACAACACACCCAGACGCCATCCCACCACATACTAAGCCACATATGACATTGTTGTTAATGATAATTAAGCGTTTTACCGACCATCGTCAAAATAGCTTTTGAGTTCCACAAATTCGAATTTATCAATTCCTTAAGTTCATCATATACTCATGATCAACCACAGTATTTGTAGAAATATGATATTAAATGCTTAATTAAATGTATAATTAATCATTTAAATACAACTAAGACACGAAGATTGGGCCTTATTTGACTCAGTCAATTATTCTTAGTTGTTGGTGGTGTCCAACTCGCAACGCCTCACACATGGCCCATATCAGGCTTGACTCAAATGAGTCTACCTGTATGTGTCGGGACTATCATGTTTTGCCCATATCAGCTTGACCTTCAGGTCTACTATACATGTCGGTACTTTAAGATATCCTTTGATTAATGTTTCTCTTTGTATTCTTGCATTTTGCTTTGCTTGTTTGCTTGTTTACTTGTTTAATTTCTTGATTGTTTGATTGTTTGTTTGTTTGCTTGTTTGCTTGGTGCCCATATCAGCATGACCCGCATGGTCTACTGTATGTGTCGGGACATTACACGTGATCTCGACCGTTTACCACTGACAGCCACCTATAGCTTTGGCATACAAGTTTATAGCATTCACATAGTCTAGCTTTTACGTATCTTGGGCACAAGTACTAGCTTTACAACCAGAATCCCATTCCGTTTGTCTTAGCATTTTGGCATATGAAGCATTCAAGTGTTTAAAGTATTCCAAGCATTTCGAGCATATCAAGCACTTCAAGCATATAAGTCTTTTTTGTGTTTAAGTATACGAGTTTCCAAAAGCATCGTTTATAAAAGCATTCCAGAGGTTTAGTATTTGTTGTCTCAAGCATTTGAAAGCATCAAGAGTTTTAAACAAACAAGTATAAGTGTATAAAGCATTAGCATTAAAAATATATGTATAAAGCATTAGCATTAAGGAGATGTGTATAAATCATTAGCATTAAGGATGAGTGTACAAAGTATTAGCATTATGAATATGTATAAAAGCGTTTAAGAAAGATTTAAACATTTGTGTAAAATATGTTAACATGCTTCTCAGTCCCGAAGTAAAAACAAACTATTTTTAAAAGGGACAAATGAACTCACCTGTGTTGCTAAGAATTGATTCACAACAGTTAATGTGCGCTCGTTAGTTGTAGCTTAAGTGTCTTCAACACCTGAGTTATTTTAAGAGATTTCGTATACTATAAGTCATTATAATATCCATAACTAGGGTTTTGGTCTCGGTGTGCAACTAAGTGTCCTAGATGTTACTAATGTGTTTCTAGGATTCCTTCTATCTAGCCTAAATGTATTACCCATTAATAAACCCTTATCCTATGAATAATCACCATTACACCTTAGGGATGTATGGTTTTCGCTGTTCACATTCAAAGTCCGTTAATTAAAATGTTTTAAATAATTTATTCTAAGCTAAATCATTAAGTTAAATTCATTTAATTTAATTTAAAGATGTTTAAAATCAATTTCTTTTGTTAAAACCATAATTTATTTGAAGGAAATTAAATGTTAACTCGTTATACTTAGGTTAATTTCATTCAATTAACCCTAAGTCCTTTGTTAGACCCTTGCTTTCCCATGGTTCTTGAATCAATCCTGTGTATAATCCATCTTAGATAATTCAAATGAATCATCCAAAGTAGTTACATGTTCGTATGAAATTTCTAAGTGTTAGGTGTTAATAGTTGGGTTAACACTTATAACCTTAGATTATTGTTTTGATCCGTAATGCATTTATCACTACGTTGTTATAGTTTAGATTAATGAGATGCAAATGTGCTAAACTAGAACGATATAGTTTCACATTTGCTTCGAAAAGTGTTGGTGTTATAAATCTCTAGCATAGTAGACTTACAAGTTTGTCACCTTTGCTTGACAATCTTATTTATGTACCCAAGCCCATGTTTAACATCTTTTGTGATTTAAAATGCTTTATTATTGAACAATGGCATGAACCTTTAGCATCCATGTAGTGTT